>CM065809.1:75979143-76579143 GCA_033398695.1 Orobanche coerulescens | reverse complement strand
AACGTTGAAATCTTTGATGATGATACTCCTGTGTTTAAAGTTATGGGATCGTGTATTCCGTATTTCATCATTGTTGTGGTGTTTTTGAAGAGTTTGATAATGGTGTCGAGTTAATGGCCATCTCTAGTGAGTATTCTTGATGAACTTACATTCTTAGCATATTAGTATTGCATGAGTAACGTGTGTGTGTGTATGCTCACTATGGGTTAGATCCGACGGGGTCTCGGTAGGGGTCCACGGAGGGGTGGATCCGCAAGCTTGCTTTTAACCACTACGGGTTAGATCCGACGGGGTCTCGGTAGGGGCCACAGAGGGGTGGATCCACGGTTAATTGTGGTGTATTTCTCAAATGTGGTTTGATTATTGGCATTTCCGGAAATGAGTGCTTTCGAATGGTTTTCATGATTGCATGCATCGACTAAGTGTGTAAGAGGTAAGTGTTCGTTTGGCTTACTTGGCTAGGATGGCACTAGAGTATTTTGTTGTTTGTTTTAAATCCTTTATTTGTGGATTTTGATGTTGGGAGACGAACCTTGTGGTCGTTCTTGTGTACTGTGAGTTGATGAGATTTGGGGCTAAAATCCCAATGGTTTTGTAAAAGTCATTTTACGGATTTGGGGCTAAAATCCCAACGGTTTGGTAAATTTCATTTTTCGAAAAGTAAACATTTGGGGCGGTGACCCCCTTTTGTCTTTTAGATTTTGAAAAGTAGGATTTGATAATCCCAAATTGTTTTCTATTAAAACTCTCGATGGCATTCTAAACCGTTTTATAAATCATTTCCATTGATTTATGATATTTCGATTTTGAAATGTTTTCTCAAACTCTTGCCTCGGGAAGTACTTTTCGTTTCGTTTGGATCTTTGAGGATTCTTGGTTATTGTTATTCATGGAATGTGAATTGTATGGCTCGTATTTGCACTTTGTTCTTGCACTAGCAAAACGGTGGAGTTTTGCTAACCCCCGAGTATTCGGGGGGTGGATGTCTATTTTTGCATTCAGGTTTTGGAGCATAACACAGGGTCGGCACGAAGGATGATGAAAGATGATCGATACTAATCACATGAGGAACCGTACATCATGTACTGGTTCAGATGTACTTTATTTTCCGCTGCTATATTTTTCCCGTTGTACGGGTGTGGATGTATTTTGACCCCTGCGTGGGAATGATTTGTATTTGAGTTGTATGTATTTATTGAAAGACCAAATCGGTCTACTGAGTCATTTTAGCCTTAAAGGCATGGTTGAGTTGTTATATGTTGTTACCAGCCTGGTAGATCCTTGAGGAAGGGTTCTACGGCATGTAATATCCCTGAGCGGATTGGGGGTGTTACATGATTGGTCCCTAGAAGGCGAATCACTGCATGCGGAACTCTGTTCCACATTCGCGCGTCTGTTGGCTCGTGGTATCGGAATTCGGCCTCTTCCGCGGCCTCGTCCCCCTCTGCCACGGCCTCTCGGATTCCTTTCCATATTGAAAGAATCAAGTCATAAATACAGTTCGATTTATCAATCATAATTCATGCTGAGTTAATAGCAACAGGGAATTTCCTATCCAACAAAGCAGTTCGTAAAGAATCACTGGCACTACAGGTGTTACACACTCAATATCATATCAACATCAAGTCGAAACAATTCCAATCACATAATTAATTTAGATTCACCTCAAACAGATGAATTTTACCTCATGTTAGCAAGATGCCAAGATAAGTAAGGAGACCAATACATCGTCAATATCATGCCAGTAATCAAATTATAGTTCATGAGAACATACCGTATTTGACGGGTCACGCGCTTGCACAGGTTACACGTGGCACGAAGGTTTCTTGATGCTATTTCGATTCTACAATAACTCAAAATAAAAACACACTCTCTGATACCATCTTCTGTAACAGCCCGAATACAGTGGCTATTACAGTGCCGTGGACCCCCTACCGGGACCCACCAGGCGATATCACGATATAGACTTACAACCTGACAACGTGGCACCATACCACAATAAAAACCCCGATGTGGAGTATAAGTTATACATGTCTTAAATACGAGCAAGCGTACACAGGATCCAAATTCGGTACAGACCATATGACGATGGGAAATACCTAACAGATTATAGTACGTTCATCCGACACAAAATAAAATGAAAATCACAATAATACATAACCGAATATCAAAAGACTCTGGGGCCCCGAAATAGCATACTTCAAACCCTCCGTCGCCATTGTGCTCCTCCTGTGCCTTGCCCTTTCCTCGCCCTGAAATACAAGTATTTCGACCCAAACCACAGGGTCAGCTATACATAATAATAATTCTCATGACATTATACAATTCTTATATATACTGATCTCAAAGAAAACCATCGACTACTGAATATACCCCGAAGGCGTATAAACAATCAGTCCCAATTGTCGATCATAACCAAATATACGAACGACCCTATAATATGGCTCAAGACGGACGTCACAGTACGCCCGATCCGGAAATGTGTCCGTGCACATGTCCACCCCGTATACGGAATCCAGAATATACGTGGGACGATGTACCTAATTAGCCTCACGAACTACGTCTCGTGTGCACGATCTAAATGCGGAAAACATCCACGCATGATCATCAAGTGCCCGGCTAAAAATCCTACACATAACCAATCGGCGCGCAGATATGACTCCAGAGATGTCACGATACAACATGAGAACAAAACTCAACGAATTACACTTTTATCAAGGAATCGAACAGCTCACCGAAGTGTCAACAAAGCTCAAAATGACTGACGGTAACAAGGGCGGTAATTTCGGGTATATCATCCCAACACCATGACAATACGATCAAGAGTATCACCATATCACGAATCATAGATTATCAGAACATTTCATACACACGAAACGCATAATAATCACAAGAATTCAACCATCATTATAACCAAGCAAGATAACTTGCCTCAATTCCGTAGATGAATAATCCTTCTTTGAATGGTCAAACGAACGGTATCCTCGTCTAACAATACTCACGTGAACAATCAACCTTGAATGAAATGTAATTCATTCAACAACACATTCGTGCGATAACGGTATTATTACATAAATAATATTCGTAAATTTACTTGAATAAATCAATTATCCTATTGATCACTTTAATGTTCTTATTACAAGTCATCATATGTTTATCATGTTCATTCACATATTCTAACATTAATGTCAAATACTTGAAGTTCAGTTTATTACCAAAGTAACATTGTGAGAACATCTTTTCAAATCATCGGCACTTCCAATTACGATATAAGTTTGTGTTAATTACGTTCTTCATTGTTTTACCAATAATTACATTAAAAACTAATTCCTATATGAAGCATAAGCTCAAGTTTTTTCAGTGCACTAAGAACATCATCTTAATTTACGTCTCTTAACATATACAGATTAATGAAATGGAATTCGGCTACTCATCTACCGCATTTCCATCACCATATTCACTACAATCCTCTTAAGAACATTATTAACATATTAATATAGCGATTAACATCCTTTTAAGTTATCAACCAAATCGATTAACTTGAACATATGAAGATTACAACTTCCTTCTATCAAAATCCATTGCTTTACTTTTGAAGAATTTATTAAAAGTCTAGTTATATCATTGGATACTTAAAATTTTAAAAGTAACTTCATCCCATCTTGTGAAGATCATCTTCAAAGGGTTAACATAATTCTTTCAATAATTTTATTACAAAGGTGTTGGTTTAAGAGGCCAAAAATCATGGTTCCATATTACCTTCAAGAATCAATTGAATGTTCAAGACAAGTTCAATATCTCCCACCTCTAATCATTAAGGATTTCATCCTTAACATGTTCCTAGTGTTGAGACTATAATCAACTTCCAATTATCATGTTATACATCAGGTTTTATGTATATCATTATCAATCCAATCACATTATGAAGTTATTTACATCAAGAAGTAACACTAATACCCTTAATGTTAATCTTCACTTAGTTTGAGCATGATTCAATTAACCTATCATGTTTACACTAGCTTAAACTAACATTATGTGAAGTATTTATCTACTAACATCATCATAAGCATGGATTTGTTATGAGTTAAAGAAAGACCAACCTCAAAATGAAGAACAACACCAACACTTCAAGGGATACACTTCAATCTCTAACTCTCCAAGTCACCAATCAAGTGCTGAAGCTCCAACACAAGTTAGAAGGGCTAGAAACGGAGTTGGAAGGGAAGGGAATCATTTTTCTCAGTTGGGTGGTTGAAAGGGTCGAGTAGGAAATGAATGGCAAGTCATACTTTTATAATCTGAACTCGGCATTACGTACGTTAACGAAAGTGGTTAACGTACGTTATAGTCCTTACGTAATCTCATGATCATTAAATGCGTAACCAATTTCATCAGATCTTTCTGCCTCAAAACACGCAATTCGTTACGTACGTAACTATATAGCTATTACGTACGTAATAGCCGTTGACTTGGCTGTCGCGATCGACTCCCGACCACCTACCCCCGCTCGGCCCCACCCGCCGAAAGGTGGACTGATAAGTGTCATTTTTGTACACTTATCCATGGTTTGTATCGATAAAATTCACCCATAATTGAGCTAGTCTACTCGTTTTTTGCTTTTAATTTATTAGTTTTAATAATTTTATTTTTTATCGGATGATGATCGGATTAAATAACTGAATTACTCATGAAACAACATGTTTAATAAATATTCTCTTTATTGAATTTTGATATATTCATGTTTTAGGGCTTTCCGAGACGAATTCGGCAGTCTTTCTGGATTCAAAATCAGAGTTATATATCAAAAGTTATCATCCGAAGAAGATCTGGGGCAAAAACGCAAAGTCTGAGAAATTCTGGGCTGAAAATGTAACTATAAAAGCTTCAAATGAGCAAATTTACGAAGCCACGTTACGTCCGTAACATTCAGGAGTTACGGCCGTAAGTCACCCTAGTTACGGCCGTAACTCCTGAATGTTACGGTCGTAACTCTTGACAGATTGTTATGATTTGTCTAATTTTTTATACTTTTTGTGTATTATTGAGGGGATGGTTGGCATTGATCCAATCTAATGTAATAATGCTGGAGTTTTGGAGCTATTAGATGACTTTAGGTGTATAAATAGACCCCTTAGATCCTTCATCATTCACCATTCATCATATAATTTTCCATTTTTTGTAAACTTTTCTTTTTGTGTGAAGAACACACTTGTGTTCTTGAGTGATATTTGTAAGTGTGGTATAACATATGTTGTTCAGAGAGTTTATTGTTTCTATCTCCTTTATCTACTAAGGGAGTTAGGATCAATTCTTTCTCTTGATTCAATTAATAATGACCACACAAGCTTGTAATATGTGTAATAAACCCTTCATGGGCTAAGTAACCTTTAGTTGGGATTATAAACAAGGTTAGTCATGTTATTTATGTTTGTATAAAAGATCTATTGTGAATTACTTATTATTGTGTGTGATTTTCATTGTTTTAACAATCTTTATTTATTTGGCCAATTAATAAAGATATTTATGGTCTTCATATGTTTCGAAAGAAAATATGTTTGATTAGATCAAATGATCTTCACTCTAAGTTGTTCTAGGGGATAGAAATATACCTCTAGTCCATAGATAATTCTTTGAGTTATCCTAGTGCTATGTATTGAAGCCAATCAACATAGAAATATAGTGGATTGATTCAATATGTAAGGAGCGTTTTATAGTTCGAAAGAGAAACCGTCTTTTTAAGGAAAATCGAATCTACACAACATAATAAGTAAATTCATCTTATGATCTCCTATACATCTTTTATAACTAATGACGAACTAAGTTTGTAATCCCAACTATTTCAATTTATCGTTTAATAAATCTATTATTATTTGTAACACCCCAAACTAGGCGGATATTACAGTGCCGTGGACCCCCGACTGGGACCCACCAGGCGGATGAAAATGAATGAATTACACAGGTAAATGTAGTACCGAACCACATTACAACATCAATTACTCCGATGAGGAGTTTTATACAACACACCCAGGATAAAATAGAATACATGTGTATTTTATGTGACGATAAAATACACAACACTGAATGAAATGAGCATTCAAACGGAATGTCTGCAGCGGAATAAATAAAGAAAACATAAATGACTGAATAAATGACTGAACAGACTGGGGCCCCCTACTAGTATCACTGGGACTCCTCGCCGTCACCGTGCTCTCCCCGTGCCTTAGCCTTGCCATGACCTGAAAAACAGCATCCCCCAACGGGGTCAGTTACACAGAACAACAATCCTCAAGGGTTGAAAATACACAATCATGATATATCTGAAATTATGAATTATCCTGTCGAAACATACGCAATCAAACATGCTATATGAATCGATTATCAGTACGGCTCAAAGGAATGGCGCCACACTACGTCCGGGATGGAAATGTGTCCGTGCACAAGCCACCAACGATCAATACACGCGTGGTCTTGTACCTAATCAGTCTCACGAGACACATTGACTCGTGTGCACAGTCCATTGTGAGGCCTACATCCAACAAACGAACATATTGTGCCCGACTTGAAAATCCTACACATACCAAGCCAAGACGCCCAAGATGACCCGGAATGTCACAATATGACCAAAGTGACAACGAAAATGAATAATGACTCACCAAGGTTAAATGATGGTGAAATGAATGATAGCTTAATGAAATGATCGGAACCGTTGTTCCTTATGACTGAAGTGATTAATTGACAATGACAAGTTTTGATACGGTTAATACAATGATGAATGAGTTACGATTATGAATGAACAACAACAAAAGGAATGAATATCCTTTTAACCGAGTAAGAATTAACTTACTCAATACCGATGAAGAATGTCCTTCCACGAACAACGTCCTAAATGAAAAGTCGGTCGCTCGAACAACCTTGAACAACAATAATTACCAACAACCGATCAATACACGACTCAAATACGATCATAACCGACTCAAACGTCGATACAACAATATCCGAACTCGAATATATCGAAACCAACTCCAAGATGAGTATTTCAAACCATCAAAACACTTTCAATGATATCAATAATCCATTAGGAATCCATAATTCATGATTACAACAACATCAATCGGAAAATCCCTAATTAACCGAAGTCAACTCCAAGGGTTCTTGAAATAATTCCGAAAATAACCATTAAATCCGTAAGAATATACTTATCCAAGGTAGATAATCCATATCTAACATATTCCAATGATAATCCAAGCTTACACGAAGAAATCGGAAGGAAAACCCAAAAATCCGAAATTCAAGATCCAAGAGATTAATACCTTTGATTCGATGAGATGAAGATGATGAAATGATGATTAATCCGAAAGATGAGCTTGAAGATGATGATTGATGATTACACCTCGAAGAATCCTCTCTGAATCGCTCGAAATCGCCCAAAAATACCGAAGGAGTGAAATGAGATGAATAAATGACGAAGTCGACTAAGCTGTCGATTTATAGTCGGTCCGAGGTTAGCGTGCGCTAGCCGCATGCGTAGCGTGCGCTAACGAGTAATTTGGGTAGTTCGGTACCCCTTTGTCCGAACACGGTAGCGCGCGCTACGTACCTTCTTGTAGCGTGCGCTACGGCCATATTACTAGCGTGCGCTAAGATCCATTATTAGCGTGCGCTAACGAAATATTGATGCCCGATCTTGAGTCGTAAAGCTGCGCCCTCGATTCGACCTCGATAGCGTGCGCTACAATCATTGTTTAGCGTGCGCTAATATATCGGTTGCGTACGCTAACAACACATAGCGTGCGCTATGAAATAATCGATGCGATCCGGTAGCCCGGACTCAACCTGATCCGTCCTTAGTGCGCGTTACACCTCATATTAGCGTGCGCTACTTCAACCCACTAGCACGCGCTACTTACCAATCGTAGCGTGCGCTGCCTATAACTCACTGCGGTCCAGTACCTTCTGGACTGCAGCCAAGGTAACCTTAGCGTGCGCTAAAGCTGAGTGGTAGCGTGCGCTACCTATACCCAATTAGCGTACGCTAAAAGGAGTATGTAGCGTGCGCTACTCCTCACGTACAGCTCGCAACGAAAATGACAATGATGATAAACACGGCACGAAACTCCAATCAGATTAGTGATGAATGACGATTGATACACGATACAATTACTCTGAATGATGAATACCATGACTGAATATGAGTGAGAAATGATCAATAATGAGTGAAATTACTGAGTGATAATGACTGAATGATAAATACTGAATGATAATTACTGAATTACAACCGGGTATTACATACACCCCCCCTTAAAAGAGTTTCGTCCTCGAAACTAAGGGTAAACAACTCGGGACATGAACTATCCGTCACGATCTGCAAACAATAATGTCCAAATAGTTCTCGGGACCAAATCAATCGCACGCCCAAGTCCCAAGTCTTGACGTCTCGGATTACAATGAACGATTTCCCAAATTATCACGAAGTCTCGGTACGACACCAAAAGGAATCCATCAAACGATCTCAAAATCTCACGATTCTCAAATACGATCATTATAGGATAGATCAACAATAAATGATCCACAACCACGACACATTAATACGGATTGAGTTATAGTCATCTGAAAGGCAAGGCTATATATCAAATGTACCCAACATCGATATCCTCCATACCATCGATCTCCTCGATCACATCGATTCAACGAAGACCCAAATCTGAACTCACCGCTTAATATGACCCCGAAAGGTTTACCAAAACGAGAGTGACTATGACGAATGATAAATGATTAGAAATCCGACAAGGATCAAGAATAACTCGCCGAGGTGAACTAATAACAAAATGAGTGATAACTCAAATGAAATTATTGGGACCATTGTTCCCCGTGAAGTGAATGATTGGTTGATAAATATAAGTCTTAACGGAATTGATATATGATGAATGACCTATGCGAATAATTGAACGGCGATGAAATGAATGATTATCCTATTACCGAGCAAGAATTAACTTGCTCGACACCGGTGATGAATGTCCTGTTGTAACACTGTTAAAGCATACAACAGTTGAACTCGTCGTCTGAGATGAAGATGCTCTCCCAGCACAAAACGACTAGAACGATTTCTTGGACGTCGGAGTCCGATGTCCCTCTGAACTCTTTCCATACCGAGGCAGGAAAGTCACGTGATAATTACAGATCTCGTATGAAGATTGCATTAAGATTTTAAGACGGAATGATAACAATGAGCATACACGCTCTAGCAAAATGAATGCATTAATAATGCAATAAAACGATCGTCGACATGACGCCGCGATATGAGAAGATCGTATGAAAAAATCAAGTGAGGTGACAAGCCTATCTGATGAAATTCCTGAAATGATTACCTTGAACAAGTTCACAAGGTTGAAAAAAAAATTGATTCCCAAGATCAACAACTGAACCGTGAGATGGACTGGATGGTTAATGAATTAATCGAACAATGAGATTGACTCCGTGATGAATGAATTAATTGAACAATGAGATTAACTGAGTGATGAATGAATTGATTGAACAATAAGATTGACTGAGTGATGAATGAATTAATTGAACAATGAGATTAACTGAGTGATGAATGAATTGATTGAACAATTTTAGAAAATCCTTCCACAAACCGCTGATAGTAATCGGCTAATCCGAGAAAGCTTCGGATTTCCTTAACATTTCTCGGAGGTAACCAAATCTTGGGTAGCCTCCGTCTACTGAGGATCAACTCGCACTCCATCTGATGAAATTACCTGTCCGAGAAAAGTCACTACGGACATCCAGAAATCACCTTTGGAAAAACTTTCCATAAAGTTGCTCTCGTCTCAACTCGTCGAGAACCTGATGAAGATGGACCTCGCGTTCCTCTTGGTCACGAGAAGATCAAAATGTCGTCTATGAAGACAACAACAACTGATCCAAAAGTCGATGAAAACCGGATTCATTAATTCCATGAATACCGTAGGTGCATTAATCAACCCAACCGGCATAACCGCAAACTCATAATGACCATAGCGTGTTCGAAATGCCGTCCTCGTGATATCCGACTCTCGAATCCGCAACTGATGATATCCAGATATTAAGTCGATCTTGGAAAATACTGAAGCTCCCTGAAGTTGATCCAAAAGATCATTGATACGGGGTAGAGGGTATTTATCCTTGATCATCATCCTGTTCAACTCCTGGTAATAATACACACACGAACGAACCATACTTCTCCTTGACAGATAACACTGGTGCTCCCCACGGGGGCGCACTCGGTTGGAGATAACCTTCCTCGCACAATGACTCAAGATGAGTCTCCAACTTCTGCATTTCGGTCGGGGCCATCCGATATGGTGCCTTCGATAACGGGGGCGTACCGGGCTCCAACTCACTCGTGAATTCCACAGCTCTATGTGAAGGCAACCAAGTAACCCCTTGGGGAAATACATCGTCAATCGATGTCAATGATACCACGAATGATTGAACGCCTCGATTGTCTAAGAACGGCCAAAAGGTGGCAATGATATAATGAATGATTAAGTAACTCGATTGCCCATGAACGGCCAATCGATGAAAATGATGCAATGAATGATTGAATATCTCGATTGCCTATGAACGGCCAATCGATGACAATGATATAATGAATGATTGAATATCTCAATTGCCTATGAACGGCCAATCGATGACAATGATATAATGAATGATTGAATATCTCGATTGCCTATGAACGGCCAATCGATGAAAATGATACAATGAATGATTGAATATCTCGATTGCCCATGAACGGCCAATCGATGACAATGATATAATGAATGATTGAATATCTCGATTGTGGAATTCCTCTGCTTCCGTCATATTAAAAATTCCTCTGGAACAACGGGGATCACCTCCCTGAAGCGCACATTCGACGTCCAACGACGGAAATGATAGTGACCATATGCTTACGAACATTGAAAATGATATCGTGACAATCCATCTAAGTGACACTCAATATTATATCGTCCTTAGATAAGTTCACCACGATTAGGTCCACCACCCAATCGCGGTCATTAATCTTACCTTGGTACAATTTCCGAAGATCTTCCATCGTCAGGTACACCGATGGTATGAGGTCCACAAGCAATAGGACTAACCGAATTAAGTCTATTCAATCATGACTCGAAAATGAATGAATGTGGTGCACCAGCATCAAAGGTACACACAGGTTGAAATAAAGTTACGAGTATACCTGAGGTCGTTCGGGCCACCGGATCTTCGATCCTCTTCATCACATGAATCCGGGACCTGCCGGCCCCCGAACCGGACGCTCCCGTCTGATAAATATGAGCTCCACCTTTGATTGCTTCCATTGTCTTAAAGCAGCCCGACAAAGCGATCGATTCGAATCGTTGATTGTTTCGGGGCCTGAGATGCCGCCGGAGCTGACTTAGAGTCCTTTCGGCAAAAACGGGACTTATGCCCAGAATTCCCACAATTATGACATGTGATAGACGGCGTCGTTCACCTAGTCTTGAAATGGCCGGCGCCCCACGGTTAAACAGATGATGGCTGAATTTGCTCGGGGTGAGATCCGCAGATTAGGCGCCGTAGGAGGTCGCTCGAAAGCGTTAGGACCATACGAGGTTTCTTGGAGGTTGACCAACCGCCTTCGGACCGATTACGCCGTTGATTTCTTGTAGACAGATAAAGGTTGTTGTTCCGCAATTTCCTTAGCAGCAGGCTTATACGTGAGAGTCCTCTCTATTAATTCGGCCAGAGAGGCGCAATGATGATTAAGCAATTGCATATGGGTCATCATGACCTGCATAAAAGTGAGTGGATCAACTCGAACATCTTCTGATCGAGCCGAGTCCTGGGTACGATTTCCCGATAGCGAGTGATTATTTCCCGAGTTTCGGCCCGCACCGCGGCCTCTCCCCGTGCATCCTTTGACATCTCTCTCCATACTGAAGTAGGAAGGTCGCATAATGATTATATTCTCCGCATGAATATCACGTTATGATTATGTCATGAGATGATGAAGATTAGCATATGCGCTCTAACACAGTGATTACATGAATGATTAACTGAGGTGACATGATTATCTGATGAAATTCTTGAAATGAGTATCTTGAACAAGTTAACCAGGTTGATGATATGATCTTCCAGATCAATAACTGAGTAATGAAATGAATTGGGTAATTAATGAGTTAACATGATCGTCCTGATCATAATGAATGATGAAATGAATTGAGTGATTAATGAGTTAACATGATCGTCCTGATCATGATGAATGATGATGTTTGAGGATTGTTAATTGATGAATGATGAATGAATGATTATTGCCAGAAATTATACCATGGCGTTAGAAATCTTACAGTTCTTTCGGTCTGATTGGCTCGGCATTTGCACAGGTCACACGTGACGCGAAAGTCCAATGATACTAGTCCGATGACGATGATTTCAAATGAGACATGACTTGGAGGGTAGTATTCAAAACCACGCTCCGATACCAACTCTGTAACACCCCAAACTAGGCGGATATTACGGTCGTGGACCCCAGTAGGACCCACCAGGCGGATGAAAATGAATGAATTACACAGGTAAATGTAGTACCGAACCACATTACAACATCAATTACTCCGATGAGGAGTTTTATACAACACACCCAGGATAAAATAGAATACATGTGTATTTTATGTGACGATAAAATACACAACACTGAATGAAATGAGCATTCAAACGGAATGTCTGCAGCGTAATAAATAAAGAAAACATAAATGACTGAATAAATGACTGAACAGACTGGGGCCCCCTACTAGTATCACTGGGACTCCTCGCCGTCACCGTGCTCTCCCCGTGCCTTAGCCTTGCCATGACACAGCAGCATCCCCAGCGGGAAGTCGATTACGAACAACAATCCTCAAGGGTTGAAAATACACAATCATGATATATCTGAAATTATGAATTATCCTGTCGAAACATACGCAATCAAACATGCTATATGAATCGATTATCAGTACGGCTCAAAGGAATGGCGCCACACTACGTCCGGGATGGAAATGTGTCCGTGCACAAGCCACCAACGATCAATACACGCGTGGTCTTGTACCTAATCAGTCTCACGAGACACATTGACTCGTGTGCACAGTCCAATGTGAGGCCAACAACCAACACACGACCATAATGTGCCCGACATGAAAATCCTACACATACCAACCGGCACGCCAGTATGACCCGGAATGTCACAATATGACAAAAGTGACAACGAAAATGAATAATGACTCACCAAGGTTAAATGATGGTGAAATGAATGATAGCTTAATGAAATGATCGGAACCGTCGTTCTTTATGACTGAAGTGATTAATTGACAATGACAAGTTTTGATACGGTTAATACAATGATGAATGAGTTACGATTATGAATGAACAACAACAAAAGGAATGAATATCCTTTTAACCGAGTAAGAATTAACTTACTCAATACCGATGAAGAATGTCCTTCCACGAACAACGTCCTAAATGAAAAGTCGGTCGCTCGAACAACCTTGAACAACAATAATTACCAACAACCGATCAATACATGACTCAAATACGATCATAACCGACTCAAACGTCGATACAACAATATCCGAACTCGAATATATCGAAACCAACTCCAAGATGAGTATTTCAAACCATCAAAACACTTTCAATGATATCAATAATCCATTAGGAATCCATAATTCATGATTACAACAACATCAATCGGAAAATCCCTAATTAACCGAAGTCAACTCCAAGGGTTCTTGAAATAATTCCGAAAATAACCATTAAATCCGTAAGAATATACTTATCCAAGGTAGATAATCCATATCTAACATATTCCAATGATAATCCAAGCTTACACGAAGAAATCGGAAGGAAACCCCAAAAATCCGAAATTCTAGATCCAAGAGATTAATACCTTTGATTCGATGAGATGAAGATGATGAAATGATGATTAATCCGAAAGATGAGCTTGAAGATGATGATTGATGATTACACCTCGAAGAATCCTCTCTGAATCGCTCGAAATCGCCCAAAAATACCGAAGGAGTGAAATGAGATGAATAAATGACGAAGTCTGACTAACTGTCCAATTTATAGTCAGTCCAGGTTAGCGTGCGCTAGCCCTTGTGCGTAGCGTGCGCTAACGAGTAATTTGGGTAGTTCAGTACCCACTGTCCGAACACGGTAGCGCGCGCTACGTACCTTCTTGTAGCGTGCGCTACGGCCATATTACTAGCGTGCGCTAAGATCCATTATTAGCGTGCGCTAACGAAATATTGATGCCCAGTACTGGAGTCCAGAAAACTGTCTGCCCTCTGATCTGACCTCGATAGCGTGCGCTACAACCATTGTTTAGCGTGCGCTAATATATCGGTTGCGTACGCTAACAACAACACATAGCGTGCGCTATGAAATAATCCAGTGCAGTCCAGTAGCCACTGGACTCAACCTGATCCGTCCTTAGCGCGCGTTACACCTCATATTAGCGTGCGCTACTTCAACCCACTAGCGCGCGCTACTTACCAATCGTAGCGTGCGCTACTTATAACTCACCTGCAGTCCAGTACCTTCTGGACTGCAGCCAAGGTAACCTTAGCGTGCGCTAAAGCTGAGTGGTAGCGTGCGCTACCTATACCCAATTAGCGTACGCTAAAAGGAGTATGTAGCGTGCGCTACTCCTCACGCACAGCTCGCAACGAAAATGACAATGATGATAAACACGGCACGAAACTCCAATCAGATTAGTGATGAATGACGATAGATACACGATACAATTACTCTGAATGATGAATACCATGACTGAATATGAGTGAGAAATGATCAATAATGAGTGAAATTACTGAGTGATAATGACTGAATGATAAATACTGAATGATAATTACTGAATTACAACCGGGTATTACATACACCCCCCCTTAAAAGAGTTTCGTCCTCGAAACTAAGGGTAAACAACTCGGGACATGAACTATCCGTCACGATCTGCAAACAATAATGTCCAAATAGTTCTCGGGACCAAATCAATCGCACGCCCAAGTCCCAAGTCTTGACGTCTCGGATTACAATGAACGATTTCCCAAATTATCACGAAGTCTCGGTACGACACCAAAAGGAATCCATCAAACGATCTCAAAATCTCACGATTCTCAAATACGATCATTATAGGATAGATCAACAATAAATGATCCACAACCACGACACATTAATACGGATTGAGTTATAGTCATCTGAAAGGCAAGGCTATATATCAAATGTACCCAACATCGATATCCTCCATACCATCGATCTCCTCGATCACATCGATTCAACGAAGACCCAAATCTGAACTCACCGCTTAATATGACCCCGAAAGGTTTACCAAAACGAGAGTGACTATGACGAATGATAAATGATTAGAAATCCGACAAGGATCAAGAATAACTCGCCGAGGTGAACTAATAACAAAATGAGTGATAACTCAAATGAAATTATTGGGACCATTGTTCCCCGTGAAGTGAATGATTGGTTGATAAATATAAGTCTTAACGGAATTGATATATGATGAATGACCTATGCGAATAATTGAACGGCGATGAAATGAATGATTATCCTATTACCGAGCAAGAATTAACTTGCTCGACACCGGTGATGAATGTCCTGTTGTAACACTGTTAAAGCATACAACAGTTGAACTCGTCGTCTGAGATGAAGATGCTCTCCCAGCACAAAACGACTAGAACGATTTCTTGGACGTCGGAGTCCGATGTCCCTCTGAACTCTTTCCATACCGAGGCAGGAAAGTCACGTGATAATTACAGATCTCGTATGAAGATTGCATTAAGATTTTAAGACGGAATGATAACAATGAGCATACACGCTCTAGCAAAATGAATGCATTAATAATGCAATAAAACGATCGTCGACATGACGCCGCGATATGAGAAGATCGCATGAAAAAATCAAGTGAGGTGACAAGCCTATCTGATGAAATTCCTGAAATGATTACCTTGAACAAGTTCACAAGGTTGAAAAAAAAATTGATTCCCAAGATCAACAACTGAACCGTGAGATGGACTGGATGGTTAATGAATTAATCGAACAATGAGATTGACTCCGTGATGAATGAATTAATTGAACAATGAGATTAACTGAGTGATGAATGAATTGATTGAACAATAAGATTGACTGAGTGATGAATGAATTAATTGAACAATGAGATTAACTGAGTGATGAATGAATTGATTGAACAATTTTAGAAAATCCTTCCACAAACCGCTGATAGTAATCGGCTAATCCGAGAAAGCTTCGGATTTCCTTAACATTTCTCGGAGGTAACCAAATCTTGGGTAGCCTCCGTCTACTGAGGATCAACCCGCACTCCATCTGATGAAATTACCTGTCCGAGAAAAGTCACTACGGACATCCAGAAATCACCTTTGGAAAAACTTTCCATAAAGTTGCTCTCGTCTCAACTCGTCGAGAACCTGATGAAGATGGACCTCGCGTTCCTCTCGGTCACGAGAAGATCAAAATGTCGTCTATGAAGACAACAACAACTGATCCAAAAGTCGATGAAAACCGGATTCATTAATTCCATGAATACCGTAGGTGCATTAATCAACCCAACCGGCATAACCGCAAACTCATAATGACCATAGCGTGTTCGAAATGCCGTCCTCGTGATATCCGACTCTCGAATCCGCAACTGATGATATTCAGATCTTAAGTCGATCTTGGAAAATACTGAAGCTCCCTGAAGTTGATCCAAAAGATCATTGATACGGGGTAGAGGGTATTTATCCTTGATCATCATCCTGTTCAACTCCTGGTAATAATACACACACGAACGAACCATACTTCTCCTTGACAGATAACACGGTGCTCCCACGGGCGCACTCGGTTGGAGATAACCTTCCTCGCACAATGACTCAAGATGAGTCTCCAACTTCTGCATTTCGGTCGGGGCCATCCGATATGGTGCCTTCGATAACGGGGGCGTACCGGGCTCCAACTCACTCGTGAATTCCACAGCTCTATGTGAAGGCAACCAAGTAACCCCTTGGGGAAATACATCGTCAATCGATGTCAATGATACCACGAATGATTGAACGCCTCGATTGTCTAAGAACGGCCAAAAGGTGGCAATGATATAATGAATGATTAAGTAACTCGATTGCCCATGAACGGCCAATCGATGAAAATGATGCAATGAATGATTGAATATCTCGATTGCCTATGAACGGCCAATCGATGACAATGATATAATGAATGATTGAATATCTCGATTGCCTATGAACGGCCAATCGATGACAATGATATAATGAATGATTGAATATCTCGATTGCCTATGAACGGCCAATCGATGAAAATGATACAATGAATGATTGAATATCTCGATTGCCCATGAACGGCCAATCGATGACAATGATATAATGAATGATTGAATATCTCGATTGTGGAATTCCTCTGCTTCCGTCATATTAAAAATTCCTCTGGAACAACGGGGATCACCTCCCTCAAGCGCACATTCGACGTCCAACGACGGAAATGATAGTGACCATATGCTTACGAACATTGAAAATGATATCGTGACAATCCATCTAAGTGATACTCAATATTATATCGTCCTTAGATAAGTTCACCACGATTAGGTCCACCACCCAATCGCGGTCATTAATCTTAGCTTGGTACAATTTCCGAAGATCTTCCATCGTCAGGTACACCGATGGTATGAGGTCCACAAGCAATAGGACTAACCGAATTAAGTCTATTCAATCATGACTCGAAAATGAATGAATGCGGTGCACCAGCATCAAAGGTACACACAGGTTGAAATAAAGTTACGAGTATACCTGAGGTCGTTCGGGCCACCGGATCGTCGATCCTCTTCATCACATGAATCCGGGACCTGCCGGCCCCCGAACCGGATGCTCCCGTCTGATAAATATGAGCTCCACCTTTGATTGCTTCCATTGTCTTAAACGACGCTGACAAGGCAGGCTGATTCTGAATCGCTGATTGTTTCGGGGCCTGAGATGCCGCCGGAGCTGACTTAGAGTCCTTTCGGCAAAAACGGGCCTTATGCCCAGAATTCCCACAATTATGACATGTGATAGACGGCGTCGTACACCTAGTACTGAAATGGCCCGGCGCCCCACAGTTGAAACAGATGATGGCTGAACTGGCTGCTCGGGATCGAGATCCGCAGATTAGGCGCCGTAGGAGGTCGCTCGAAGCGTTAGGACCACGAGGTTTCTTGGAGGTTGACCAACCGCCTTCGGACCGATTACGCGTTGATTTCTTGTAGACAGGATAAAGGTTGTTGTTCCGCAATTTCCTTAGCGGCGAGCTTATACGTGAGAGTCCTCTCTATTAATTCGGCAGAGGCGCAATGATGATTAAGCAATTGCATATGGGTCATCATGACCTGCATAAAAGTGAGTGGATCAACTCGAACATCTTACGATCGAGCCGAGTCCTGGTACGATTTCCCGATAGCGAGTGATTATTTCCGAGTTTCGGCCCGCACCGCGGCCTCTCCCGTGCATCCTTTGACATCTCTCTCCATCTTGAAGTAGGAAGGTCGCATAATGATTATATTCTCCGCATGAATATCACGTTATGATTATGTCATGAGATGATGAAGATTAGCATATGCGCTCTAACACAGTGATTACATGAATGATTAACTGAGGTGACATGATTATCTGATGAAATTCTTGAAATGAGTATCTTGAACAAGTTAACCAGGTTGATGATATGATCTTCCAGATCAATAACTGAGTAATGAAATGAATTGAGTAATTAATGAGTTAACATGATCGTCCTGATCATAATGAATGATGAAATGAATTGAGTGATTAATGAGTTAACATGATCGTCCTGATCATGATGAATGATGATGTTTGAGGATTGTTAATTGATGAATGATGAATGAATGATTATTGCCAGAAATTATACCATGGCGTTAGAAATCTTACAGTTCTTTCGGTCTGATTGGCTCGGCATTTGCACAGGTCACACGTGACGCGAAAGTCCAATGATACTAGTACGATGACGATGATTTCAAATGAGACATGACTTGGAGGGTAGTATTCAAAACCACGCTCCGATACCAACTCTGTAACACCCCAAACTAGGCGGATATTACAGTGCCGTGGACCCCAGTAGGACCCACCAGGCGGATGAAAATGAATGAATTACACAGGTAAATGTAGTACCGAACCACATTACAACATCAATTACTCCGATGAGGAGTTTTATACAACACACCCAGGATAAAATAGAATACATGTGTATTTTATGTGACGATAAAATACACAACACTGAATGAAATGAGCATTCAAACGGAATGTCTCGCGGAATAAATAAAGGAAACATAAATGGTGAATAAATGGTGAGCAGATGGGCCCCTACTAGTATCACTGGGACTCCTCGCCATCACCGTGCTCTCCCGTGCCTTAGCCTTGCCATGACACAGCAGCATCCCCAACGAATCGGTTACAGAACAACAATCCTCAAGGGTTGAAAATACACAATCATGATATATAAAATTATGAATTATCCTGTCGAAACATACGCAATCAAACATGCTATATGAATCGATTATCAGTACGGCTCAAAGGAATGGTGCCACACTACGTCCGGGATGGAAATGTGTCCGTGCACAAGCCACCAACGATCAATACACGCGTGGTCTTGTACCTAATCAGTCTCACGAGACACATTGACTCGTGTGCACAGTCCAATGTGAGGCCAACAACCAACACACGACCATAATGTGCCCGACATGAAAATCCTACACATACCAACCGGCACGCCAGTATGACCCGGAATGTCACAATATGACAAAAGTGACAACGAAAATGAATAATGACTCACCAAGGTTAAATGATGGTGAAATGAATGATAGCTTAATGAAATGATCGGAACCGTCGTTCCTTATGACTGAAGTGATTAATTGACAATGACAAGTTTTGATACGGTTAATACAATGATGAATGAGTTACGATTATGAATGAACAACAACAAAAGGAATGAATATCCTTTTAACCGAGTAAGAATTAACTTACTCAATACCGATGAAGAATGTCCTTCCACGAACAACGTCCTAAATGAAAAGTCGGTCGCTCGAACAACCTTGAACAACAATAATTACCAACAACCGATCAATACATGACTCAAATACGATCATAACCGACTCAAACGTCGATACAACAATATCCGAACTCGAATATATCGAAACCAACTCCAAGATGAGTATTTCAAACCATCAAAACACTTTCAATGATATCAATAATCCATTAGGAATCCATAATTCATGATTACAACAACATCAATCGGAAAATCCCTAATTAACCGAAGTCAACTCCAAGGGTTCTTGAAATAATTCGAAAATAACCATTAAATCCGTAAGAATATACTTATCCAAGGTAGATAATCCATATCTAACATATTCCAATGATAATCCAAGCTTACACGAAGAAATCGGAAGGAAAACCCAAAAATCCGAAATTCTAGATCCAAGAGATTAATACCTTTGATTCGATGAGATGAAGATGATGAAATGATGATTAATCCGAAAGATGAGCTTGAAGATGATGATTGATGATTACACCTCGAAGAATCCTCTCTGAATCGCTCGAAATCGCCCAAAAATACCGAAGGAGTGAAATGAGATGAATAAATGACGAAGTCGACTAATCTGTCAATTTATAGTCGACCCAGTTAGCGTGCGCTAGCCTTGTGCGTAGCGTGCGCTAACGAGTAATTTGGGTAGTTCGGTACCCACTGTCCGAACACGGTAGCGCGCTACGTACCTTCTTGTAGCGTGCGCGACGGCAATATAACTAGTGTGCCCTAAGATCCATTAGTAGAGTGCGCTAACGAAATATTGATGCCCGATCGAGTCCGTAAACCGCTCGCCCTCGATCGACCTCGATAGCGTGCGCTACAATCATTGTTTAGCGTGCGCTAATATATCGATTGCGTCGCTAACAACAACACATAGCGTGCGCTATGAAATAATCGATGCGATCCGGTAGCCCGGACTCAACCTGATCCGTCCTTAGTGCGCGTTACACCTCATATTAGCGTGCGCTACTTCAACCCACTAGCACGCGCTACTTACCAATCGTAGCGTGCGCTACTTATAACTCACCTGCAGTCCAGTACCTTCTGGACTGCAGCCAAGGTAACCTTAGCGTGCGCTAAAGCTGAGTGGTAGCGTGCGCTACCTATACCCAATTAGCGTACGCTAAAAGGAGTATGTAGCGTGCGCTACTCCTCACGCACAGCTCGCAACGAAAATGACAATGATGATAAACACGGCACGAAACTCCAATCAGATTAGTGATGAATGACGATTGATACACGATACAATTACTCTGAATGATGAATACCATGACTGAATATGAGTGAGAAATGATCAATAATGAGTGAAATTACTGAGTGATAATGACTGAATGATAAATACTGAATGATAATTACTGAATTACAACCGGGTATTACATTATTACTATATTTTTATTTCCTTATAATATTAGAACTATTATTGCAATTTCTTTGCAATTATTAAACCAAACTTTTTAATTGTGTGTTTCACTCATCTTAAGTATATATAAAAATAGACTAATAGTGTATCATTCAAATTATAACCAAACTTCCTTGTGGGATCGATAAATCGGACTCAAAAAGTCCACTTTACTACTTGATACGATATCGTGCACTTGCGATAGTTACACTAAAAGCGTGTCAAGTTTTTGGCGCCGTTGCCGGGGAAGTATAAGTTATAATTGAAATCTTACATTGTAAACTATTTTTATAAGTACAAATTTCTCGACGTTGTAACTTAGTACTCAATTTTGTTTGTCCGGTCAAGTGGCGGATAACGGTACTCCGTGACTATTAAAGTCGGATTTTTCAGTTTCCCACAACAACTGATATTTGTATATATTTTCTTCAATTATTTTCATTGTCTTTTTATTTATTTATTTTTTTATCATGGAAGAAACTTTGTTTAAAATCGAAAAAAGATTTCCCTTTCTAAGCAAAAATGTCATTTTAAAGATTTATAAGACAAGACTTGAAAGGATGAGGTTGCTTATGAATAAAAGCATATCTTTTGACATAAGATTCATAATTGAAGCCAAAGTAAGAATAGAAGGTGAATTCACAGAAACACCGACTAGATTTTTACCAGGGCTAGGAAAAAGTTCATATGCCAAGAAACGAGGAGCAAAGATGCTAGCTGTTTGCTATAAATGTGCTAGATGGAACTGTAATGTAAAATGTCGATCTTTAGGAATTCCATCTACAAACAGAGAAGATAAAATTCAGTTCATTAATGATGGTCTGAATAAGGAGAATTTAGATAATATCGAAATTTCTCTTGACACGCATCCTAGTGGACTTGTATATTACGTAATTCAATATTTGTGGAATAAATTCAAACCAGAATATGAAAAACGTCTTGGGAATCTGACGTTAAAAGACCCTGTTTGCCAATTTGTAAGAAAATTGGATGGGAAGCTTCTCCCCGACTCATAGAAGGCATTTAGGTCGTTTCTGAACCTAAAATCAGAGGAAGATGTGAGCCACAATCACAACTACTGTACATACGCGTAAGTATTTTTTTATTTTTGTCGAGTGGTGAGATTTTCTGAATAAAAAAATGTGATACGCGATAAATGCTTTCATTATTCTATTGAGTAGTTGAAGCGCAATCAACGCAATCACAAACTTGTTAAACAATTTTTACCTTCTTTTTCTTCTATAAATAAACTTTGTGCTTGTTTCTTTCATTCATCCCTCAAACTTGCACTTTTCTCTGTTTCTCTCTAAAAAAAATTTCTTTTCAAAAATGGAGTCATCATCTTCAACAAAAAAATTTAGCACAGTCTGCATTTTTGGTGGAGCTAGTTATGGAAAAGAAGCATGCTTTACTGAAGCAGCCCACAACTTAGGTCGTACCTTAGGAGAAAAAATGCATTCATGTAGTTTACGGAGGAGGAAGTCTAGGATTAATGGGGCGAGCTGCTGCTTCTGCTTATATGGAAGGAGTAAGAGTATTGGGAATAATCCCAAAACCTCTGGCTGAAAGTAAAATCACCGGGTCAACTATTGGAGATGAGTTTAGATCTGTAAATATGCAAGATCGCATAACTCACATGATAAATAATTCTGGCGCCTTTATCACCCTTCCCGGTGGTTTTGGCACCCTTGAGGAACATTTTCATGTGGTTACCAGAGTCCAGCTAAATGTTCATCAAAAACCAATAGGTGTGCTTAATGTCAATGGTTTGTTTGATGGTTTACTGTCTTTCATCGACTACTCTGCTGAAAATGGTTTTATTTCCGAGCGTGCTAAACGAATCATAGTCGTTGCAACAACACCAGAAGAACTAATCAAAAAACTCAATGAATTTGTTCCTCAACCAGATCCAGCTCTAGCTAAAATTGTCTGGGTAGAAGATTTTACCGTGAGAAAATGAAAAGTGGATTCATTCCTCTCCCTTTGATAACCCATGTCGGACCTCTTGTATTTTTACTTTCTATCGTGTGTAATAATCGTGCTAAATGATGGCAGCTTAAGGAGTTTCTTTTTGATCTCTTGACGCGCATCTATTCGCGATTTATGTATTGTTATTTTATTACTGTAATTTTTATTGTGTGTTTTTTATAAAAGCATTGATGGCAGCGTAAGGCGACTCTTCGGACTTTCTTGATGCGCATCTTAAAAATTGTGTTATACTTCCGAGTATATTTTATTTTCTTCTGTTATGTGCCTCGTATATTTATTCTCTTGCAGATTCTAAAAGGCGTTAGCTCAAACATCAACTTTCTTAACACGGAGTATTCCGCTTTTCTGCATTACTTTTTACTTTATTTTATTTTTAAAAACTGAGGACAGTTTTATTTTCAAGTTTGGGGGTGGTTTGTTTTATTATTTTGGTGTGTTGTAATTTTGGTGTGTTTTGATTGATTTGGTTATTTGCCTTAATTTTTTTTTTACTATTATATATATATATATATTTATAGTATTTTGATTTATGAGATTTCTAGATCTGGCCATAACACCAATAAATTAGCTATATACAAGTTTCTAAAATCGTTTTAACCGGTTAAAAAATTATATATTCCAAAAAAAATTTTGAGCCTTAATCTCTCTTTCCAAGCCTTGTAATTATCATATAAAATCGAGTCATTCGTTACCTTGAGAAAAGAAGAATCAATCGGTTGATGAAAAATAAAACTGAAATTTACTTAATTTGTGGAGTTTTTGACTTTTCATGCTTAAACTAAAAAATGATTTTCTGCAAAAATTCTATTCCCTAATGAAAAAAAAGGAGTCATTGATGAAAAGAGCTACACGTTAGCAAATAACGGTGTGAAAGCTATCACCTAAAAAATAAATGACGAAAAGGAGAAGTGTTGAGCAAAGAATACCGCCTAATTTTGGAAGTCTTAAATTTTGCGAAAAATAAAGGACTAACCATTGTTGGTGAGTAGCTGCCGTCTCAGAAAAATTGGTGAAAAGAGCTACACGTTAGCAAATAACGGTGTGAAAGCTATCACCTTTTTACGAAAAAAAAAAAGGTTAATGAGATAGAAATTTTGTTAGTGAAAAGAGCTACACGTTAGCAAATAACGGTGTGAAAGCTATCACTAAAAGGGATGTAGTTTATGAGCAGATTTGAATTAATTAGCAGCTGAATTTCAATACACTCAATTTTGTGAAAATCACAATATTTGATGACGCCAATGAAATTCTTCTTCATATTGAGTCGAAAAATAAACGAGTGATCGAGAGCAACCATTAAAGGGAGTCGTGTGTATCACGAGTGGGAAAGAAATAATCAACCTATTGGGGGGAAACCTTACATTTTGGAATTACAATACTAAAACTGTGTTTTAACTTCAAAATTATTTGTAGATTTATTTTGAATCTTGATTCATTTATATCTACTGTATAAGCTGGTTGTTGTTTATTAATGGCATTTTGATCTCCTTTTCTCTTTTTATATTTTAATTTTTGTGTGTATTATTAGTTTTGTGTCTTATTTTTATTTTTTATTTTTGGAGTGTGATTAATAAAGAGTCTTGCTCGGGACTAGCAAGAATTCAAGTTTGGGGGTGTGATAAGTGTCATTTTTGTACACTTATCCATGGTTTGTATCGATAAAATTCACCCATAATTGAGCTAGTCTACTCGTTTTTTGCTTTTAATTTATTAGTTTTAATAATTTTATTTTTATCGGATGATGATCGGATTAAATAACTGAATTACTCAAGAAACAACATGTTTAATAAATATTATCTTTATTGAATTTTGATATATTCATGTTGTAGGGCTTTCCGAGATGAATTCGGCAGTCTTTCCGGATTCAAAATCAGAGTTATATATCAAAAGTTATCATCCGAAGAAGATCTGGGGCAAAAACGCAAAGTCTGAGAAATTCTGGGCTGAAAACGTAACTATCAAAGCTTCAAATGAGCAAATTTACGTTACGGCCGTAACATTCGGGAGTTACGGTCAGAAGTCACCCTAGTTACTCGTAACTCCTGAATGTTACTAGTAACTCTTGACTGATTGTTATGATTTGTCTAATTTTTATACTTTTGTGTATTATTGAGGGGATGGCTGGCATTGATCCGATCTAATGTAATAATGCTGGAGTTTTGGAGCTATTAGATGACTTTAGGTGTATAAATAGACCCCTTAGATCCTTCATCATTCACCATTCATCATATAATTTTCCATTTTTTGTAAACTTTTATTTTTGTGTGAAGAACACACTTGTGTTCTTGAGTGATATTTGTAAGTGTGGTATAACATATGTTGTTCAGAGAGTTTATTGTTTCTATCTCCTTTATCTACTAAGGGAGTTAGGATCAATTCTTTCTCTTGATTCAACTAATAATGACCACGCAAGCTTGTAATATGTGTAATAAACCCTTCATGGGCTAAGTAACCTTTAGTTGGGATTATAAACAAGGTTAGTCATGTTATTTATGTTTGTATAAAAGATCTATTGTGAATTACTTATTATTGTGTGTGATTTTCATTGTTTTAACAATCTTTATTTATTTGGCCAATTAATAAAGATATTTATGATCTTCATATGTTTCGAAAGAAAATATGTTTGATTAGATCAAATGATCTTCACTCTAAGTTGTTCTAGGGGATAGAAATATACCTCTAGTCCTTAGAAGATTCTTTGAGTTATTTTCATAAATCCTAATGCTATGTATTGAAGCCAATCAACATAGAAATATAGTGGATTGATTCAATATGTAAGGGGCGTTTTATAGTTCGAAAGAGAAACCGTCTTTTTAAGGAAAATCGAATCTACACAACATAATAAGTAACATCTTATGATCTCCTATACATCTTTTATAACTAATGACGAACTAAGTTTGTAATCCCAACTATTTCAATTTATCGTTTAATAAATCTATTATTATTACTATATTTTTATTTCCTTATAATATTAGAACTATTATTGCAATTTCTTTGCAATTATTAAACCAAACTTTTTAATTGTGTGTTTCACTCATCTTAAGTATCTATAAAAATAGACTAATAGTGTATCATTCAAATTATAACCAAACTTCCTTGTGGGATCGATAAACCGGACTCAACCACTTTACTACTTGATACGATATCGTGCACTTGCGATAGTTACACTAAAAGCGTGTCACGGACTGCTGGTGGATCTCCCGCATTACGTACGTTAACATATGGATGTTACGTACGTAAGGAGACAAACATAGCGTACATTAATAAGATAGGTTAACGTACGTTAAGTGCTATAACAAGCATAAATGGAATTCTCCTAATATCACCCAACAATTAATATAGTATGAATGACCATGATTCCAACTTAACATAATTCGTCGATATACTTGCTACAACAACACAGATATGGTGCGAAAATACTTAGCTTAAATCAGAAAATACAATATTAAAGGCGAGGGTATTACAATTGCGTACGTAAATCATTTCATGCAGTAAGGCAGTAGCCTCTGGACTTCGATAGCGCATGCTAACAAAGACAGTTAGCGCACGCTAAGTGTGTAACGTACGTTAACTGAAGATGTTAGCGTATGTTTCGTCATTTCCATCCATTTCTTCATGTGAGCCGATAGAGAGAGCCTTGAGAAGTATTTGAGGTTCCAAACACTGGATTAAGGTGGAGTTAATCATCCATAACAACATTTGAAGCTTGGAATCGATAGGAAACAGATTCAAACTTGGGATTCAATCCATTCCTTCAAAAAGATAATTACTCTTCATCTTTAGATTTCATTTTGGATTGAATGTTGATGTTCTTAAGTTGATGATTATCATATAAGCAAGATGATAAGTATGATTCTGAGATTGGTTACCGAGTTATGTTGATGTTATAGTTGATATACGGGTATTGATATGATTCGAATGGTTTCGAATTGTGTTGTTTATCTTGAAAGAGATATGTTAGCTAATGTCTTCTTTCAATTCGGATCTTTGATGTTGTTGTTGTTGGTTTCTTCATATGATGGTGAACATAGCGATGATTATGAGTTCTTGGTGTTTATGATGTTGATATTTGAGGAAGAAAATGATATGTGGTTATATGAATTGGATTAAGAGTTGGATGATTACCTATATATTAAAGGATATCGGATTTCGTTGTTTTGATAGCTATGAATATCGTTTAGAATCACTTAGTGTTCTTGATAATCGCCATATGTTGATCGGTATCTGAAATGCATGCAACTGCATGTCATTAGCGCACGCTAAGCTTACTGGCTAGCGCACACTAGCGGGAGCAACTTAGCGCATGCTACATTAATGGATTAACGTGTGCTAAGTCAACAGACAGTGTAGTATATCCTGTTTCGGTTATGAATTTGTTATCGTTTAAGTTGGATTGATTAGACTAGTGGTTAATCGAGATATTGTTGAGCCGTTGGGTTTGTGAATTGGTTTTATTAATTGTTGATTGTCATCGAACGTGTTGTTTATCGAATTACTGTAATAGGTTGAGAATATTGATCGGTGATTATAACCGTGTGTTGCGGTCGAGTTCGAGGATGTTCGTGAATTGCTTTGGTCGGGACCGAGGAACTTATAGAAGGAGGCAAAGGGATTGGTAACGGCTTCATCGGTATCGAGTCAAGTTATTACTTGCACAGTTTATAATATTTAATGAATGATTTCAATTCCATTAGTTTATAATTCGTATAGCAATGTTTATAATCGTAATCATAGGGGATTTGAGATTATAAATTGTATTCGAGTTTTGGGAATTAAATCATAATGTATATGATTTACATTTGTTGTTGGCATACTTGGTATCGAGGATACATTGTGTTATAGTCGTAGATGTGAATTATCTACCGTCCGTGATATTTTGGACCGTCGAGTATTGAGGATAATGGTTCGTGATGGTTAGGACATCGAGATTGCTCTCGAAGGACTCAGGGAAAGTACTCTAATCATTTTTGTCATTTCGTGTTGATCATGTTGTGATACATTTCTGTATTGTTGTTGTCATGCATTGTGTATCATTGTTATATGCATTTGTGCATGGTTGACGAATGTCCACCTCCTGTTGGACCGACGGGATCATCAGGGGATCTATGCTAGCGTGTGCTAGATCATCGGACGGGTTTTTACACCACGGGTTGGTCTGACGGGATCATCGTGGGATCTAGGCAGTGAACGCTGGATCATCGGATTACCATATGTGTTGTTGTTGTGCATATGTATGTTATGGGTTTGCCATAAGTATACATTTTTGTTACTGATGTGAGCATATTGACGTTGTCATATGAGTATGCATTTGTAGGTCTTGTGTTAGGACCGTGTCCGTATGTTGTGTTGATATGATCTTGGATTAGACTGACGTGATTTCATCATGGCATTTCATATCTGGAGGTATGTTCCGTATTTCCTTTGGTATTTGTCTTTTGATGGACAATCGATTATCGTGTTGGGATTTGATGATGTTATTTCGATGGATCGAATTAGTCAGAGTTGGTATATTTCCATATTGCGAGTTATGATAATGTTTTGAGAACCTTGGGTATTGTTGAGATACAATACAAATATTTTGGTATGAGCTTATTGTGTTGTTGAAAGGATACGAGATGTGAACTTTGGTAATTATTATCACGAGTTGATAAAGTTATGGCGGTAAGATTACATTGGTCGTATTCTTACATAGTATTTTCATTGGTATGTAATTATTGACATGATGTGATGGTTATCGTTGTTGGATATTATGGCTGACCCCGTCGTGGGCTTTATTTTTAGGTTCTTGGATTATCAAGCTTGTAGCGGTCGTGGAGAGATGAGCTTCCCGGAGGATACTGGTTAGGGCATGTATTTGTGTATTGAGTTTCCTGATCAGTTCTTGCATTCCGCTGCCAGAGTATTTTTATTGTTTGTCTTTTTCCGCTGCGTGAGTATTTTTAAATGGCCTATTGGTATCTGGTAACTTAGGTTACTTTGGCAATCGTCTTCTAAAATATTTTGTCGGTACGTGTAAGCGATAGCTTAACATATGTTTTTAAACTGTTGAGTTTTGGCATTTCAGACCTTGTTCTTTCAAATGAGAATTTACGACGGTTTTTGTTAAATGAGTTTTAAGTCTTCGAATGATTTTAAATAATAGTACCGTCGTTAGCCTCTTGGGCATTTGTAAATGTTTGCGAAAAATTTCCTTCAGCTTTGTGGGTTCCATCTCGGGGCTCACGGCGCTATAATATTCCTGTATGGCTCTGGGGATGTTACGGAATATGGTATCAGAGCTTAGGTTGTGAAAACCTAGGCAGTCGGGTCGAGTTGGGTCGTGCTTTTGTCGTGTCATTCGAGTTGTCGGTTGACAAGTGTTTGAGCTTTGAGTTTTGTTGTTCACTCGGGCTTGTGCGTTATGTGATTTACCATTGTAGTACTGGGGTTGTTGTAAACTTTTCCAAATGGTGTCAATGTGTTTCTTCAGATAGAGCTGTGTTGTGTTCTCGAGTTGAACTGAGTTTGCAAAATGTGTGTTTTGTAAATATCTGTGTTGAGTATTTTCTTGAGTCGAGACATGTGCCAGTATCACGGGGAATCGTCGACTTCACGATCTGTAAGTATTTGGATTTTTGGAGTGCATTGAGATTTGTTGTCGTTCTAAGTTGATGTGCTTTGAGATTCAGCAGAATATTATTCGTTACAGTATGAGGTGACAGAGTTGGGACAGGATTAATGATCTTGAGGAGATATGATTTTGGAAATTAATATGTCAGTTAAATTTTGGAAATGGAGTTGTGCATTTGGGAGGAATGTTTGGAATGGTTGAGAAGAATATGTAGTCATGTTAATTCATTTTGAGATATATGAACTGTTTTTGAGCATTTGAAAATGATACTTTTCAAAATGAATGTTTTACGAATGTTTTACGGAAAATAATTTTTGGGCCGAGATTCAATAGATTTTTGAAATAGTTTTATAACTTAGGACTTGAGGTCCCAAAAGGGTTTTTCTACTTTTTAAACTTCTTGTAATGTGGAACGGGATTTAGGCTGAGACCTAATATTTCAAAAAGACTTTTTCATGTTTTCTAAAAACTCCCGAGATTTGTAAAATACTTTATCAATTGTTTATCTACTTCGTTTCTGCCTTTCGGAGTTTTGGTTTACCTATTCAAATGAAACCTCTCGGGAAGTCTTTCACTATGTTGATTTGTTTCAATGTTTTGTCATAGCATATTTCAGGTGATCCAGGATGGATTAGTGATTGATGTTGCGAGTCATATGTGGAAAAGGAGTTTTTGGTCGGAGTTTATATATTGAGATTTTGGAACTCTATCGTGTGGTTATCCCCATGGAATATCAGTGGATATTGGTGACGAGCCGAATTGGTATACAGGAGTATGGATGTGGTCAATCATTTGCATAGTTTAATTTTAAACTTCAAAATCATGTGGATTCGAAGGAAACTATTATCGAATACTTGGCACCAGCGAGCTAATTTAATTTTTCGAAAATTGATTTTGTGGTCTTACCAAAATTTGGGTTTTGAGCTTTGAAATTTTTGTAAGAAATTTCGAAAATTTATCTTCTTGACGAGACTATATAATTTCAGATTGGTTTTGAAAATGTGATTGATATACATACGCATTTAGTGCATGGTGCATATCATGGTGAAGTTGTGAGTGTGACTTATCATATCGAGGGTACGAGGAAAAGAGATTCGAACTTCAGTATGGTAGTTTGGTTATCCAGGGATGATCGGTTGATTTATCGGATAAGAGAAATATGCTGCGTGTTGTAGATTCATGCACAGGATGTAATTTTGGAACTTTGGATTTTGTGAGACAGGGACATATGTGCTATGTGATTCCATTGGTATGGTATTAGCGCGATTTTACCATAGGTATTTTTGAATGGTTTCTTTGTAAGTGTAGATTCGGGGATGGTGACCCCATGTTGGTTGTTTTGGATATGTTCATCGGTTTGAGATCGGTTGTTCGTATACTGAGGAGTATGTTCACCAGTTGGGTATGTTTATTGACATCCGCTGTATGTGATTGGTGTGTCGTTTTGAGAACTTTATTCGTTCGTATATCAGTTTCTGTGGTTCTTTGTTGATCATGTTGGAGCTTACCGTGTGAGAGTATTCTCGATTATCGTTGCTCGTTCGTTGGTAACATTGGAGTTTATCATGATGATGATATTTTCGATTGTGTTTTGACCTCTGGTTGGTCATATTGGAGTTTATCATGTTGATGATATTCTCGGCTGCGTTTTGACCTTTGGATTGGTCGTATTAGAGTTTATCATGTCGATGATATTCTCGGTTAATTTATTGATTGATCATTGCTGGTGATCATCTGAGCATTCAGATTTTGTGCCGATGTTTTGGGATTTGTGTCGTTGTGTTGGGCAGTTGTTTCTCAGATGTATCGTGTATTATTGGTTTTATCGGAATTGGGACTTGATTGTGTAATCAGGCAGACAGGATTTGACACGGATAGATTATTCCATCCGAAGATGATATATTTTGTTGAGACTCGTGGAATTGTGATTGTAAGCATGTTGAAGCTTTACAGTGAAGTCACTTGCTAGTATCTCAGAAGATCGTCGACTTGGCGCATATGTAAGTATGCTATTTTTGTTATTCGGTAATTGTAATACCCGTAATTTCGATTTCCGGTAATTTCTTTTTTTCGGAGAAAGTCCGTTTTGACGACTCGCTCATGACCGTTTCGTCATTTCGAGAATGATTAATTCTGCACTTTTTGTCATCCGAGTTCGTTTCGGTATCGTTTTGCTGAGTTCCGAGCTTTTTAGACGCTTTTCCGCACTTGAGTTCGATTCTTGCGAATCTCGTCCGAAACTGTTGTTTCGAGTTTCTCGTAAGTTCATTTAATGTTATTATTCTTGTTGCAAGCTTTGGTTTGGTGTTTCGATCGCGTATCGTGATTTTCGGACGTTTTGGGCCATTTTCGTAATTTCCCAAAGTTTTGGGTAATTACTTCCGTTGTCGGATTCCGAGCCTTCGGTTGGTCGGAATTGTGTGTTCTCTTAGTTCTTAGGTTCGTCTTTGCGAGTACGTTGTAACCGTATCATCGATTCGTATTCGTGTTCGGGTTTCGGTCGTTCGGGCCGTCGGAGTTGGCCCCGGCCGACATGGCCGGCAACTGGGCCCGTGCCGATCGCCGAGTCACGGCCGGCGGTGCTCGGCGGCTCGGCCGAGTCACGGCCGGTAGTGCTCGGCAGCCTTCCGGCCGAGCAGCCGACTGCAGGGCCGCGCACATCTTTGGCAGGCCGCGGCACACTCGTGGCATTTTCGGCCAAACTGATCAGCGGGTGCCGCGGCACACGCCGGCCGAGCCGCGGCACACCGCCGACCACCGGGAGCCATTTTTGGGCACGTGCGCGGCACACTCGGCTGGGCCGCGGCACATTGTGCGGCTTATTTAAGGCCCAATGCTTTTTTCGCCATTTTTCTCCCCGCTTCTACTTCTCTTCCGCGGCTGGGGTTGTTCCTATCATGGAGAGATGTTGTTTGTCAACAAATCCATGAAGTTTTGGAGTTCATATCATTAATCATCCATCCTATAACATCCTTTGATCGAGCGAATCAGGTCAGATTTTCTAGAAATCTAATTTTGGGGATTTTGGGTATTTTGTTCGATTTCGTCCGTTTAATCCGTTTTAACTCAGAATATTGATGGATTGATGATTGTTAAGCTATATTATATCTAATTACTTGTTATTCCACGGTTGGATTGCCACGGATTTGTCGTTTTATTGAGTATTTTATCGACGCCTTGAAGGTGTTCGATAAAATGTCACAAAGAGAATTCGAGCGTTCTACGATTATTCTTCCTCGTATGATCGATGATTTATCGATTATATGTTGTTAGGGTCTAATTCTTGTGAAGAACTCGAGTCGGAACCCTTCCGTTCGTTGTCTCCTTCGGGGTCCGAGCTTCCCGGTCGAACGGTGTTCTTCGGAACGTTTGGTAGCGGTTATTAAGGCAAGTATCTTATTATACGACTTGTATCTTGTGACTAGTAATTACGTATGATATGTGTGATGATTTTGCTTGCCTCCGTAAATATGTTCCGTTTGAGTTGGTTGTGTTTTCCGAAATTTGAAGGCTTTGTGATAATAGTGATATATTGGTATCCGTGTTAGGCGTCGTTCCATTTGTGCAGGATTGCGATATACATATGAGATGGTTTTACACGTGGTTGTTCAATGTATTGTGTACCGAATGTGTGTTATGTTGGTTAAGAGTCGTTGTGATGATCATGATATTTGTGTTGTTTTGGTTTACATACTTGATTGAACATTTCAGTGTAATGTGGAATGGCTTGACATTTAATGATTATGAATTGTGTCGTGTCGATGTGTGTGTGTTCCAGGTAGGGTCTGACGAGGCCTCTGGAGTTCGGTACATGATGTGTACGAACAAAGTGTGTGATCCAGGTAGGGTCTGACGAGGCCTCTGGAGTCCGGTACATGACGTGTACGGACAAGGTGTGTGATCCAGGTAGGGTCTGACGAGGCCTCTGGAGTTCGGTACATGATGTGTACGAACGATGTTGTGGCCGGGTAGGGTCCGTTGAGGCCTCCGGAGTTCGGTACATGATGTGTACGAACAGTGTGTGGCCGGGTAGGGTCCGTTGAGGCCTCCTGAGTTCGGTACATGATGTGTACGAACAATGTGTGTGGTCCGGGTAAGGTCCGTCGAGGCCTCCGGAGTTCGGTACATGATGTGTACGAACAATGATCGTGTAGCAGTGATTGTTCGGGTAACATTTTAAATATGGATCTCGGACACATAATGATATATTATTTAGTATGCTTTGAAACGAGAATCGGGCTAAGGCCCTATTGTTTACGAAAAGGGTTTTGTAAATTGGGACTCGAGATCCAAAAGAATTTCTGCTTTAAAAATCCCCGAGATGATGTGTTCCTTTTCAAATATCTCTTACTTGAGTTCGAAATTCTAAAACTTCTCGGGAACATTTTGATAATTGATTTCCGTATTAAATTCGTAGTTGCTATTTGCTTGTTACATTTCGTATGGTTTGATACTTGCACTAGTAAAACAGTGGAGTTTTACTAACCCCCGAGTATTCGGGGGGTGGATGTCTGTTTTGCGTCCGGTACATGCAGTTCGGGGAGTAACAGGATTGGCACAAGGGGATGACGAGCTGCGATACTAATCAAGAGTTGAGAGTTGGTAGAGTTTATTTGTATTGTTAGAGTTGATTCAGTCTTCCGTTGTATTGTATTTCGAACCCTGTGTGGGTAATGTTGTTAGTCAGTCCTGTTGATAGAGTTGTGTGACCTCATCGGTCTGTGTGTTTATGTGTAAGTGACCTTAACGGTCTGTATTATTATATTGTTTGACCCTGGCCGGGCAAGCATTTGGTTGTTTATGGACGTTTAGCCTGGTTGATCCTTGCGGAAAGGGTTTACGGCGTGTAATATTCCCATACGGTTCTGGGGGTGTTACAGTAATAATGATGATTGATCATTGTCGTGATGGTTTCGGAATATTTTGGTTGAACGGTTTGTTTGTTTTCTATGACGGATTGCAAGTTTCGAGGATGAAACTTATTTTAAGTGGTGTAGTATGTAATATCCAGAATTTCTACTACTGTTGTTTAATATTATTTTATCCGAGTTATATTGTACAATGTGGAATCTATATAATACGGATAAAATAAATTAAGGCCTAAGATGTCAATATTGTTATAATTGTCGTATTTGGTCGACAATTGCATTTGAGGATATAATGTGTTGACTATACGTATTTAGTATACCGTATGTTCGTATTCTGTATGTCGAGACGTTGGACGAGAATAGCTGAAAATTTGCTAAGTGTAGCATTATTTACGCACGCTAATATACATGCCTAGCGCACGCTATCGTGAAGGTTTAGCGCACGCTAATGGTAAAGGATAGCGCACGCTAGTACATACCAGATCAGAAGGAATCTATGTGTGGACCCGGCCACTTTCGGCGCATGTGCCGACAAAGTCAACGGATGTTTGTTATGCAGGATTAGCGCACGCTAATGTATATTGTTAGCGCACACTAACATCAGATCGGTACAAAAGGAATCTTATCCTTATCAGAGCTTTCGGCATGTGGGGACACGGGGGTAGGTGCAGACTGTAGCAAGTCAACTATGAGTAGCGCGCACTATGGATGAAAGTTTGCATACGCTAAATAGAGGCCTTTATGTACACTATTGCAAGAGCATTGCGTACGTAAATCATTTCATGCAGTAAGGCAGTAGCCTCTGGACTTCGATAGCGCACGCTAACAAAGACAGTTAGCGCATGCTAAGTGTGTAACGTACGTTAACTGAAGATGTTAGCGTACGTTAATAATGTACAGTATATATAAATGCAGTTGGCCATTTTTCGTCATTTCCATCCATTTCTTCATGTGAGCCGATAGAGAGAGCCTTGAGAAGTATTTGAGGTTCCAAACTCTGGATTAAGGTGGAGTTAATCATCCATAACAACATTTGAAGCTTGGAATCGATTGGAAACGGATTCAAACTTGGGATTCAATCCATTCCTTCAAAAAGGTAATTACTCTTCATCTTTGGATTTCATCTTGGATTGAATGTTGATGTTGTTAAGTTGATGATTATCATATAAGCAAGATGATAAGTATGATTATGAGATTGGTTACCGAGTTATGTTGATGTTATAGTTGATATACGGGTATTGATATGATTCGAATGGTTTCGAATTGTGTTGTTTATCTTCAAAGAGATATGTTAGCTAATGTCTTGTTTCAATTTGGATCTTTGATGTTATTGTTGTTGGTTTCTTCATATGATGGTGAACATGGCGATGATTATGAGTTCTTGGTATTTATGATGTTGATATTTGAGGAAGAATATGATATGTGATTATATGAATTGGATTAAGAGTTAGATGATTACCTATATATTAAAGGATATCGGATTTCGTTGTTTTGATAGCTATGAACATGGTTTAGAATCACTTAGTGTTCTTGATAATCGCCATATGTTGATCGGTATCTGAAATGCATGCAACTACATGTCATTAGCGCACGCTAAGCTTACTGGCTAGCGCAAGCTAACGGGGGCAACTTAGCGCACGCTACGTTAATGGATTAACGTGCGCTAAGTCAACAGACAGTGTAGTATATCCTATTTCGGTTATGAATTTGTGATCGTTTAAGTTGGATTGATCATACTAGTGGTTAATCGAGATATTGTTGAGCCGTTGGGTTTGTGAATTGGTTTTATTGATTGTTGATTGTCATTGAACGTGTTGTTTATCTAATTACTGTAATAGGTTGAGAATATTGATCGGTGATTATAAGTATTGGAGCAAGATCGGTATATGCGCCATGTTGTGAAAGCATAAATTAAGTGCGGAAATTAAATGACACGCAGATTTATAGAGGTTCGGCCAAACGTGCCTACGTCCTCTCTTGATGTATCTTTTTCTATAGGTTCAAGGTCAAAACCTCTGTACCTCTCTTCTATCGGTCGAGGGATTAGCGTTACAAGCTCGTCTTCTATCGGTCCGAGTAAAACCGTTTTCCCTTTTCTATTGGATAAGGAATCAACCACTCTAGCTTTCTATTAGTACTAGATAAACCTCACTAAGATAGCGATTGCGATTCTAACAATGCCGGATCCTTGATCCTAATAACACCGAATCCAATCGTATCTTTTCTTTTTCTCACTCGTGTATGATTTTGTGTATAACACTCAATCACTCTAATTTAAGCTCAAGAACAACAACTATAATGTCTACAAAGATATCTCAAGTGTATATGTATTGCTCAATGTTGTTGTGTGGAATGATACTAACTCATTTAGTATTTATAGCCTTCTTCCACAAACTAGCCGTTACTGCCAGTTATTATTAGCGTGCGCTAGGCTGCCTTCCTTAGCGTGCGCTATCGCGTATGTATATGCCTTAGAGTACGTTATGTATTGTTACGTACGTTAGCGTCTTTCCAGTTTCAGTCTAGTGGCTACTGTCTCTGGCTGTTAGCGTGCGCTAACACTTCCTTTGTAGCGTGCGCTAATCATGCATCATTGCATGCGTCATATATCCGTTAATACTTTTTGACTTGTAGCAGATTCTCCCCAATGGATTGATTGACTTGATTCAAACTAATATTTAGCGTGCGCTAAATATCATCTCTTACGTGCGTTAATCTTACTTCAGTGCATACGTCATTCTGTGTTTGAATCTCTTCACAACAGTAATATTAGCTCGATAGCGTGCGTTAGTCATCACGGTGTAGCGTGCGCTATCCTCATCAGCTGACTTCACTTCAGGTTACTTCGAACTCGTCTGATCTGCAGCCGGGACCTGTTAGCGTGCGCTAACGTATGTGTCTAGCGTGCGCTAGCTTTGTATTTTGTCCAGCTTTTTGCGTCTTCGATTCCTTCGTCGTTTTGCTTCGCCTCTAAGTTGTTTTGCTTTGTTTAGCAACTTAATCATCAAAACATTATTATTAATATGTGGAATAAATATTCCAACAATCTCCCCTTTTTGATGATTACAAAACAACTCTTGAATTGGATAAAACCTGCAAAATAAAATATATGTATATGTACGTTTCAAAGTTTTCGACTTTGATCGTTTCATTAGTTTCACCAATCCTTTTTCTTTTTCTCGTCATTTTCGACTTCTTCGTTTTTCATTTTTCTATTTTTTCGTTTCTCCCCTTTTTTGTATGCTTTCTTCTTTTTTTCGACTTCTTCGGTTTTTATTTTTTCTCCTCCTTTTTACTTTTTATTTTTCTCGTCAAATCTTTCATACGCTTTTATCCGATTCAATTTCTTCTCCCCCTTTTTGTATTCAGCAAAAAGTGCAAAAAAAAATATAGAGGATACCAATTTAAATATATAAAGAAAATATGCATGAATAAAAAATATGCAATAATAGGGTATAAAATTCCCTTTGAAAATAATATCTCCCCTTTAAAAGTATTACTCCCCCTGAGTATAATACCAATTGTTAAAACTTAGTTTTTGGGGATCCAACCGAAAGTCGGTTTTTCTTTTGAGATGTAGACGATATTTGAAACAATTGTTCCTTTAGGAACCCAAATTTTTTTAACTTTTATCGTCCGTCTTGGGCTTTTGCAATTTGAAATGTGATGCCCGATTTTCAAACATTTTTCACATCGGGGTATTTTGAAATTTACGGATTCATTTTTAAAACGTGGTTTGAATCTTAGCCCCTCTTTATTCAATGTGTACTTTTGAACCGAGAGCATATTTTTAAATTTCTCGTTTTCGAGAGAAAATTTCTTCGTTAAATTTTTGAGCTCGGTTTGAACTTTAACAAGATCATTCTTTAAAATATTCTCGTTTTCAACGCATTTTGAATGATCGATCTCGACAAATTTTCCCTTTTCTATAATTTTGGAATTTTCATTTTCCAAAGATTTATTTTTAGTTTGAAGGGATTTAATTTCTTTTAAAGCATTTTGATAATCGGTATGTAATAACTCGAATGCTTCAAAAAGTTTGTCGTAAGAATTACTTACTTGGCTTTCGACGTCGCTGTCGTCGAATGAACTCCGGGCCATGAGTGCGAGATTATTTTGATTCATGAAATCATCATCAGGATCTTCGTCACTCCATGTTGCAACTAAGACTTCCTTTTGTTTTCCTCGACAGTTCTGAGCAAAGTGGCCAGGTTTACCACATAATCGACAGGTGTTGTCGAATTTCTTAGATTCGTCCGCTTGGATGTACTTCTTTCTCCAGTTTAATAAGTATTGGAACTTATTAATATTTTTGGCATAATATGCCGATTCTTCATCGCTTTCGTCCACCGGAATTTCTTCTTTCTTTCTCGATATCTTAGTCTTCATGGCTATCGACCTCTCCTTCGGTTTCAGTTTGGCATTCCGAGATTTTAGAAAAATCTCGTAGTTGATAAGAGAACCAACGAGAGCACTAAAATCAAGAGTATTTAAATCCTTTGATTCCATTATGTCCGTAACCGTGCCGTCCCATTATCGAGGTAGTGATCGGAGAATTTTCTTTACTTTCTCACTACTCGAAAGTGGTTTCCCGAAACATGCTAATCCATTAGTAATAACCGAAAAACGGTCAAACATTATCGTGATGGATTCATCGTCCTTCATTTGGAATAATTCGTACTCGTGAAGGAGCATGTTTATCCTCGTCTCCTTGACTTGAGACGTACCTTCGTGTGTTACCTCAAGCATTTTCCAAATTTCTTTGGCACTATCACACGATGATATTCGGTTGTGTTCTTCTAGATTTAAGGCACAATAAAGAAGTTGAGTTGCCTTACAATTGTAGTGGTCGTTTTTCCAATCGGAATTGTCATATTCTTCGAAAGTTTTAAGCGTACTGTTGGAATTCTTCGGAATTTTCGGACCAAGACAAATCACCTTCCAAAGCTCAATGTCATATGCTCGGATGAATATAGACATCTTCTTCTTCCACATCATGAAGTTTGAGCAATCAAAAAATGGTGGTCGGTTTAGAGCAAGGCCTTCGACGGGAGCAAGTTGAAACGCCATTAGATCTTTTCTCCTCGGATGTAAAGCCGCTTATAGGAGTACCGCTCCGATACCAATTGTTGGAGTAAGATTGGTATATGCGCCGTGTTGCGGAACCGTAAATTATGTGTGGAAATTAAATGACACGCGGATTTATAGAGGTTCGGCCAAACATGCCTATGTCCTCTCTTGATGTATCTTTTTCTATAGGTTCAAGATCAAAACCTCTGCACCTATCTTCTATCGGTCGAGGGATTACCGTTACAAGCTCATCTTCTATCGGCCCGAGTAAAACTGTTTTTCCTTTTCTATTGGATAAGGAATCAACCACTATAGCTTTCTATTGGTACTAGATAACCTCACTAAGATAGCGATTGCGATTCTAACAATGCCGGATCCTTGATCCTAATAACACCGAATCCAATCGTATCTTTTCTTTTTCTCACTCGTGTATGATTTTGTGTATAACACTCAATCACTCTAAGGCCCTGTTCTTTTGGACTTATTTTGATTTTGATTGATTCGATTCGATTCAGTCCATTCGATTCGATTCGAGTCCATTCGATTCGATTCGATTGATTCGGTTCTTCTTCTTCTTATTATTATTATTATTAATCTTAATTATTATTATTGTTATTATTACTAATAATATTACTATTATCGTTGTTGTTGTTAATTACTATTATTATTATTATTATTTACCATTATTATTATTATTATTTACCCTTAATATATATTTCAGTTCAGTTCAGTTCAGTTCAGTTCAGATTTATTCAGTCCAAAAGAACAGAGCCTAATTTAATCTCAAGAACAACAACTATAATGTTTACAAAGATATCTCAAGTCTATATGAATTACTCAATGTTGTTGTGTGGAATGACACCAACTCATTTTGTATTTATAGCCTTCTTCCACAAACTAGCCGTTACAGCCAGTTATTATTAGCATGCGCTAGGCTGCCTTCCTTAGCGTGCGCTATCGCGTATGTATATGCCTTAGAGTACGCTATGTACTGTTACGTACGTTAGCGCCTTTCCAGTTTCAGTCCAGTGGCTACTGTCTCTGGCTATTAGCGTGCACTAACACTTCCTTTGTAGTGTGCGCTAATCATGCATCATATATCCGTTAATATTTTTTTGACTTGTAGCAGATTCTCCCCAACGGATTGATTGACTTTATTCAAACTGATATTTAGCATGCGCTAAATATCATCTCTTGCTTGCGTTAATCTTACTTCAGTGCATACGTCATTCTATGTTTGAATCTCTTCACAACGGTAATATTGGCTCGATAGCGTGCGTTAGTCATCACGGTGTAGCGTGCGCTATCCTCATCAGTTGACTTCACTTCAAGTTACTTCGAACTCGTCTGATCTGCAGCCGGGACCCATTAGCGTGCGCTAACTTACGTGGCTAACGTGCGCTAGCTTTGTATTTTGTCCAGCTTTTTGTGTCTTCGATTCCTTCGTCGTTTTGTTTCGCCTCAAAGTTGTTTTCTTTGTTTAGCAGCTTAATCATCAAAACATTATTATTAATATGTAGAACAAATATTCCAACAATAACCGTGTGTTGCGGTCGAGTTCGAGGATGTTCGTGAATTGCTTTGGTCGGGACCGAGGAACTTGTAGAAGGAGGCAAAGGGATTGGTAACGGCTTCATCGATATCGAGGCAAGTTATTACTTGCACAGTTTATAATATTTAATGAATGATTTCAATTCCATTAGTTTATAATTCGTATAGAAATATTTATAATCGTAATCACAGTAGATTTGAGATTATAAATTGTATTTAGAGTTTTAAGAATTAAATCATAATGTATATGATTTACATTTGTTGTTGGCATACTTGGTATCGAGGATACATTGTGTTATAGTCGTAGACGTGAATGATCTATCGTCCGTGATATTTTGGACCGTCGAGTATTGAGGATAATGGTTCGTGATGGTTTGGACATCGAGATTGCTCTCGAAGGACTCGCGACAAGTACTCTAATCATTTTTGTCATTTCGTGTCGATCATGTTGTGATACATTTGTGTATTGTTATTGTCATGCATTGTGTATTATTATTCTATGCAATTGTGCATGGTTGCCGTATGTACACCTCGTGTTGGTCCGACGGGATCATCGGGGGATCTATGCTAGCGTGCACTGGATCATCGGACGGGTTTTTCCACCACGGGTTGGTCTGATGGGATCATCGTGGGATCTAGGCAGTGAACGCTGGATCATCGGATTACCATATGTGTTGTTGTTTTTCATATGTATGCTATGGGTTTGCCATAAGTATACATTATTATTATTGATGTGAGCATATTGACGTTGTCATATGAGTATGCATTTGTAGGTTTTGTGTTAGGACCATGTTCGTATGTTGTGTTGATCTGATCTTGTATTAGACTGACGTGATTTCGTCATGACATTTCATATCTGGAGGTATGTTCCGTATTTCCTTTGGTATTTGTCTTTTGATGGACAATCGATTATCGTGTTTGGATTTGATGATGTTATTCCGGTGGATCGAATTCGTCAGAGTTGGTATATTTCCGTATTGCGAGTTATGATAATGTTTTGAGAACCTTGGGTATTGTTGAGATACAATACAGATATTTCGGTATGAGCTTATTGTGTTGTTGAAAGGATACGCGATGTGAACTTTGGTAATTATTATCACGAGTTGATAAAGTTATGGCGGTAAGATTACATTGGTCGTATTCTTACGTAGTGTTTTCATTGGTATGTACTTATTGATGTGATGTGATGGTTATCATTGTTGGATATTATGGCTGACCCCGTCGTGGGCTTTCTTTTTAGGTTCTTGGATTATCAATATTGTAGCGGTCGTGGAGAGATGAGCTTCCCGGAGGATACTGGCTAGGGCATGTATTTGTGTATTGAGTTTCCTGATCAGTTCTTACATTCCGCTGCTAGAGTATTTTTATTGTTTTTCTTTTTCCGCTGCGTGAATATTTTTAAATGGCCTATTGGTATCTGGTAACTTAGGTTACTGTTGGGATAACAAAAACCCTGTATCGATGATGTTGGGATAAACAATCCCTGTATCGATTGTATTGTCATAATGTTTTGACAATATGCCAAATCCTGAATACCGCCAATAGTTGTATCGAAAAGCTGATCAAGTATCAACCTGTATCGAAGATTTCTCGCAGTCCCAACCATACAGTAAATCTATCATACAGCAAAGAGTCCCGCAAAGCTAAGTATGGAAGTTGTCTCGAAATATCAATACAGCGATCCTTCCATACAGCCCTCAAACAGGACAAGAAGGAATCTTCAGTATTCGCTAGAAATCAAATCCCGTTTGATAAAGAAGTATTTAAATACTAAAGGATAAAGTATTTAAATACTATAAGTCATCAGAAGATCTTCAAATCCCGCAATATGCAGATCTCAGTCAAATATCAGTTGTCGCAGAATCTTGCTCAACGGATATATTTCAAACGGATATATTTCAGAGACTATATATATCTCCAGAGTTTGAAGATCAAGATCGACACTGAAAATCTACAGAATATATACAGAATATTCACGACTTACAAACGAACAAAGCTTACAAGAAATATTCAGAGCAAAACATATCTCCCTAAGCTTTCTGCCATTCTGATAGAAGAGATATACAGATGACATTATATTTGGTTCAACTAACCTTGCTTTATGTCAAAGGTTCTCTCATCTCATGCAAAGTAAATTTGAAATGAGTGTGATGGAAGAACTTAGTTATTTCCTAGGTTTGCAGGTAAAGCAATTGCCTATAGGGACATTCATCAACCAGGAAAAATACAGCAAGGAGCTTCTCAACAAATTTGGAATGAATATTTCCAAATCATCGTCAACCCCCATGAGCACTTCCGTGCAAATTAGTGCTGATGAAGCCGGAAAGCCGGTTGACCAATCACTCTACAGGAAGCTTATTGGCTCTCTCCTGTACCTAACGGCTAGCAGACCCGATATCCAGTTTGCTGTAGGAGTGTGTGCGAGATATCAAGTAGCACCCAAAGAATCACACTTCAGGAAAGCTAAACGAATTCTGAAGTATATTAAAGGAACAGTCGATGTAGGACTATGCTATCCTAAAGAAGGCGGATTCGATTTAGTTGGCTACAATGACTCGGATCTTGGAGGCTGCAAGCTAGATAGGAAGAGTACAAGTGGAACTTGTCACTTTCTTGGACCTAAACTTGTGTCTTGGTTCAGTAAGAAGCAATTGGCAAACTCACTTTCCACGGCTGAATCAGAATACTATGCTGCTGGTAGTTGCTGTATGCAGATCCTTTGGATGCAGCAACAGTTGTCAAATTATGGGATTGAAGCTAAGGAAACGCCAATCATGTGCGATAGCACGAGTGCAATTGCAATAACGCACAACTCTGTATTGCACTCGCGCACTAAGCATATCCACATGAAGCATCATTTCATTAGGAATCATGTCGAGAACAAGGATGTTCGGCTGGAAAAGTTCATACAGATATTCAGTTGGCCGACATTTTCACCAAGCCTCTCGATACAGCAAGATTCAACATACTTCGACAAGAATTTGGGTTGCTACAGCCTGACTCCCTGTAAGTATTTACTGTTTTTACTCAACAATTGAGGGGGAATGTTGTAAGACCCAAGAATACAGTATCCACCATTAATTATCTGTACACTCAGAGACTTCAATACAGCACTGTAGGGAACAAAGCGATATGAATCATCCTACAGCTGACGTGTGCACTAATTAAGGGGGAATACAGTATGACCCATGAATACAGCATTAATACAAAAGTTGCTACATGGAATTGAAACCTATATGTACCTTTTAAGGGGGAACGTTTTATCGTCGCGGATACAGCACATACTATGGGAATTCGATTTATTATATATTATAATATTTCATTTTAAAAATAATTTTTGTCCATGTGCCCTATTTTCATGTCAAACGTTGTTTACATTAAATGCCTTACACGACATCTGGACAATCGAATCTCAAAAGCCGCGATGTTTTCAAATTGTTTAATATTTAATACCGCCGTTTTAGGCATTAAGGTTAATATGAGATGTCAGAAGTGGGACCCATTCCTATTTTATAATTCAATAGATAAGTGTACCAATTACACTCAGTCCATCGTTACCGTTCATTTTAAACACCAGTTCCCATCCCTTAAATCTGACCATTCGTTCTCTGAAAACTCTTCTTCGCCGCCTACTATAAAAGGACTGTAAATGCCATTTGAGACTCTTTACACCTTCTGCATATTTTAAGAGCACTCGAGCATTCAGCCTACAAGATTTTTATGTGTTTACTGCATACTTTTCTTGTATCTTTCTCACCGTTACTTGAAAAATCATCAATGGCGTCTACCCAGACATCTTCCACTTCTCTCAAGAAGTCACTAAACTTCATCGACGGATGCATCTTCTCCAGATCTGTCGTGATGGAACGTATTCATGCTGAAAGTGATGACGTCGATGCCATGGAGGTCGTCACAACAAGAATCCGTCAACAAGGCCTCTACCGCCTTGGGAGCCACACTGCCGAGAACTATGACGCTCATCTGGTTGAGGAATTATACCTCAACGCCGTAGTTCGTTTTCTGCCTCTGGCTCAAGGAGGTCATGTCGCTGATATCACAGCCGTTATCCGCAGAATGGAGATCCGCATTGACCAAGAGCTTCTCCAAAACATCTTCAGGCTACCTTCTGATGGCCTGACTATGGAAGAACTTGAGACCTTTGGGTCCTAAGAACTACTGACTCAGTACTATGGCTTATTCATCGGTTTAGCAACGGTGGAAGTGGTTCATACCACATGCCATAAGAAGAATTTTTGTTTACCCTTCGTTTACTTACATGATTTTTGCTGCCGTATTATTGAGAATCGTACAGGTGCTTTTGAGATGTGCACCAATCTCAGATTCAGGATGATGGTCGCTACAATGACCTGTGAGAAGGTCAATTGGTGTCAAGTCATCCTTAAGCGTTTGCATGAAGAGGTGTCTAAACCTGCTTCGTAGAAGAAATCGTTTGCTTTGTTTTTAAACCATGTTTTGACGAAGTGCAGACTTCAGCAAACCGCAGAGGCAAAGAAGATCAGTTCACGAATATTCTTAGGAGGCGTCAGGCCCACTTCCTTCAACCAGAGCGTCCTGATTGCCAACAGACCTTTTATCTGGAATTTGCCGCTGTCTGCAGATCCGAGGGACGTTTCTTCTAAGTCCCAAAGTATCGAATCTTCAAAGAAGAGAAAAAGATCTCACAGCAAAACACCAGTTGCTGTTGAGAAGCCGAAAAGGAAGCTAAGGAGGTTTACGAAAGTTAAAGCTACAGAACCCTCCGAGGATGCTCCTCTCGTGGCGCAACCCACTGATCAACTACCCCAGGGCCCAACCCCTGTGGAAGAGATGCCCGCTACTGTCGATACAGTAGATACCGAGCCCTTGGCGGCTACGACGGATACTGGGACATCTGCCAACTCAAAAGACTCTGGCGAGTCGGCTGCCTATTTGGAGCCAATAGCTACCTCTCCTATACGGGATTCCACACCCGTTCAGGATCCATCTTCCTTCGGGGTACCATCCCCTGTAAGGAATCCCTCTCCAATATAGGATTCCACACCTGTAGAGGAACCCCTTCCTACAGCAAACCCAGGCGCTATACGGAGTCCCTCCCCGGACACAATTATTTCCAAGACCCTGATTTCCGTGCAGATTGAACAGTCTTTCGAGTGGTTTCTCCAATGGAAGAGCTTTATACTTGCTCCGTACGAAACTTTGTACAACTGGAGTGAGTGGTGTAACGAAGAAAAATTCGTTTTGGAAGTTACGGACACTCAAGAAATTGCTGTCCTGATCCAATGGAACAACTTATTCGTTAAGGAGCTTATTGAGAGTCATCTGCTTGATAAGGCTGAAGCTCGAAGGAAAGGAAAAGCTTCGTCCATGGAAACTCTCGATAGTCCAAAGACCGATCCTGATTCCGACGACGATGACGACGCACTCCAGGATGGTTTGCGGATGAGTTGAGAAGAAGCCCAAGCAAATAAAGATGAAGGTACATCTACCCATCAGTCTCTCCCTTCGCCACAGCAAGCCACTATTCCCGACAATGAGGATTCAGTCCCTCATGTCGAGGAGGAACAACATGTTTCGCAACAGGCACCCGAGCCTGTCGTTGCCCCCGCCGAAGTAAGATCTAGCGCCATCCAGCAAGAGGAATCAGTCCCTATGCCGGAACAGGTGGATGCTGAGAGACACGAGGAGGAATTGGTCCCTCCTGTATCCATGTCTACAGAAACCACTTCGACACAGGAGGATGCCGCACCCCCTGCCACCAAACCCGAAACAGTTATTCCCACCCCATCAACCGCCTTGGAATCCGACGACGGTACTATACCTGAGGATGTCCAACTCATTTCATGCCCTAATGTGAATTTGAGAAGGTTAAATAGAGTCGAGGACTTTGCCCAGCCAGACTCTCCCAGCACCGAAGCAAGAAAAGAGAGATTATGTGCTCTTGGCCTCCAAACTGTCTTTATTCAGGATGCAGTCAATGCTCTACACTCTGTAGAAAAGGCTTTTGATTGACTTCACACATCTGCTGTTGAATAAATGACCGGACTAAGGCATGAAGTCTCTCGAGTAGTCTAAGCCTTCACTGTCTTGCCACATGTCTTCAAGCAAGCTCTGAGCCAACTGCAAGATAAGCAAGAACAGATCCTGAGAGAAGAGCAATCAAAACTCCGCGTGTCTGAGGCAAAGACCGCATCTGCTCTGATCGAATCTGGTTCCCAACTGCGAGCCCATGACAAAAACATAAAAGATATGTCGCAGGTGCTCTCCTCCCTTGTTGAGATAATGTCTAATATTGAGATGAAACAGAATGCCACTTTGGAAATCCTGGAACGTCTTGATGAAAAGTGTCATACCTTGATGATGCCAAAAAGGGGAAAGAAGCAAAGGAAGCCGCTAGGAGAACGAGGTTGCAACAAGAGAAAGAGTTGTTAGCTCCATTTGAAGACTCCATCACTACAGAGCCCGTATCTCAACATCAAATGTGAGGATACAGGGAGAAAGACCAGAATTCCAGGATCCTAAGTATCCTTGGAAAAGCCTAGTCCGAAAGCCGCAATCTATGAACCTCCCGGCAGACCGACAACCTACCGCTGTAGATATCAAGGACTGGAGGAGAAATGAACTGTTAAGATAATTTGTTATACTTATCAGGGATTCCCCATTATTCAATAGATGCAGAACGGTGCAGGAAGCCATAGAGGAATTCAAGACGAAGCTGGAAGGTGGAACGCTCCCGCTACAGCTGCAGATGAAATCAAAGCACAAGAATGGTGACTTGGTGACCCACCCATAGGATTGGGTTCTTGTCTTCGACAAATCATATGAAGGTCGAGCCATTTATCAAAATCGAGACAAGGAAGCCCATCAATACTGGTGGAAAACACCAAGAATGACCCAAAAAAACCATGGAGGCATTCAGACTATAGGAGCTAAATTTCCTTGTATTATAGTTTTTGTAATCTTATCTTCCGAACAGCAAAATTTTGTACTCATCATTTCTACATCAATAAAATTTTTGCCTGTCTTGAAAGATTACAACTCATAATCTACTGTGTTGTTATATGTTTACAGTCACTTTATTTATTCTTACTGTATTCATATTATGAAACCTATCTCATACACAAGCTGTAAGAACTTGTCTGCGAACAGTTCATAGTTTAAGTTGTATGCATCTAGAAAACAATGTAAGATTGTGCCTGAGCGCCAATCATAAGTTTTTAATGTAACTTTCTTTTGATAAAAGTTGAACTTGCCTGCGAGCAGTTCTTAGTGTTAAGCCCAAATGCCGAAGGCCAGAAAAGAAGACCAAGAAGTCTGCCCTACTTCAAACCGCTAAGTGTCAAAGTTTTGGCATCATCAAAGATGTTAGGATAACATCATAAAGGTTTTAAAAGGAAGACTCGGAAGGAGTTGGCAAATTATCAAAAAGGGGGAAATTGTTGGGATAACAAAAACCCTGTATCGATGATGTTGGGATAAACAATCCCTGTATCGATTGTATTGTCATAATGTTTTGACAATATGCCAAATCCTAAATACCGCCAATAGCTGTATCGAAAAGCTGATCAAGTATCAACCTGTATCGAAGACTTCTCGCAGTCCCAACCATACAGTAAATCTATCATACAGCAAAGAGTCCCGCAAAGCTAAGTATGGAAACTGTCTCGAAATATCAATACAGCGATCCTTCCATACAGCCCTCAAACAGGACAACAAGGAATCTTCAGTATTCGCTAGAAGTCAAGTTCCATTTGATAAAGAAGTATTTAAATACTAAAGGATAAAGTATTTAAATACTGTAAGTCATCAGAAGATCTTCAAATCCCACAATATCCGGATCTCAGTCAAATATCAGTTGTCACAGAATCTTGCTCAACGGATATATTTCAGAGGCTATATATATCTCCAGAGTTTGAAGATCAAGATCGACACTGAAAATCTACAGAATATATACAGAATATTCACGACTTAAAAACGAACAAAGCTTACAAGAAATATTCAGAGCAAAACATATCTCCCTAAGCTTCCTGCCATTCTGATAGAAGAGATATACAGTGCTCAAACCTTGAAAAACACATTATCAGCTTAAAGCCCAGAAAGTCATAGCTGTTGTTCAAACCCTATTCTATCTTTTAACAAACTCATATCAGCCCTGTGTGGACTGAGGAATCCTTGCTACTCCCGAACTGTGTGTGACGGACTTGCATTGAAGAAGACAAAGCTTCAGAACTGTGAGTGAAGAATCCAGTCAAGTGTTAGCTCAAACCAATCTGTGTGAACTGTTGAAAGCTAAGATCTTTATATCAATCTGTATGAACGATATATTGATTAGGTGTTGTTATAATTATGTAGTTGTGTACGCAGTAATTATAATAAACTTTTTACTCATGTGTGGAGGACCAGTGGACGTAGAAGGGTTTACCTCGAACCACTTTAAATATTGTGTTATTTACCTTTTGCCTTTATTGTTTTATTAATTGTGATTATTAAGTATACACTGCACACCGAGTTGCTGTATCCTCAGCAACTTACTGTATTAAAGACTTCCGCTACGCACTCAGATTTAAAAGCCGTACAGATTGTTGTTTAAAACACTTTCCAAGTTGTATCCAGTATACTTAGTGGCCAACAGTTACTTTGGCAATCGTCTTCTAAAATATTTTGTCGGTACGTGTAAGCGATAGCTTAACGTATGTTTTTAAACTGTTGAGTTCTGGCATTTCTGTAATATCCGGAATTTCTACTACTGTTGTTTGATATTATTTTATCTGAGTTATATTGTACAGCGTGGAATCTGTACAGTAGGGATAAAATAAATAAAGGACTGAGACATCTGTATTGGTATAATTGTCATACTTGGTTGACAATTACATTTAAGAAGTATATGTATTCAGTATGCTGTATGTTCGTATTCTATATGTTGAGATGTTGGACGAGAAGAGTTGGAAATGGCTAAGTATAGCCTGACTAGCGCGCGCTAATGGTCAAGTATAGCGCACGCTATCGTTCATGGTTAGCGCACGCTAGAGGCAGAATGTAGCGCACGCTAATGCAATCGAATCGAAGGAATCTACGCGTGGACCAGACCACTTTCGGCGCACGTTCTGATAAGTCAACGGATGTTGTAATGTAGTGTTAGCGCACGCTAATTCATGTTGATTAGCGCACGCTAACCATATATCGGTCAACAGGGAATCTTGGCTTTATTGGTTGATTTTGGCTTGTGGGGTCACGGGCATCTTCGTGGTAGGTGTAGACTGTAGCAAGTCAACTGGTATTAGCGCACGCTAAGGTAAATGACTTGCGTACGCTAAGCAGGATGTTTTACGTACGTTAATGCATGGGCATTACGTACGTAAGTTAGTTTACGAAGCAAGGCAGTAACCTCTGGGCTTCGATAGCGCACGCTAACAAAGTCAGTTAGCGCACGCTAATAATGAATATTATAAAAGGGGACAGAAGGGTGCTGAGAAGCATTTCGTCATTCTTTCTTATTTCAGCCGAGAGAGAGAGAGAGTTGGGATATATTTGAGGTTCCAAACACTGGATTAAGGTGAAGTTAATCATCCATAACAACGTTTGAAGCTTGAAATCATTGGTGATTCTTGGAAATGGATTCAACCTTGGAAATCAATCCATTCCTTCAAAAAGGTAATTACTCTTCACTTTGAGATTTCGTTTTGGATTGCATATGATGTTCTTGAGCTGATGATTATCATATAAGCAAGTTCATAAGTATGATTATGAGTTGGATTACCGGATTATGATAATGTTATTGTTGATATGAAGATATGGATATGAATTGGATGGTTTCGAATGAGTTGTTATCTTCAAAGAGATATGTTGGATAATGTCTTCCTTCAATTCGGATCTGTGATGTTGTTGTTGTTAGTTCCTTCATATGATGATGAACATGGCATGATTATGAGTTCTTGGTGTTAGGTTGATGATATTAAGAAAGATGAAATATGAATATATGACTTGAATTAAAAGTCGGATGATTACCTATATGTTAAAGGATATTGTATTTCGTTGTTTGATAGCTATGATCATGATTCAGAATCACTTAGAGTTTTTGATAATCGCGGATGTTGATCGGTACCGAAATGCATGTAATCGCACGTTATTAGCGCACGCTAAGCTTGCGGCTAGCGCACGCTATCGGGAACAACCTAGCGCACGCCGCAAAGAAAAGATTAACGTGCGCTAAGTCATCAGGCAGGGTAATATATTCTGTTTCGATTATGAATTCGTGATCGTTTAAGTTGGTTTGATCAGACTTGTGGTTAACTGAGATATTGTTGAGCCGTTGGGTTTGTAAATTGGTTTTAGCGGTTGTTGATTATTATCGGATTGTTGTTTAATCGATTATTGTTATAGGTTAAGTTTATTGATCGGTGTTTATAACCGTATGCTGCGGTCGCGTTCGAGTATGTTCGTGAATTGCTTCGGTCGGGGCCGAGGAGCTCGTAGACGAAGGCATTGTGACTGGTAGCGGTTTCATCATCATCGTATCGGTATCGAGGCAAGTTATTACTTGCTCAGTTATAATGTTTAATGAATGGTTTCAGTTTCATTTCGTTTATAATGCATATAGCGATGATTATTATTGTGAACTCGGGTATTCGGATCGCATATCGTTCTTTCGATTCTGGGGTAAATCATAATGTATATGATTTATCTCGCTTATTGGTATGTTCGAGTATCGAGGTTACATTGTGATAAAGACGAGGATTCGAATATTTATGGTTCATGATACGTTTGAATCGTCGAGTTGCGGATAATCGTCGGTGATGATTGGACATCGAGGTTGCTCCCGAAGGACTCGGGCGGGTATTCCATATTGATTATGGTTTAGTGTTATTTATTTTGGTCTCGTACATTTTCTTTCATGTTGTTGAACATGGAGTCGTCCTAGTAAATTGTCATGTTGTCGTTCATGTTGCGTTGTTCATGATGATGAACATATTGTTTTGCATATGTGTATGCATATTATGTTGTTTATGTTGTGTTGATCCGATGGGATCGCGCGATCTATGCTGAGGGCGCTGGATCGGATGTCCACCTCGTGTTGGTCCGACGGGATCATCTTGGGATCTATGCTGAGGGCGCTGGATCATTGGACGGGTTTTTCCACCTCGTGTTGGTCCGACGGGATCATCTTGGGATCTATGCTGAGGGCGCTGGATCGTTGGATTACCCAGTATTGTGATATTGTTGTGCATATGTATATTGTTGGTTATCCACCTCGTGTTGATCTTGTAGGATCATCTTGGGATCTATGCTGAGGGCGCTGGATCATGGGATTTTTATTGAGTATACATAGTTGTTATTGTTTTTGAGCATATTGACGTTGTCATATGAGTATGCATTTGTAGGTCTTGTGTTAGGACCTTGTCCGTATTGCATTGTTCTGATCTCGGATTAGACTGATATGATTATCGTGGCACATCATATCTCGAGGTATGTTCCATATTTTCTTTGGTCTTGTCTTTGGTGGACAATCGGCTACATCGTCCGGGATTTGATGATATTATTCGATGGATCGTATTGGTCGAAATGGTAGATTTCCGTATCGTGAATTGGTTATGATAGTTTGAGGATCTTGAGTATTGTTTGAGGTACAATACGGATATTATATTCGAGTTTATTGGTTAATCGAGTACGAGATGTGAAACTGTGACAATGGTTTTTCTGATGAATTACGTGATTAAATAAAGTTATGGCGGTAAGACTACGTTGGTCGTATTCTTATGTTGTATTCTCATTGGTATGTAATTATTAATGTTTTGTGACGGTTATCATTGTTGGATATTATGGCTGACCCCGTCGTGGGATTTCTTTTTAGGTTCTTGGAGTATCGAGCTTGTAGCGGTCGTGAAGAGATGATCTTCCTGAGGATACTGGCTAGGACATGTTGTGTGCTTTGAGTTTCTTGTTTGGTTCTCGTAGTCCGCTGCTAGAGTATCTTTATGGTTGGTCTTTTTCCGCTGCGTGAGTATTTCGAAATGCTCTTTTTATATCTGGTAACTGAGGTTACTTTGAAAATCGTTTTCTAAACTTTTGAATGTCGGCAGTTTGGCCTTGCGATTTTAAATGAGTTTTTTAAATCTTTGATCATTTTCAATAGATAATACTGTCGTTAGCCTCTTGGGTATTTGTAAATGTTTGCGAAAATTTCTTTTAGCCTTGTGGGTTCCATCTCGGGGCCCACGGCACTGTAATATCTCCGGTTAAATCTGGGGGTGTTACAGAATATGGTATCGGAGCCAGGTTGAGAAAACCTAGGCATTTGGGTCGAGTTGGGTCGTGTTTTTGTTGCGTCATTCGAGTTGTCGATTGACAAATACTAGAGTCGTGAGTCTTTGTTGTTCACTCAGGCTTGTGCGTTATCAGATTTGCCAGTATCGTACTGAGCTTGTTATAACTTTTCCAAATAGTGTTAACGAGATTCTCTGGAATGAGATGTATTGTGTTCTTGAGTTGAACTGAGTTTACAAAACGTGTGTTTTGAAAATATCTGTGTCGAGTATTTTAGAGAGTCGAGACATGTGCCAGTATCACGGGGAATCGTCGGCTTCACGATCTGTAAGTATTTGGATTTTTGAATTGCATTGAGATTTATTGCCATTCTAAGTTGATACGTTTTGAGATTCAGAAAGATAATATGCGTTACAGATATTATGCGTACAGAATGAGATGACAGAATTGGGACAGGATTGATGATCTTGAGAAACTATGATTTTGGAAATCAGTATGTTGGTTAGATTTTGGAACGGAATTGTGCATCTGGGAGAAATATTGTGCATGGTTGAGAAGAACATGTAGCATGTTAATTCATTTTGAGTAATATGAACTGCTTTTGATCATTTGAAAATGATACCTTTCAAAATGAATGTTTTACGGATGTTTTACGGAAAATGATTTTTTGGGTCGAGACCCAATCGATTTTGAAATGGTTTTATAACTCAGGACTTGGGGTCCGTAAAGGGTTTTCTACTTTTTAAACTTCTTGTAATGCGAAACAAAATACGGGCTGAGACCCTAATGTTTCAAAAGACTTTCCTGTTTTCTAAAACTCCCGAGATCTGTAAAACACTTTACCAATCGTTTACTTATGTTATTTCCGCCTTTCGAGGCTTTGGTTTACTTGTTCAAATGGAACCTCTCGGGAAGTCTTTCGCCGTGTTTGATTTGCTTGATTTGTTTCAACGTTTTGTCATATCATATTTGAGGTGATCCAGAATGGGTAAATGGTTGACGATACGAATCATGTGTGGAAAAGGAGTTTTTATCGGAGTCTATATATTGAGGTTTTGGAACTCGATTGTGTGGGTTCCGTTGGAATGTCAGTGGATTGTGACGAACCGAATTGGTATACAGGAGTATGGATATAGTCGAGCATTTGCATACTTTTCATTTTTAAAACGTCGAAATCGTGTGGATTTGAAGGAAACTGTTATCGAATACTTGGCACCATCGAGCCAAGTAAATTTTTTCGAAAATTGATTTTGTGGTCTTACCAAAATTTATGTTTTTAGTTTTGAAATTTTTGAAAGAACTTGCGAAAATTTGTATTCTTGACGAGACTTTGTGATTTCAAACTGGTTTTGAAAATGTGATTGATATACATACGCATTTAGTGCATAGTGCATATCATATTGATGGTACGATGGAAAAGGAATTCGAACTTCGGTATGTTAGTTTGATTATCCGGCGATGATCGGTTGAGTTATCGGATAAGAGAAATATGTTGCGTGTTGTAGATTCATGCACATAATATTATTTTGGAAACTTGGGATTTTGTGAAACCGGAACATATGTGCTATGTGATTCCATTGGTATGGTAGTAGCGCGATTTTACCTTAGTGATTCTGGAATGATTTCCTTGTAAGCATAAATTTAGGGATGGTGACCCCATGCTGGTTGTTTTGGATATTGAGTGGTCGTTCCCACTCCTTGTATGAATTGGTATGTTCGTCGATTTGCGATTCGTTGTTCGTATGCCGAGAAATGTTCGCGATTGGGTATGTTTATTGAGATCTACTGTACGTGATTGATTTGTCGTTTTGAGAATGTTATTCTTTCGTATATCTGTTTCTGTAGTTCTGTGTTGATCGTGTTGGAGTTTACCGTGAGAAGGTATTCTCGAATTTCGTTGATCGTTCGTTGGTAATATTGGAGTTTATCACGTTGATGATATTCTCGATTGTGTTTTGACCTCTGGTTGGTCATATTGGAAATTATCATGTCGATGATAAATTCGATTGATTGTTGATCATTGTTGGTGATCATCTGAGCGTTCGGATTTTGTGTTGATGTTTCGGGATTCGTGTCGTTGTTTTGGGCAGTTGTTTTGCAGATGTATTGTGTATTATTCGTCTTATCGGAATTGGGACTTGATTATGTAATCAGGCAGACAGATTTGATTCGGACAGATTATTTCATCCGACGATGATATATTTGGTTGGGACTTATGGAATTGTTATTGTAAGCGTGTTGAGGCTTTACAGTGAAGTCACTTGCTAGTATCTCAGGAGATTGTCGACTTGGCGCATATGTGAGTATGCTATTTTGGTTATTCGGTAATAATGATGATTGATTGTTGTCGTGATGGTTTCGGAATATTTTGGCTGAACGGTATGTTTGTTTGTCTTATGACGGATTGCAAGTTTCGAGGACGAAACTTATTTTAAGTGGTGTAGAATGTAATATCCGGAATTTCTACTACTGTTGTTTGATATTATTTTATCTGAGTTATATTGTACAGCGTGGAATCTGTACAGTAGGGATAAAATAAATAAAGGACTGAGACATCTGTATTGGTATAATTGTCATACTTGGTTGACAATTACATTTAAGAAGTATATGTATTCAGTATGCTGTATGTTCGTATTCTGTATGTTGAGATGTTGGACGAGAAGAGTTGGAAATGGCTAAGTATAGCCTGACTAGCGCGCGCTAATGGTCAAGTATAGCGCACGCTATCGTTCATGGTTAGCGCACGCTAGAGGCAGAATGTAGCGCACGCTAATGCAGTCAGATCAGAAGGAATCTACGCGTGGACCAGGCCACTTTCGGCGCACGTTCTGATAAGTCAACGGATGTTGTAATGTAGTGTTAGCGCACGCTAATTCATGTTGATTAGCGCACGCTAACCATATATCGGTCAACAGGGAATCTTGGCTTTATTGGTTGATTTCGGCTTGTGGGGTCACGGGCATCTTCGTGGTAGGTGTAGGCGAGCAAGTCAATGGTATTAGCGCACGCTAAGGTAAATGACTTGCGTCGCTAAGCAGATGTTTTACGTGCGTTAATGCATGGGCATTACGTACGTAAGTTAGTTTCTGAAGCAAGGCGGTAACCTCAGGCTTTGATAGCGCACGCTAACAAAGTCGATTAAGCGCTAAGGCGGTAGCGCACGCTAAACATGAGATGTTAGCGCACGCTAATAATGAATATTATAAAAGGGACGAGAAGGGTCTTTGAGAAGCATTTCGTCATTCTTTCTTATTTCAGCCGAGAGAGAGAGAGTTGGGATATATTTGAGGTTCCAAACACTGGATTAAGGTGAAGTTAATCATCCATAACAACGTTTGAAGCTTGAAATCATTGGTGATTCTTGGAAATGGATTCAACCTTGGAAATCAATCCATTCCTTCAAAAAGGTAATTACTCTTCACTTTGAGATTTCGTTTTGGATTGCATATGATGTTCTTGAGCTGATGATTATCATATAAACAAGTTCATAAGTATGATTATGAGTTGGATTACCGGATTATGATAATGTTATTGTTGATATGAAGATATGGATATGAATTGGATGGTTTCGAATGAGTTGTTATCTTCAAAGAGATATGTTGGATAATGTCTTCCTTCAATTCGGATCTGTGATGTTGTTGTTGTTAGTTCCTTCATATGATGATGAACATGGCATGATTATGAGTTCTTGGTGTTAGGTTGATGATATTAAGAAAGATGAAATATGAATATATGACTTGAATTAAAAGTCGGATGATTACCTATATGTTAAAGGATATTGTATTTCGTTGTTTGATAGCTATGATCATGATTCGTAATCACTTAGAGTTTTTGATAATCGCCAGATGTTGATCGGTACCAAATGCATGTAATCGCACGTTATTAGCGCACGCTAAGCCTACTTGCTAGCGCACGCTATCGGGAACAACTTAGCGCACGCTGCAGTAAAAGATTAACGTGCGCTAAGTCATCAGGCAGGGTAATATATTCTGTTTCGATTATGAATTCGTGATCGTTTAAGTTGGTTTGATCAGACTTGTGGTTAACTGAGATATTGTTGAGCCGTTGGGTTTGTAAATTGGTTTTAGCGGTTGTTGATTATTATCGGATTGTTGTTTAATCGATTATTGTTATAGGTTAAGTTTATTGATCGGTGTTTATAACCGTATGCTGCGGTCGTGTTCGAGTATGTTCGTGTATTGCTTCGGTCGGGGCCGAGGATCTCGTAGACGAAGGCATTGTGACTGGTAGCGGTTTCATCATCATCGTATCGGTATCGAGGCAAGTTATTACTTGCTAAGTTATAATGTTTAATGAATGGTTTCAGTTTCATTTCGTTTATAATGCATATAGCGATGATTATTATTGTGAACTCTGGGTATTCGGATCGCATATCGTTCTTTCGATTCTGGGGGGTAAATCATAATGTATATGATTTATCTCAGTTATTGGTATGTTCGAGTATCGAGGTTACATTGTGATAAAGACGAGGATTCGAATATTTATGGTTCATGATACGTTTGAATCGTCGAGCGTTGCGGATAATCGTCGGTGATGATTGGACATCGAGGTTGCTCCCGAAGGACTCGGGCGGTATTCCATATTGATTATGGTTTAGTGTTATTTATTTTGGTCTCGTACATTTTCTTTCATGTTGTTGAACATGGAGTCGTCCTAGTAAATTGTCATGTTGTCGTTCATGTTGCGTTGTTCATGATGATGAACATATTGTTTTGTATATGTGTATGCATATTATGTTGTTTATGTTGTGTTGATCCGATGGGATCGCGCGATCTATCTTGAGGCCGGATCGGATGTCCACCTCGTGTTGGTCCGACGGATCATCTTGGGATCTATCTTGGCGCCGGATCATTGGGACGGGTTTTCCACCTCGTGTTGGTCCGACGGGATCATCTTGGGATCTATCTTTGAGGCGCTGGATCGTTGGATTACCCAAGATTGTGTTATTGTTGTGCATATGTATATTGTTGGTTATCCACCTCGTGTTGATCTTGTAGGATCATCTTGGGATCTATCTTTGAAGCGCCTGGATCATGGGATTTCCATTGAGTATACATAGTTGTTATTGTTTTTGAGCATATTGACGTTGTCATATGAGTATGCATTTGTAGGTCTTGTGTTAGGACCTTGTCCGTATTGCATTGTTCTGATCTCGGATTAGACTGATATGATTATCGTGGCACATCATATCTCGAGGTATGTTCCATATTTTCTTTGGTCTTGTCTTTGGTGGACAATCGGTTACTGTCGTGGGATTTGATGATATTATTCGATGGATCGTATTGGTCAGAAATGGTAGATTTCCGTATCGTGAATTGGTTATGATAGTTTGAGGATCTTGAGTATTGTTTGAGGTACAATACAGATATTATATTCGCGTTTATTGGTTAATCGAGTACGAGATGTGAAACTGTGACAATGGTTTTTCTGATGAATTACGTGATTAAATAAAGTTATGGCGGTAAGACTACGTTGGTCGTATTCTTATGTTGTATTCTCATTGGTATGTAATTATTAATGTTTTGTGACGGTTATCATTGTTGGATATTATGGCTGACCCCGTCGTGGGATTTCTTTTTAGGTTCTTGGAGTATCGAGCTTGTAGCGGTCGTGAAGAGATGAGCTTCCCGGAGGATACTGGCTAGGACATGTTGTGTGCTTTGAGTTTCTTGTTTGGTTCTCGTAGTCCGCTGCTAGAGTATCTTTATGGTTGGTCTTTTTCCGCTGCGTGAGTATTTCAAAATGCTCTTTTGATATCTGGTAACTGAGGTTACTTTGGAAATCGTTTTCTAAACTTTTGAATGTCGGCAGTTTGGCCTTGCGATTTTAAATGAGTTTTTTAAATCTTTGATCATTTTCAATAGATAATACTGTCGTTAGCCTCTTGGGCATTTGTAAATGTTTGCGAAAATTTCTTTTAGCCTTGTGGGTTCCATCTCGGGGCCCACGGCGCTGTAATATCTCCGGTTAAATCTGGGGGTGTTACAATTTCAGACCTTGTTCTTTCAAATGTGATTTTACGACAGTTTTTGTTAAACGAGTTTTAAGTCTTCGAATGTTTTTAAAAGATAGTATCGTCGTTAGCCTCTTGGGCATTTGTAAATATTTGCGAAAATTTCCTTCAGCTTTGTGGATTCCATCTCGGGGCCCACGGTGCTGTAATATTCCTGGATGGCTCTGGGGCTGTTACAGAATATGGTATCAGAGCTTAGGTTGTGAAAACCTAGGCAGTCGGGTCGAGTTGGGTCGTTCTTTTGTCGTGTCATTCGATTTGTCGGTTGACAAGTGTTGGAGCTCTAAGTTTTGTTGTTCACTCGGGCTTGTGCGTTATGTGATTTACCAGTGTAGTACTAGGGTCGTTGTAAACTTTTCCAAGTGGTGTCAACGTGTTTCTTCAGATAGAGCTGTGTTGTGTTCTCGAGTTGAACTGAGTTTGCAAAATGTGTGTTTTGTAAATATCTGTGTTGAGTATTTTCTTGAGTCGAGACATGTGCCAGTATCACGGGGAATCGTCGACTTCACTATCTGTAAGTATTTGGATTTTTGGAGTGCATTGAGATTTGTTGTCGTTCTAAGTTGATGTGCTTTGAGATTCAGCAGAATATTATTCGTTACAGTATGAGGTGACAGAGTTGGGACAGGATTGATGATCTTGAGGAGATATGATTTTGGAAATTAATATGTCGGTTAAATTTTGGAAATGGAGTTGTGCATTTGGGAGGAATGTTGGGAATGGTTGAGAAGAGCATGCAGTCATGTTAATTCATTTTGAGATATATGAACTGTTTTTGAGCATTTTAAAATGATACTTTTCAAAATGAATGTTTTACGAATATTTTACGGAAAATGATTTTTGAGCATTTGTTTCATCCAATAAAAATGAAAATTCTTGTTTCAGATGCGGGAAAAAGGGACATTGGGCTAAGGCATGTAGAACGTCAGGCCATATTTGTAAAATATATAAGGCATCTCTGAAAAATAAGGAAAATGAAGTCAATTTTCATGAACATGAACCTGAGGACGACTCAACTTACCTAGAAGCTGCAGATTTTACTGAGGGTGCAAACGTGGACATGGACATGGAATGATATATATATATATATATATATATATATATATATATATATATATATATATATATATATATATATATGTGTGTGTGTGTGTGTGTGTGATTTCCATGTTTGTTGCATCTTTATTGTACTTGTTTGTATTCTCTTGTTTGTATTATCTCATTTGAAGTTTGTATGAAGTATTTAATAAATGTTATTATATTAAGCTAACATACCATCTTTTAGTCTTATATTCTTATTCATTAAGGAGTTTGAGTATGGAAAGTATTGGAGACATTTGCTTCCCGGACAGTGGCACAACTCATACAATCCTCAAAAATAAGAAATATTTTAGTGAGGTACAATCTACAAAAGTAGTAATAAATACAATTTCAGGTCCCTCGGACTTGATTGAAAGAACAGGTAATGCTAAATTCATATACCAAATGGAACAAAATTTGTCATTAATAATGCTTTATTTTCTCCAAAATCTAAGAGAAACTTGTTGAGCTTTAATGACATATACCGTCAAGGATATGATACTGGAACACTAACTGAAGGTAATATGAAATATATGTACATGACTGCTAATATTTTGGGAAAGAAACAAATACTGGAAAAACTACCACAATTATCTCGTGAATTACATTATACACATATTCATGAAACTGAATGTAATTTGATAATAAAAGAGGATCTCAAAATATTGACATTATGGCATGAATGCCTAGGTCATCCTGGCTCCACGATGATGAGAAAAATAATTAATAGTACACATGGTCACCCAATGAAAGGTGTAAAACTCATAAATAATAAACTAGTGAAGCTTGTTCTCTTGGAAAGTTTATAACAAGGCATTCAACAGGCAGACTTAAAAAGGAAACACCTACATTTCTCGAAACAATTCAAGGTGACATATGTGGAGCTATTGATCCACCATCAGAACCTTTCAGGTATTTTATGATTTTAATTGATGCATCTAGTAGATGGTCACATGTTTGTTTATTGTCAAGTCGTGATATGGCATTTGCAAGATTCCTTACACAAATAATCAAACTAAAGGCACAATTTCCTGATTATACTATACGGAATGTGAGACTTGACAATGATGGTGAATTCACATCACAACTATTTAATTATTATTGTATGTCAATTGGAATTACAGTCGAACATCCTGTTCCGCATGTGCATACATATAATGGTTTAGCTGAATCGTTAATTAAACGCCTTCAATATATTGCTAGACCACTAATAATGAGAACAAAGCTACCAGTTACTGTTTGGGGTCATGCGATTTAACATGCTGCTTCACTGATAAGGTTAAGATCAAGTGATAATTATAAATATACTCCATATCAACTTGCACTTAGTCAGGAGCAAAATGTTTCCCATCTAAAAATTTTTTGTTGTATAGTATATGTACCAATAGCTACCCCACAAAGAACAAAAATGGGATCTCAAAAAAGGTTGGGAATATACGTTGGGTATGACTCACCCTCTATTATTAGATATCTTGAACCTCAACAGGTGATGTTTTTCAAGCAAGATTTGCTGATTGTCATTTTGATGAGAATGGATTCCCAACCTTAGGGGGGGTAATAAACAGCTGGAAAAGGACATTAGATGGTATGTACCATCATTATTACATTTGGATCCATATACAAAATCATGGGAAGAAAATGTAAGAAAAATTGTACATTTACAAGGTTTGGCAAATGAATTGCCAGATGCATTTACTATATGAAAAGAGTGACAAAGTCACATGTGTCAGCTGTTAATACTCCTGCTCGGATTGAAGTTCCAAAAGAAAATGAAAATAGAAGTACATCTAAAGCACGCTTAAAGCGTGGAAGGCCTATTGGTTCCAAAGACAAAAATCTCCAGAAAAGAAAATTAGGCAACATAAATGAATGTGCTAAAGAAGCACAAAATGATGAAAAATATGATCAAGTTGAAACACAAACTGAGGCAAATAAGGAGGTCATTGAAAATGAAACTGAAAATACAAATGATCTCGAGATATCTATTAATTATATTAATACGGGGAATTTATGGAATAGGAGAAATAATCACATTGATGAGATATTTGCATACTCCATTGTGTGTGATATAATAATTGGAGATGACGATCCGAAACCCATATCTATTTTCGAATGTCAAAATATACCTGATTGGCCAAAATGGAAAGATGCAATAGATGCCGAACTATATTTTCTTAGAAAACGAAAAGTGTTTGGACCGATTGTTGTCACACCCAGTAATGTGAAACCTGTTGGGTATAAATGGGTATATATTCCAGAAGGATTTAAATTGCCTGAAGCATCGAAACCCAGAGAAATTTATACAATTAAATTGCAGATATCTTTATATGGGTTGAAATAATCTGGACTCATGTGGTATAACAGATTAAGTGAATATTTGATTAAAGAATGCTATGTGAATAAACCTATTTGCCCTTGTGGTTTTATAAGAAAAACAACATCCGGATTTGTAATCATTGTTGTCTATGTTGATGATTTGAATATCATTGGAACTAATGCAGAAATTTTAGAAACAATGAATTACTTAAAGAAAGAATTTGAAATGCAAGATTTGGGAAAAACAAAATTCTACCTTGGTCTACAAATGGAACATACTAAAAATAGAATAGTACTACACCAATCAAATTATACATAAAGGGTATTGAAAAGATTCCACATGGACAAAGCAACACCTTTGAGTACCCCAATGGTCGGCAGAACACTTAATATTGAAAAGGATCCATTCAGACCAAAGGAAGAAAATGAAGAGGAAGTTGGTCCTGAAATACCATACCTTAGCGCAATTGGAGCCCTCATGTATCTTGCTAATTGTACACGGCCGAATATAGCTTTTGCAGTAAATTTACTAACAAGATCCAGTTCATGTCCTACAAAGAGGCATTGGAACAGAATAAAACATATATTCAGATATCTAGGAGGTACAATTGATCTTGGTTTGTTTTATTCTAACAATGCAAAACCAGTTTTGCTTGGCTATGCAGATGCAGGTCATCTATCTGATCCACATAATTCTAAGTCACAAACTGGATATGTATTCACATATGGAGGCATTGCAATATCCTAGAGATCTCAAAAATAGACTATCGGGACTACTTCCTCAAACTATGCTGAGATAATAGCCCTTCATGAAGCAAGTAAAGAATGTAGATGGTTAAGATCACTAACACAACATATTCAAGAAACATCAGGCTTGCCAATCGATAACGTCCCAACAATAGTATATGAGGACAACTCTGCATGTGTTACTCAAATGAAGGAAGGCTACATCAAAAGTGATAAAACCAAATATATCCCCCCAAAGTTCTTCGCATTCACTCAGGAACTTGAAAGATATAAAGAGATCGACATCCAATATATTCGATCTTGTGATAATGCGGCATATCTCTTCATAAAATCACTTCCTACGAATGTTTTCAAGAAACACATTCAGAATATTGGAATGTATCATCTTCGAGATCTTTAAAGAAGAACTACCCATGCTGGGTTGAGGGGGAGCATATAACTATACTTTTTTCCCCTTATTAAGTTTTTATCCCACTGGGTTTTTCTTAATAAGATTTTTAACGAGACAGCTTGTGATGCTCCCAAATGAGATATCATAATATAAGATATTTCAAAAGGGGAGTGTTATAATATCATCAATAATGACATGTGGGATCAACAATCAATAATTCAATCAATTATTGGATTGAAATATCTAATATAAAGACAAGTGTGTTGTATAATAAATAATATTATTTATAGTATAGCATGTAAATTTGAGCTATAAATAGACCTCTTTGATAGAACCTTGAAGACACAATTCATTCTAATAAAAGCTCAATTTCTTCAACTTCTTTCATCCTCCTTTATGCTTATATTGTAGTAATATATATTACAATATATATAAAATATACATTGTGAAGTGATAAAATATCGGATTTTACAACATTTTGAACTTATTTTGACTTAATATTAAACTCAGGGAAGGTTCTTCTCGGTAAGATTTTTTCAATTGATTTATCGAACTCCTAAATTTTTAGTTCAAAACAAATAGTTTTCATATCATCAAAAAGAGGGAGATTGTTAGAACAATATTTTTTATCACACATATTTGATGATATTTCATATAGATAAAATAAATATTTCAAGCTTAAACTTACGAAAATATTTCAGAGTCGTTTTTAACACACATAACGGATGCTAACTTATATACACAACGTACGCTACATCTCACTCAATTGTTGTCTTGTAAAAGTGTTAAAATACACAGGTTACGTACCCACACGAACTCATTTGAAATTTATGTATTTGAATTCGTACTAAACCCGACTGAAAGATAATTTTACTACTTATTTCAGTTCAAAACTCGTATAATAACACATGAAACGATGAAAATATAGTCCAGTCAGTCAGACCCGTTTAAAATCTATATACCCGTATTCATCAAAAACTTGATTAAAAGATGACTTCCGTTTTTATCTCAGACCCCTATATATTATCCGTTAATTACTCAATATATTCAAATTTATATAATTTAAATAACTAAATATAAGTTGCTATAGCCTATAGTAATTGGTTAATACATCTCAATGAAAACTCAAACATCGTAAAGTATTATAAATCACAAAATATTATACCATTTTCAAAAACCCTTTACAATTTATATAACTATATATTGACGTGAGATTCAAGATTTTAAACAAAAAATAAAAATATTTCATGTATGAGAAAAAGTTAACGTGTTATTCTAAATCCGTATTGCTTTTAGATACTTTAAATATTTATTCGGAAGTGAAGAGAATCGAGTTTACTAAAAAAATAAAAAAAATATAAAAATAATATTTATGCATATATAAATTATATATTAAAAAAATAAGCACGCACATTTAGATCATTGAGGTTTACTTAATAATATGTAAAATTAGATTTTTAAGAAGAATAAAATAATTCATTTGGCCAACTCAATAGATGACCAAATTAAAGTGGTGATATAAAATAATTATGGAAAAATTGGCAAATAATTGGTCAAATTAATTGGCGATTAAAAATATGATGGTAAAATACATATTGAAAATATGAACAAATGACCTAAATTAATTAAAACTTATAAAATCTACATAATCAAAGATAAGGTGTTAAAAATAATTAGTTGTTACGTCTGCCTTTAAAAAAGGTCAAATTCGATCAAATTGTTTAGACTTAGATAAATTGGACAAATTAAAATAAATAAAAATAAAATAGTAAATTAGATTTTCCAATAAAAATAAGATTATTTATTTGAGTTTAATAGATTAAATGTTTATTTTTAATTTCATAATAGATTTCCCAGCATAATAATTAGCCAAATTAAACATAATAAAAATAAAATTCTTAAACTTGTTTGTGAAATAACTATGAATTAAAAAATAAATATTTAATTATAAGTACTTATTTAGATTCTGCATTGGTAGAATTCTATTTTAGAGCAATTTGGAATTCAAAACATTGAATGATATTTATTTATGTTCTTCATTGGTAGAGTTTTATTCAAAAATTTTAGATAAATAAGAATCCAAAAATTAAGAAAATACCATAGAGGAAAATTAATATAAATATTATTAAATTAAACTAATAAAAAAAAGTAATTATTTAATAAATAAAATTAAACTAATAAATAAAACGGTTATGTTATTAAATTTTAGATAAATAAGAATAATATAAATTTACTAATTGACCAAATTAAATTTTTACTAAAAAAAAATAAGCTAATTATTTTGCAAACTTAATAATCGACCAAAATAAATACAATAAAAATAAAATTGTTAAGCTCGTCTCTGAAATAACTATGTTGATAAAAAATACAAAGAATTCTAAGTGTTTATTTAGTTTTACATTGATGGAGAGTTCTATTTCAAGTCAATATGAAATTCTAAATATTAAATTTTATTTATTTAGATTTTCCAATCAGTTAAAAATTATTTTAAATCAGCATGAGATTCAAAAGTTTAGATAAATAAAAATTCAAAATTAAGTGAATGCTACGTGGGACAAAGTTAGGAGTTTACTTTCGACTTCTGGACGACTTATTCGCACAGACACAAGTGAGTATTTACTTACGACTTAATTAAAAAATGAGGAATCCGAGTGATTAACTCACCTCCCCCTCTTGTCCCATCCATTAAAGACACAAAAATGGCACGCTACCTATTAATTAGCAAAAAATCTGAAATAAATAATACAAACTTAAAATAATAAACTTAAAAATAGTCAGATTTTTTATTATTTTATTTTATATTAAAATAATCTGAAAAATAGCACAAACTTAAGATAATAATATAAATAATAATACTAAAAAAGTACTGTTATTTTCGTAAAAATAATAAAAAATATTAAAAATATAAAAAATCTAAAAAATCTGAAAAGTTTAAAAAAAGTTACTTTTATTTTTAATTCTGGAAAATTATATTAAAAAATAAAAAAAAAATATTTAAATTCGGAAATAGAAAATCTAAAAAATTCTGAACTATTTAAAAAAATCGGAAATTAGTAAATTTATTCTTGCCATTTTTAGATTATAATTTATATTCATGAATAAATCAGTCATTTATATTATTCAGACAGATTATTCAGATGTAAAAATAAACAACAATTTACCCAAATTGACATATTTACCTAAATAGATAAATTTATCCATACACGATATAATGATGAATTTAGTAAACAGTCCCTTCATGTGTTCAAATCCATAAAGCATAGTTAATGTGTTCAAATCCATAAATCTATTATACCTAAAGATAGAGATAAAATACTGCCTCCATCTCATATATATATATATATATATATATATAGATCACATTTGACTTTTTCGATCAACCGTCTTCAACTTTGACTATAACTTAATCATAAAACGCAAACGTAAAATGTTACTAAATTATATAAATATGGTTGAACTATGCATATTGAACTAGATAAATATGAAAAAATGTATGATTTTAATATCAGCCCAACGTCTGGTAGTGTTTTTTCTGAATTGACCGTGGAGATTCTCTTTTTCCAAGCCCTATTCAATAAATTGAATTTACAAGATGCACGTTTGAATTTTACAAGTATTCATAATAGATTAAAATGATTTTAAAACATTAATTAGTTACCCTCAAAAGTAATTATTAAAATGATTAAAATAATTATTTTTACCATACATAGACATATAACAGAAATTAATTACCCTAAAAAAAAATACTCCGGCTCAGCAATGAATTGTGTTCATATAATTTAATAATTATGAAATGGAAAATTAATAGCAGGAGGGGGAGTTTTACGAATAGTGTTAGTTTTTGTTGAAGAAAGCAACTGTTTTTGATGAAATTTATAATTATTGTTTTTACTTGGTTTAATATCTTTCAGAAATATTGACTTGATTAAAAATGTAGGATTTTATTTTTTACAACCCTTCCGACAACTTGAAAAGTACTTGGTAAAAATTTACCCTGAAAAAACATAATTATATCTCTATTCTTTTCCGACTCATGCATTAGTTAAATATATTCAAGTATGATCCAAAAAATAACAAACAAATTGAGATTTAACAAAGAAAATATGTCAATAAAATACTAATTTTATATATTAAGTTGGACGAAATTGTTTTAGCCACCCAAAAATTTTTGGTCAATTTGCTCTTAACTCCACATCATTTATTAAAGGGACCGCCACCCGAATCCTTTATATTTGCTGCACCAAACTACAATTTAAGTTCTCAAGGATTTTTAACATAAAATATTGGGTGTTACAATATTTCCTGTGATATTATGAGAAGACTGGTTATCATTTTATGCACTACTATTAAAGATGCATTATATATTTAGTTAACAGTCTTATCATCTTGAATAGAAAATTTTAGTACCTAAATATATACATATAGACACTATCAAACATAATTAAATTTTAGATAATGAATTTTATTCAGAGAATTGTATATAAAGATTGAATAATACAAAAGTTCAGGCAGCAAAAAATATAAATAATTATTCATTCACAAATTAGATCTGTAAATTTTGAGTAGAACCTAATGTTTCATTCTGCTCAAATGAACATTAAACTTCAACTCATATTAATAAAATTATTCCAATCAAAAAGTATCGTAATCAAAATGTCTAAACTCTGATTCAATATAGAGATTAACATTATCAATATTTGTGTCATATTTATGACTACAACCAATTGTTGCAAATTTTTCTAAATTATTCTGTCATCAAAACGTATATTAAGAAGAAAAAGATGAAACGATAAACAAAAAAAAACATTTTCTAAACTGATACAAAAATTGAGGAAAATAAAAAGAAAACTATCAACATATCCAAGAAGAATCCACTTTTCCAGATCAAACCTGTTGAGATACATAATATAAAGATACATAAACACGAGAGATCTCCAAAACGGTAAGAAAATGAAAATGCTTTTAACATAAAACTCTCGTCTTAATTTGTTCAGAAACCAAATATAGCAAAGTAAATCTAAAGCATAGATTCGAAAGAAAAATCACTTTTAAGTCGGTAGGCCTTCAGTTTGCATGCAGAGTGCCCAGTACAAAAAACCAAATTAAAGTTGGGGAATATTATCAAAGAAAGGAAACAAAAGAATCTAAGGAAAAAATATATATAAAAGAATGTGTAAATAAAAAACATATCAGAAGAAAATGGGAAAAAAAGTGTAGAGCTCCCTTCAATCCAAAGAAGGCTCAAACAATGGGTAAATTGAAGCTCCTGACGTATGCAAGCCACAAACATATCCACAACAATTATAATATATGGATAGGGATGAGGGATCCATAAATCAGCAGCTTATTTCTTCCCAGCAAGATCCTCTATTGGACTTCAAGGAGCTCCACCCAATAACCCAAAATAACCAAGTTGATTTTATTTAAATATATACAACAACTTATATCATCTCAGCTACTAAAATGTTTCAAATATAAAAGCACATAAGAAATCATGACATTAAAAATAAAACATAAAATCCTAAAAAAGAGCTATATCAACATGAAGGGTCATGAATGGAAAACTGATCTGTTAGGAATTTATAAATACATATAAAGTACACACTCCAGATCTAAGAGAGAGAGATGAAATATATTTGTGTGTGTTTGTGTGTGTGTGAAGACCCAAGATCAAGCTGACTTCAAGAGAGGACTGATATTTGAGTTACTAATATTAAAAGAGAACCCTAGAAAAAATTATGTATCCGTTGCAGACCCCAACCAAAAACGTCTCACATAACAAAAGAATAAAAGGAAAAAAGAAACCCTAGTTATAAAGAGAGAGACCTGGATATGAAATGAGGGTAGAAGACGTGAGAAGTATATATAAAGAAGTTATTAAGAGATTGCTGATAAGAAATGGTAAGTGGGGCGGGAGGGGGGGTGATGGGGGCCAGCAGGGGGGTGGGGGTGGGCTGTTTCCTTCCATCTACCATTATTACATAACAGTGAAAAGTCTCTCGGGAAGCGCTAATTGATTAGATTCCCTTCAAAAATCACATGCGTTTGTCATAAAAAAAACACACGGTAGAAAGAAAAACAACGGATCTCTCTGTTCATCCAAGACTTTTTTTTTTTTTTATCTTTTAAAAGTTAGTGGGGGTGGTTTAATTTGGGGATACACAAGAAATTGCCATTAATTACTCTGTCCAACATTATGGAATGAGGAAAGTGCATTAGCTGTCAATACCCTTTCCAACTGTAAATACACTCTACTGTGTTTATTACAATTGGTCGTGTTGAATTTTGTAATAAGTTAGTATAAACACTTTCATTAAACTAACTCGAAGCAACACATGAATACAATTCCAAGTTACAGTTCGTATGTATCAATCCACTAATATAACACCCGTATAATCACACGAGACACAAAAAAAAAAAATTATATAAATATATAATATGTAAATCATTTATTATAAATTTCATAATACTTATTTATAAACTACACTATTTGTTTTGTTTATGATTAAATCATTCTGATCGCAGCAAAAGATTTCTGTCTTTCGTGATCTTCACTCTTTATATGACTACATAAAGCTAACCATGACCGAATACGGGTCTTGGAAGATACATACCGACATGAGAAAGTGTTTGACCTTCACTCTTAAATATAATCATGGCAAAGCTCATAATAAGAAGGAACTGACGTATTTGAAATTTAAATGGTAATCTGCTATCTAACGGGCTTAATATCAATTATGGCATAACTACTTTACTCTCAAAATTATTCCCCGAATTTTTTCTTCAATAATATGGTTACGTATTTGGATAATTATTAATGATGTGGCATTGCATAATCCTTATGATTGATCCATATTTTGAATTAGCATGATTGAAACTCTAACTTACGATTTCAAGATGTGATTTGGAATTATAGAACATTTGATGCTATTCAAATAAATCCACTTGATATACTTGATTTTGACTTTTAGAGGTCGCAACAATTTTGTATATACTATCAAAAGTGAGATATATCCGCTTGTCTTTTGAAATTATAGACATCACGTAATCATTTACTATATCCACAATGTCGTTTGTTGGCGCCAGGATTGCTCTTTCTTCAAAAAATTACTTTATGAAAAGTTACTTATAAGTGAATGGTAGTGCTTTCAACAATGGTTGCAATATGATCTTCGGCATTTCGGATGTCAAGAATATCAATCGAGGTTTATCTATCGACTTCTTCATCCAACTCACCATCTACAATTTTGAGGATTCATTTAGAGAAGTCCTTGATTTCTTGTAGATGGTGAGATGTCATTTTCTGCCCAACAATTAATCTCATATTCTTGGTCAGTCTTATGAGTTTGCAATGACGCCAAAGTGAAGAAGAGCTTATACTTGAATAAACGATATATGCATTGTTATTTGGTACAACTTCATATGTAGAATTATACTAATAATTGTGGTAAGGGTAATTTTAGTAATATTTGAAACTTAAAAAGCTTTTGGAAATACATAAGAGATTTTGACTTATAGCTTAAAATTAAGCACTCTCAAATTGCAATAAAAAACGTAATAGTAGTATATATAATTTAATTGCTTGTATGACCTATTATAAATATACCTGTTAATCTAGAAAACTACATCGAAGGCCTAACCTTAAAATTACCAAGAAATTTAACAATTTAGATTGTAATATAAGAATAGCTTGGATAAGTTAAAAAATATACATCAGAATTTTATCTTAATTACAAATGACCTTAAAATTTTAGAAAATCACAAAAGAAAAAGTGTGGAGTAGGAACCTAGCCATATGGACCCCTTAGAATACAAATTTTGTCATGCAACTTTATATTGTCAAATTCTAGCCAATTTAATGAATTGTGAACAATTTTACCCTTTAACCCACCTACTTTTACCTCATTCTTTTTCTTTTCATTTATTATTTTTCTCTCTCCTCTCTTTTCACCTTTCTCCTCTCCCTTTTCTATCTCATCCATTTTCTATCTCCCCTCTCTTTTCATCTTTTCATTCCATCCTTCACTTTCTCCTCTCCTTTCATATTTCTCTTTCCATTTCTTTCTCTTTCTCTATCTAAAAATATTCAAAATCTCGCCAGAAAACATCGCCGCCGTTGCTACCCCACAAACCACCATGGAGATCGTAATATTCTCGACAAAACTCAAGGTTCCGGATCTTCCCTACTCTCTCTTTCGATTTTTTTCTCTTTCTCCATCTTTCTCTCTCTAGAAAAATCCTAGATCTAGCTTGAAATAAAGTTATTTTTGTATTTATTTTTGATGATTTACAAGTTTTCATATGATTCCTGGTGATTCGTGGTATATTTGGGGTGATTTCCGACCGATTTACATGTATTGGTGTTTTAGATCTAGTTTTTCGCATGTTTGCATACGGGGTTACGAATTTACAGTTGTTACGATTTATTGATTTCGTACTGGGTTACCATGTTACAATATTGTCATTTCGTATCGCTATGCCTTGATTTACTGTTAAGATTTTATCATTTCGTATCAGTATGAAGTGACGAAATTTGAATTTCATAACACATTTATGCTTATTTGAAATTTTCGTATTGGAGATTTGGTATACATGTTACGAATTCGTAACTGTTACGATTGGTGATTGATACGATTTGTGGTTGAACTGATAGGTGAATTCATACAAATCTTGTTATTATCGCCTGTTTTTCTCAGATTTGTTACACATGTTACGAAAAAATCAATTTCGTATTGAATATTCTGATACGATTTAACATTTTCGTATTGAAGTAATGGTACGAAAAACAAGAATAAATGATACAAAATGTAAGGTTATAACTCTGTTACGAATTTAGAATTTCGTATTGGATATTTGTATCCTTGTTACGAAATTCGTATTTGGTATCGTCATTTTTATGCTTATTGGGTTTTTTGTGCGATTTAGTAACACTATTAATTATGTTGTTATGAAATTCGTATTTCGTAACAAATGTTACCAATTTCGTAACATATCTTAGGAATTTTGAAATTCGTAACTAATTCTGTTGTGTGAGATCTGGTTATGAAGTTACGAAATTTAAATTTCGTAACACATTTGGGGTAATGATACGAAAAGCAAGAATATGTAATACGAAATGTGATTTTCATAATAAGGTTATAACTTTTTTACGAATTTATAATTTCGTATTGGATATTTTGTATCCTGTTAAGAATTTCGTAATTCATATGGTCATTTTTAAGCTTATTGGGTTTTTTGTGAGATTTAGTAACACTATTAATTATACTATTACGAATTTCGTATTTCATAACAAATGTTTATCAATTTCCTAACATATGTTACATTTTAAAATTCATAACTAATTCTGCAGTGTGAGATGTTATTACGAAGTTACGAAATTTAAATTTCGTAACACATTTGTGCGATGTACATATTTTTGTCCTGTTTTTTAACCCGGTTAAGAAGTATAATTTCGTAACACTTATTGTTGATACGAATTTCGTAACATTGTACTCCTTTGCTTTTGTTGTGAATTCTTGTTACGCCGTAACTAATTCTGATCAGTTACAAAATTGTAAAATCGTAACAGGTTGTGTTTTGTAACTGTGTTACGAATTATAATTTTGTAACATAATTTGCTATTTCGTAACATTATTTACATGTTCCGAATTATTGATTTGATTTTATTGTTTGTTTATTGTAGAACAAATGAACTTTTAGTCGAAAGAATATGGCATCAGAAGACCACTAGATTATGCTAACTGGTGGGGAGAACACAGTAAAGGATATCCGCTGAAATCAACACTTGGAGCCTTCATGAAACTCCCCGATATCGTCTTAAGATCCGAAAAAGCGCTCCATTACATCATGACTTGTTTCTCTATTACGAATTATAATTTTTTTATTTCGTATCAACATGACTTGTTTCTCTATTACGAATTTACGATTTCGTATCAGTTTGTCATTATTCTATGTTATGAATTTTACAGTTCATATAAATATGCCTTGTTTCTCTGTTACGAATTTATGATTTCGTATCACTTTGTCATAATTCCATGTTACGATTTTATGAATTCGTATCAGTTTGTCATAATTCCAAGTTACGAATTCAATATTTCATATCAGTGCGATGTACATATTTTTAAACTTAAAAATCTACAAAATACAAACCAATACCTCAAAATCGACTTCAAGTCGCGAAATCAGAAAAACAAAAAGAAAAAAAAAATGAAGAAAAAAAAAGCAAGAAAAAAAGGCGAAGAAGAAAGAGATAGAAAAGAGAGAAAAGAGAAAAATGAAGAAATGAAGAGTGGAGAGAATATTTGTCGAGAAAGAGAGAGAGAGAGAGAGAGAGAGAGAGAGAGAGAGAGAGAGAGAGAGAGAGAAAAGAGAGACAAAAAGAGAAAAGAGAAGATGGAAAAGAAATGAAGAAAAAAGAATGGAAAAAAATAAAGAGAAAATATGGAAAAGTGAAAAATAAGGGTAAAATAGTCCAAAAACACTAAAATTGGCTAGAATTTATCCATATAAAGTTGCTTGACAAATATTGTAGTCCAACTAGTCAAAGTGGCTATTTGGTTGTATTACCTCAAAGAAAAAACTCACTTGATTTGATTGAAGTAAAACGGCATATTTATGCTTATATGATATTTTTTCAAATATTTAGCTTCATATTTAAGAGTATTAAAGTCTACCCTGTTGTGCCGAGATTCATTCACCTCGACAGGCGATCGACTGCAAAGCCGAGCGACCGAGTCCACGACCAGTCAAGCTACGGCAAACTCGCCTAAAGCGAAGATACCAGACCACCTTCAGACATTTAACGATCGACTCCCAAGGCGATCGCCCTTTGGTACCTAGCGATCGACTTTGGTGCCCGGCTAAGGACGACCGTCCTACGCCACCTACGGAAACCATCGCCCGTCAAAGTCCACGAAGACTGAGTCTCAAAACAGCTCCCATGTGCGGATCCCCGACAGCCACCGTGATTCCCGGATCGTTGACCACAGCCTGGCACCACCTTACCACCTACCGACAAGCCCGCCGAAAGGTACAAGGTGGGGCCGCCAGGATGGCTGGCCACTGACGCTGCGTGCTTCTCATCGACCGCATACCGGGCCGCCAAAGAACTCCTGCGGACTTTAGAGGAACAAGCCCATGTGTTAAAAGACGATCGCCCGCTTATTATAATACAGCAAAGGCGATCGCCCAGTGTGTCCCAGTACTATAAATAGAGAACTTCCAGCAACTGGAAAGAGGTTCAGAAATTTGTTCCGCATTTGGTTCAAGCATTCTCCATTAAGTTCAGAGAAAATACATACAAACATACATAATCTCAGGCTCCCGGCTTCCTCACCGGAATCTACCTTAGGATTTCTCTCTCAGCACCTCTCAACCAGAAGACGGTCGGCAGAGGCAAGAAGTCTCCACAGGTCTGATTCGCAAGTCTCGGAGCTCAGATTCATAGCAACTACACGCCGTGAGAGGCGGTCGATCTCTCGCCGCCGTCACAGTTCACCAACTTTGTTACAAGAACTCACAGAGCATCACATCTGGTCCTTCCGACAATCTACACGCTCACGAGCTTAGATAACTAGAATCGTTACACTCATTGTAATAGTATTCTAACATTAATACTTGTATCCCCGAATATTCATATTAATAACATCTCGCGAGAGCATTCAAGCCCGGGACTAACAACCCCGACAAGTCTTGTGTTATTTATTCTTTCCCACGGAAGTGTTCTCGCACTTTGTTTGCTATCCATCCATTCCAGCAATATCTATCTCCAGATAATATTTTGGGTAGCAACAATTGGCGCTAGAGGAAAGGCATCCAAACCTTCATTTTTTCCTACCGTCTCGAAGAACACTCACTGTTCTCGGGGCATATACTTGAAGTAACACTCATTGCGCTTCAAAGAAAACCTTCATAATCATGGCATACACCTCTGCACCGAAGAGAGCCACTCTCCAAACCGCCGGACACTGAGTCCCGGCTCAATCCGAGCCGCAGCCGACGGCAGAGGGAAGTCGCAGGAATGCGAGACTCTCGATCCCGCATCTGAGGGGTGGTCCCAGCCTCTCACTCGATCAGATCCAAACTACGGAACAGATCGAGGAGGCTATGGACATCCTAAAGGAGCGACGGAGAGCGTGCGCAACTCCCGCTGTTACTCCCTCGGCCATCCGCCGCGTGGGCAAACGGAAATTCAAGGTGCTACTGGGCGATCGATCGTCAGAAAGCCCCAAGTCGCGAGAAAAGGCTCTCGCTAGATCGGACGGTTCCATGTTCAGTCGCCTGGGGAGTGATCCATCATGGCGACCGGGGCAATCTGGCCCCTACCATGAGACGACGGATTCCGAGTCTGTCACCAGGAGTTCGGCCTACCCAACTCCCACCCGAAGGCAGATCAGCCTCTTGGCTCCCATTCCGAACGCCAGGGGGTCAGTATTAGATCGCCTCGGCTCCCGCTCTGATCGCCTAGCCGCGAGCAGCCAGGCCACGGCGATGGCCGCTATTCAACGCCAGCTCGACGAGATGAAAGCACTCTTGGACATTGGGGCAAGCACCAGCAGGAAGATCGTCGGGCCGACCAAGCCGCTCGCGGCCCACATCAAGCTCGCCCCCGTGCAACCAAGAATCGCTCCTCCCAAAACGCCTCTATACGAAGGGAGGTCGGACCCCGAAACCCATCTAAGTAAGTTCCAGATCTACATGACCGGGTGTGGGGCATCAGATGCAACCAAGTGCCGAATCTTCCCATTAACATTAGGCTATCTGGCCCATAGGTGGTACGTCTCGCAACCACCACGATCGATCATCTCCTTTGAAAAACTGGCGAACGACTTCACGTCGTACTTCGCCGCCAAGGTCGCCAGACCAGAAGGCCCCCACCACATGATGAAAATCAGGCAGGGGGAAGACGAATCCGATGCAGACTACATCGACCGAGTGGACGAAATCGTCCTCACCGGTGAGCCCATCAGCGACGAGCTCGCTCTCTACTCAGTCCTGGGGGGATTCTACGGTCACTCGCCCATGTTTAGGCACCTGACGAAGGACATCCCCCCAACTTACGCGATCTTCCGCGCTAAGGCTGCCGAATTTCTGGCCAGGCAAAAGCTGATTACCCTCCGCCAAGGCGAGGAAACGCCAACTCCTGTCCGAAAGACGCCGATCGCCAAAACCAAGAAGGCGGTTGCCAAACCACCCGGAGATCGCAAGACCTTCGAGGACATGAAAGCCCATCTCCTCCATACGTTCAATCGAACTCCGGCCCACATTTACTACGCCGTCAAAGGCGCGAACCGTTGAACAAGCCAAAGGCGATAAGGGACCACGATCATTTGGACCACAATCAGTATTGTGCCTACCATAAGAGTCCCGGCCACAACACCAACCAATGCCGCGACCTCCTCAAACAACTCTGGAAATTATTCGAGGAAGGCAAGTTGGACAGCTTATTGGCTTAGTCGGAGCCCCTCCAATCTCAAAACACGGTCGCCCGAGTCGAACGCGAATAGGCTGGAAAGCTCATACGAGCCGACCCCTCGATCAACCTCGGCGACCGTATGTTTCAATCAAGAGAAGGGAACCTCGGACGTCTATCCCCGATTTCGCACCTCATCAAACCGAAGGCTACTGCCTAGATGCACACTTCGAAACCGGAGGACTCGTTCGCCATCTACAGTTCATCATCTAACATGGTGGACTACGGCACGAGATCGCCTCCACCGCACAACGTACACCGTCGAAGGTCGGCATCTAACATGACGATCCGAGGTGGAAGAGTGCAGCCATGGTCCTGGAAGTCGATGGAACCGACTGTTTCGGCCATGCAAGGTCCCTTTGGGCCAAGATCGCCCGCCCTTCTTTTAAATATGAGGCCGGCATAGTCTGAGGGCCCTCCAAAACTAATCAGTGGACACGATTGCCCGCCCTCAAAGGTTCATCATCTAACATGATGGACCCAGACAATGCGACGCGTCCCTACCCCCGTCTCAACATACACCGTCGAGGGTCGCCATCTTTATGGCGGCCCGAGGTGGAAGCAGAGCTAACAAGCCGCAGAAGTGGAGTTGATTAATCTGACGACGCCCCGCGCAAAGAATCTTCCAGACCGAGACCGCACGCCCTTCGTTTAAATACGAGGCGAGGCGCAGCCTTCGGAGGACCCTACCAATTAAGTGAGTCACGAGAACTTAGCCATCAGACGGAATGTCTCTCGTGCATAAGACACGATCATGGAGGTCGGTCCATCGAACTCTGTGATCGTGCACGGCTCCTCAAGACCGAGATGGACGGCTCCTTTCGAGGATTCGACAAACTTAAAGACCGCTCACTCAACGATTTATTTTCGTCCCCTTACTTTCACTAAGTGAACAAAAACAAGGGGGAAAAGAGTGCGGAGATATATACTCGACGATCGTCCCTATTCAAGTACATACGGCGATCGACATTAATCAGATGTTTGTGCAGCGATCGAATTTGTTGTAAAAGTTATCTATATGAGTTTATCAATTCACATAGACCTACGCTTACAGCAATCTCTCCTCACACATTAGTACAACGTCAAGCAAAAGACTCAAAAATAGCAATCATTCAAGCGATAAGTCGAAAAACCAAACATTCATTTTATTACTTGGAATCTCAAGGGTACATACAAGGTCGCCCGAAGGCCTAAGTACAAAAAAAAGCTACAAATTACAAGGGATTTAGCTAAAGCAATAAAAGGAAAGTGCCTCAGGCCCCTGCCTGGCCTTCGCCTTCAGCCCCCGGACTCGATCGCGACCCTTCGCCAGCCTGCAGAGCAGCCTCCCTCTCCTCCGGAGCATCGGGATGAATGAGATTCGCCGGGGTCGGATACCAGCTCAAGTCCACGCCGATGTCCGCAAGATCCAGGATAGGCACGGAGAAGTCAGGGTGAAGAGAGTGCTCCAGCGCGTACACTTTGAAATTTCCGGCTAGAGGGCCGACCTCCAATCCTCCTTTCTTAGCAACTCGGAGCAAGTCAGCCAATGCCATATAATAGGCGAACTCAGTGACAAACTCCACATTACGAAAGGGATCGGCCTCGGTCGCCTCTTGCTTTCCCTTTAGCTCCGCCAGCGCCTGTTGCACGCCCTGGAGCTCGGCCTCCCTTGCATCCGTCTCCCCCCTCGACTCCGCCAGCTCGCTAGTTAGCCGAGCGATGGTCACTTTCAGTCGATCGGCCTCCTTTTCAGCAGCCTTTTGCGCCCACACGGCATCCGTCATCCGGTCCCGGAAGCGATCGACCGTCACCCGGGATAGCTCAGCATCCTTTCTCGCCAGCTCAAGTTCCTGGCTCGCCCGCTTAGCAGCCTCCAGAGAGTCTTTCTCCATCGACGCGATCTTATCAGCGAACTCGGCGTTCTGTTTCCGAGCCGCTTCGAGATCAGCCTGCAGGCGGATAGTGGAAGGACGCCCCTCAAACTCCTGCACAGCCTGGGCAGCCATTGTCGCCGCCTGGAGAGAAAGAGCAAAAGCATCCTTCATCGAGCTCCCCGATCGCTGACGAGCGATCGCATCCAAATCCGTCGTCCAGGCCTTCGGCAGAGAGGAAACGGCCCGGTTGACGTATAAGGGGATATCGCAGGAATGGCGAGGAGATCGGCTCGCCAAGAAGTCCACCGCCATCGGCGGGCAAGTTGGATTAGCCCTATGGACCCTGCATCAAAACAACAGGAGTTGGCACATCTCCCACGAGAACAACAAGTTTCAACTCAGCGAGCAATGACTACCTTTCAGCCCTCTCGGGATCGCAACCAAAGTATGGCTTCCCCCGAGGGGTCTCAGAATCGGCGATCGCCATCTCCCGCAGAAAAGTCGCAGAAGGCGTAGACTCGGTCGCCGGAGGAATTATGGTGATCGGAGGCACGGAGATCGGCACCTCATTGGCAGGGGCAGAAACCGGAGTTTCTTCCGACCTCGACCGCTTGCGGTTCGTTCGAAGTCCCTCCTCAGGAACGTCCTCCTCAGCCATGATCGGCTCCATACGAGGCTCCGCCTCCGGAATGATAGACAACGCAACAGGTGGAGCCCGAGACGATTTCTTGTGGCGGAGACAGCCCCAAACCCCAGGATTCGACATGGCGATCTCCGGTGGAGGCTCTAAAAAGCGAGGAAAGCGAACCTCTACAATAGAGACGATCGATCAATAGTTAGACATTTTCCTCAAGCAAAGCGATCACCAAGAAAGTGAAGGTCGCAGAAACTCATACCTGGTACCGAGAGATGTCTCGGAAAACGGAATAGCCGAGCTGACAACCAGCGAATCTCCTTATTGATCCGGCTAGCATCTAGGTCGTCGTCCGACAAGCTCCGTATCCACTCCCAGACAACCAGGAAATCAAAAGGCAACTCCTCGATCGCCGGAATATGAAAACCTGCAAATACGAAATCAAATTAGATCAGTTCAGAACACATCCGAACAAAGGGAGAGTCTAAACCCTTACCGGGATTCCTCTCCCGAAAGCCAGTGGGGATCTCCAGCTCGCCCATGGGATTATCGCTCGCTGAAGCCCTCCACGCGCCGGCGACCTAGAACCACTTCGTCGGGTCGCCCCGCGCCTTATTCGGGACTCCGAGGATCACCCGACCAGATCGCCCTTGAATATGGTGACCTCCGACCGACCCTTTCTGAGCCGTCAGCTTGAACAAATGGTTCATCTCCGACGGCGAAGGGAGGCGATACAGGCGGTGACCGCCGAACAGAGTGAGAGTGCAAATTATCTGGAGCCAAGCATTCGGCGTCAGCTGGAGTGGCGCCACGTTCCAAGCGGCCAGCAGGTGAGAGACAGCAAAAGATAGAGGGAAACGCAGCCCGGCCTCCATAATCGCCTCGTTCACGGCGACCATACCCATCGGGGGTTGGCCGGCTCGCTTATTCTCCGCCGGTGCAAATATATCCACATCTGAAGGATCGTGGAACCTCGTCCTCCAGACGACCAGATCTTTCCTGGTCGCCGAACTCCTGATTTGGCCAAGCGACCACAGAGATCGCTGCGCATCCCGAAACTGCGACCGTTTAGCGGGCTGGTAAGGGTGAGCGATCGAATAATCCCGGAAATCGAATCTTGGAGACGGACCGGCCAACTTCTCCATAATCTCAGCAAAATCCAGATAAGCCCGGCCGAAAGCACTGTGCTGCTCCTAGTGGGCCCTAATCGCCAAATCCCTTTCCATCTGCGAGCGCCTCCGCTCGTCCGTCGCCTCCTTGGCGACATCGGCTTCATTAAACAAGGCCTCGATCTCAGCAGGGTCAATTCCGGCCCGGATAGCCTCAGCGGCCGTCTCCAGGTGGAAGTCAGAAGAAGATCCTCCCTGGACAGTCGATGTCCCGGCAATGGAACTGGTGCCCATTCCATGTGAAGAAGACGTTCCAGTCATTCTCGAAGAAAGAGAAGAGAAAAGGAGTTTTTTCTTACCCAAAGATAGGAATCGATCGACGATCGACAGTCGAATCTCTCAGAAGTGTTCTTCAGCAAAGTCCTTCTTTCTCCGGTGATAAAGCGCGTAGGAGTTTTGACGCTGTAACTCTGTGTCCTTTTATAGAAGATGGCAGGGACTCATGTGCAAATAAGGAGAACCTCAGGGGTCGGAAGTGCAAACGTTGTAATTAATGCCCCCTTGAGACCCGCGTACGCGTCTTTTCAAGGACGCGTCAGACGAGGAGTCATAAATGACCGTCGGTATCCTCCAACAGGAATCCGACACGTGCCCCAGAGACTTTTCCGCATCCGCTGCCATCTCCCACTCTTTTCAGCGACCTATCAGGTCGTCCAAATTCAGAATCAATCAGCTCAATGACGATCGCCAGTTCAGTAAAATACAAAGTCACTCTTCAAAATTCAGCGATCGCCAGCAGAACCACCTCACCTCACGTTTCCAACATCGGAGCAAGCTAGGGGGCAATTGTTGTGCCGAGATTCACTCACCTCGACAGGCGATCGACTGCAAAGTCGAGCGTCCGAGTCCACGATCAGTCAAGCTACGGCAAACTCGCCTAAAGAGAAGATACCAGACCACCTTCAAGCATTTAGCGATCGACTCCCAAGGCGATCACCCTTTGGTACCTAGCGATCGACTCTGGTGCCCGGCTAAGGACGACCGTCCTACGCCACCTACGGAAACCATCGCCCGTCAAAGTCCACGAAGACTGAGTCTCAAAGCAGCTCCCATGTGCGGATCCCAGACAGCCACCGCGATTCCCGGATCGTTGACCACAGCCTGGCACCACCTTACCACCTACCGACAAGCCCGCCGAAAGGTACAAGGTGGGGCCGCCAGTGACAGCGACTCGGACGCGTGCAGGCTTCTCATTGGACCGCACAGCTGGCTGCCAGCAACTCCTGCGGACTTTAGAGAAACAAGCCCATGTGCTAAAAGACGATCGCCCGCTTATTATAATACAGCAAAGGCGATCGCCCAGTGTGTCCCAGTACTATAAATAGAGAACTTCCAGCAACTGGAAAGAGGTTCAGAAATTTGTTCCGCATTCGGTTCAAGCATTCTCCATTAAATTCAGAGAAAATACATACAAACATACATAATCTCAGGCTCCCGGCTTCCTCACCGGAATCTACCTTAGGATTTCTCTCTCAGCACCTCTCAACCAGAAGACGGTCGGCAGAGGCAAGAAGTCTCCACAGGTCTGATTCGCAAGCCTCGGAGCTCAGATTCATAGCAACTACACGCCGTGAGAGGCGGTCGATCTCTCGCCGCCGTCACAGTTCACCAACTTTGTTACAAGAACTCACAGAGCATCACATCTGGTCCTTCCGGCAATCTACACGCTCACGAGCTTAGATAACTAGAATCGTTACACTCATTGTAATAGTATTCTAACATTAATACTTGTATCCCCGAATATTCGTATTAATAACATCTCGCGAGAGCATTCAAGCCCGGGACTAACAACCCCGGCAAGTCTTGTGTTATTTATTCTTTCCCACGGAAGTGTTCTCGCACTTTGTTTGCTATCCATCCATTCCAGCAATATCTATCTCCGGATAATATTTTGGGTAGCAACATACCCATTTTACATTAAAAAAATAGAAAAATAGTTGAATTAATTTTATTATTTCTTAAAACTTGTATTACAAGAAATCTCGACGGTATTTGCTTGAAGTGAATATATATATATATATTCATTTTAAAATAGGTTTTGGAATTACAAAGGAGATTTGACTTATAACTTAAAGTTAAGTACTTCTTAATTTACCAAAAAAAAAAGAAGCATCATCAATATAAGTGAATTGTATGACTTATTATAAATATACTAACGCGGGGTTAACTAAGAAAACTACATCCACATCCTAGCCTAATTAAAATTATCCTTATTTTTAAAAGTAAAAAAATGACCAATTTTATTTGTAATATAATATGAGTCTGGAAAAGTTGTAGGATACTTTTGAGGCGTTGAATTTCATAAGAGTACTAAATTCAATAAATTTTACATCCAAAAGAAGAGAAAAATAATTAGAGTATTTTTAGTAATTTGTGAAACTTGTATTACAAAAACCTAAGTGACATTTGGTTCAGTTGAAACTTTATATCATTTTTATATGATATTATTTGCAAACATTTAACTTAGCATATAGAAGTATTAAAGTTGGTACATTTTACATTCAAGGGAACACATAAATAGTTGGGTACTTTTAGTAATTTCGGAAACTCATATTAGGAAAAACTTCAATTCATATCGGATGTATTAAACTGTATTTGATGAAATATTGGTTCCACGTTCTTTTTTGGTCCTTTTTTTGCCAAAATGGTCCAAATCGTTAAGTATTTAATGGTTTCTGTTCAATGGTCAAAAAAGAGATAATTTAATCCTTATATTTGAAAAAATTACATAAATTATTTGAATATAATTTAAAATACAAAAGCAAATTTAAAACTTTCAAAAATATATAGTTGATTTTAAAAGTAGATAAATTAACAAATCTTTTAAACCTAAAAAATAAGGAATTACTTAAAACGATAATTTTTTTCCTGAATTTCTTTTGTACAACGGTGAATCTACGGATTAGTATATTATTATTAAATTTAATTGCTAATATATTTAGAAATATCTCTTTAAAAATTTATAAAATTAGTAACTATATAATTTAGTAAATATGAGTTTTTTCATTTATTTTGTTATTTAATATTAATTAAATAAGATTTAAAACTGAAATAGACTAACTGATTTATTCCATAAATTTTTTGATTTATTTATGAATAATAATTAAAATAATTATTTCTACACTTCAATAATATTTTTTAATAAGTTCGATTTACTTAATTGATTAGGACTTCGAGTACCTTTTTAATTATATATATTCAGCATTTTTTTGCAATACCCCAACATATTTCATTTCAATCGATATTTCTTTTATTGATATGTAACACCCCAAGACGTTCAGGGCGTATTACAGCATCGTGGACCCCACACTTTGGAATCCACCAGGCTAACAAACCGACCCGACAAACAACAAGGACATACATCACTAGTAATCGAACAATTTCTCAAACCACGACATTCAAATAAAAGACTAAAATCCGACAAATACAATCTAACATCAAATCCATTTCCCGAAACGGGAACACAACATTAACAAATTCAAAAAGGAAGTACTCGAGTACTTAAACCAATTTCATAATACAGAAATCCCAAAACAAGACATCAATAATAAATGACAGAACATAACACCAACAAATGACTACTGAACAGTATCATGCTTGCCCATCATTCTCATACGGCTCGTATGCTCGCTTGTCTCCAAGACCTGAACCTGAAATACAAAAAGTATTTCCCCCATTTAAGGGGTTAGCGACAATTGCTAGTGCAAGTACAATCCATTTGAACTACCATTCTAATCAGATGAAAATATGCGCCAAAATCATTTTAGAAATCATTTATATTCCGGAATATTTTACGGTGCACAAGCACAAAACACATTTCTCCAACAAAACATTTCAAAGTTAACCTTGGTACGAGACTCACGGCCACCGTACCCCGCAGAGCTCCGTCGGACAACCCTGGGTGGTTAACCATAGTTCGCGATACGAAACTCATGGAAATGTATCCCTAGAGGCCCCGTCGGACCATCACTAAGTGAACATACACATATACATCCACACAATCACAAATAGCCATAATTCAAATACTAGAACGCGTAAACAAATGTAAAGTACTTGCCTTTGAGACATCTTTGAAGAATCGGAAATGAAATACGACTACGAACGGTCCGACTGGAAAACGACGGTTCCTAAACGAAGGATCAACATAACTCAGTCCCAACGGATAACAATAATCGAATGGAATACACCCATAACCCCGATTACAAACCACGACAATGAACGATCAATCGATACGGGCGAGGGTTTACGCAAAACCTCCCCGAATCGATAATTCACGAATTTAACTAGGTGATATGGATTGGGATTCATTCGATAACAACAATCGATGAGGAAATATACAACATATATGGACAATTCGGAATTAATCAAGAAAAACCCGAAAAACCCCCAAATTGGACAAGTCTAGGGTTCCAGAAGAAATAGCTCGGATTCGGACGATGAAGGATGATTACGCTGATGATGATATGTTAGCTCGACTCTACAGTGGTGGAATACGAATAAGTCCCGGATAGAAGTTGAAGAGAATCGCCCTCTGCGTCGCCCGAAGAAGAAAACGAGAGAAAGAATGAAAAAGAGTGCTGTTCTGATATATTTGACCGTTTGGCAAAAGAGGATAAACTAGATTATAGTGGATAAATTATTTTATAACGGATAAACTAGTGTATAGCGGATTAGGTAGCAGATATCGGATAAGCTAGATGATTAGATTTAAAATATTTGGTAAAACTAACAGTTGAATTAACTTATAAAAGAATATTACATAATAGATATTTGTAATTAATGCTTAAAAAATACAAGAGAAATTTATCTAATGTTACACTCCTTCAGCCCGCTTAAAAATTTATATTTCATTTAAAAGTTCGTCTTTTTTCCATTGTTTTCAATGGAGCCAAAGACTCCTTATTCTTTGGTTCTTGATTATAATGGAATAAAACAAAATGACTCACTAAACTGACTGCACTTCTTTTTTTCATGAAGTACTAGTCATTCCATGCAATTCGCGATGCAATTTTTATTTTGGATCATCCGAAAACAGCCTCTCTGTGTTAAGACAAGGGTAAGGCTGCGTACATCTGATCCCCCCTTACCCCACTTTTTGCGGGAGCCATTGAGGCATTGGGGTAATGTTGTTGTTGTTGTTGTTAAAAGTTTGTCTCTTTAAAAAGTTTACATTTATTATTTTTACGCAATCAAATAAACCAATCACATTTTACTTTTTAATCTTCATCATTCACTTATCATCAATAGATTTTTACTTTTTAATCTCAACTGCATACTCACAACCAATACCTACTTTTTAATCTCCAACCACCAGGGCCGGTCCGGCGGGATTTGGGGTCCAAACCAACTTTTTGGTTGATGTTTTTGTTTTAGAAATTTGTAATATTAAAATTAAAAACTAGTTTAATAATCAATACAAGATTAGTGAATATAATATTTGCTTTCAATTTAAAACGATATAGTTTTCTCAAACACATTTCTTTTACCACATTTAGAAGCAAAATCATAACTCGAAATAGAATAATTGACGTTATCAATTATATTCTTTTCCTTGATTTCAAGCTACAGGAAGAAAAAATTGATATACTTCAACATATATTCACCATCGTCAAACCAATTTCACAAACCCAACTTGAATTACTCTAATGTTCAAATTGAAATAACCAATTTTATAATCCTTAATATTCATCCCGCCCAAACGTTTACATTTCTCTCAAAAAGTTGCCCAGTTAGTAACTTTACATATATAACTTTTCACAATCAAATCAATCAATCATATTTTATTTTTAATCTCCACCAAACATTCATCATAAAATATTTTTACTTTTTAATCACACCATACATTTACCATAATTACTTATACCGATCATTACTCTAAATACACGAAATATATATGATCTGTCAACCTTTGGTTGTGACTATGGGGGTAATAACTTATAGATTATTTGAAAATTAAACTTAATACTTCAAAAAACGATCCACAAGGACAATCACAGACAATTCGGACTACGCCGAAATCCTCAAAACCACACTAGGTATCTCCATGTCCTTTCGGAGAAGAGAGGCAACCTCGATCCCCAAATCTCTCAGCTACTGTCTCACAATGCACGGCTCGATGACCCATCTGGCCACACTCGAAACAGCTGACTAACGGTGAACGACAATTCTTCATGGTATGGCCCGCTCGAATAAAGTTATAGCATGTCTTCATGCTGCTCACAATACTCACTGCAGGGGTACTACTCTTCTGATCACGCGATCGAGAAGCCTTCTTATGATGACGGAACGATGTCTCAACCTCAGGGGGCCCACTCCCCTGATTTCCTGAAAAGTTCCCAACGGTTCTCTGTTTCTTTGATTCAGACATTTCCTCGGTCGATAATATGGATAGCTCATAGGCTAATGCCCTATTCTGATAATCTCTCAAGGAAGTGCAAGTGAGACCTGCCATGTACTGACGAATCTCCGGCTTCATCCGCCTACTAAAATGACAGATCTTATCCTCCTCCGTCCTTACTTGATCCTGCACATAGCTGAGTTGTTTGCTAAAATCAATAATAGCTTGAGACAACGGTACATCTTGCGGTTTTGCCGAAAAAAATTCATTAATCCTCTGATTCCTGATTGGTTCCGGACAAAACTCATCTCTCATAAATCTCTGGAACTCTGCCCACGTGACAACATGACCGCGAGGCTTAACAACCTCCCACCAACTAGCGGCATCCTTGTCAAGGAGATACTGAGCGACTGGTAACTTACGCTCTACTGGACAATCCAATACCTCGAATATCTTTTCCAACTGGAAAAGCCAAAAATCCGAACCCAATACATCTGTGGCACCAGCAAAACGAGGGGGATTCATACGAACCACTTCTCGGAGCCACAGATTTGTGCCCATGTTCTAGGTAACATCTGTATTACGCTGAACTACCTGAGTCAACTGAGTCATTTGTGCAGCTACCTGCTGCAAAATAGTAGCAACACTGATACCAACACCATCGCCGGTATCATGATCCTGATCATGCGTCCGGTCGCCACGACCACGACCTCTGCCCCTCGGTATACTGAATAAGCAACCACTCAGCACAACAGAAGGTCATAACACGCAACACATATACGAAAATCACAGCAACGACGGTATCGTTCGGCGATCTCAATGGCCCGAACGATAACGAGCACACAATTACAAACATCACGCAGCAATTACACATGTACACAATCATACAAACTCAAGTTCTAACAGCTCGCACGAGTGCGACAACACGCAAATCACCACAAAGCGACCACATTCAATACAAACACCACACCTCTCACAGAGGGCTAACATAACAATTATGTGGCGAACGACTCAACGCGCACACCACCCATTCAATCACAACTCGGAGGGCTAGTACCCTGACGATAATGCTAACATCGTACACACCTTCTATGACCACAAACAGTAATAATAGGTTTTAGAAATGAAAACCACCTTTTTGAAAACAATTTGGAAACACCAGTTGAATTTTGAGTATCATATTTCGAAAAAGTAATGCAAACCTCATTATCAAGACTTTGAAAAACCATCTTGCGTTGGATAAAAATGAGGACACTTTCCTTTAGTGAAAAACTTTCAGAAATATTCGACCCTCGGGTCTAATCAAATGCGTTTCTAAATCATTGAAAATATCTCAAAATATTTTGGTCCTCAAAGTGGAATAATTTTGAAATATATTGTGGCACTATAGGGCACCTTGAAAGTACCGCGAGAAAATATTCCATTTTATAAGTACGTCTCGAAATTTATTTTCCAAGATACTCAAGGTTTTCAGAAATCCAATAGGCCAGAATGCCCAAAACTCACACGTATCGATATTCGCTTAAACACATCATAGTATACGCATCAAATCGTTCAAAATCAAGACAATATATGTCTTTTATCGGAAACAAACAGTCAATAAATAATTTGTCTAGGACCGGGGTGAAGTCACTGGTCCCACTCGAGGCCTTTAAGGACCCTCCTGAGCTGGATAGCGAATCAAGCTCGTGAATCTAGAGTGAAGTCATAGATTCCCTCGAGGCCCCGTCGGACCCTCCTGAGGTGAGCAAAGTACACACAAATACATCACCATTCCATATTAAGCACAAAGGTTTCCAAAAATACTTGCAAAATGAGCAAATCATTTTGAAAATCATTATCAGCGGACAAAACAACAATCGAAAAGGCATAAACAGCGACAACACTCCTCATATAAACAAAATATGAGAGCCGAATAAACACATATCACAGAACCAAAAATCTACATAAGGATTCCATCGCTTAACAACTAATCATACAAGTAGCTCGTGTCACACGAGATACAACACAAGGAAGGGAGGCTTACATCCATAGGTCGCACGAAGATGATGATCGCCCCATGATACTAATCACGACCAACCAACTCAGACGACGCGTCGCGACACGATACAGTCAGACAAAATCCGACGAGACAAAACTCAAGAGACACCACTAAACCCGACAGCCTAGGTTTCCACAACCAAAGCTCTGATAACATTTATGTAACACCCCCAATCCACTAAGGGATATTACACGCCGTAGACCCTTTCCTCAAGGATCTACCAGGCTGGTAAAAATAATTGAGCATCTAAACATCGCCTTTAAGGCTAAAATGACACAGTAGAGCGATTTGGTCTTTCAATTAATACATACAACTCAATCTCAATACATACCCACGCAGGGGTCGAATACAACACACTCCCGTATAACGGAGAAAGAATACTGCAGCGGAAAATAAAGTATAACTGAACCAGTACAACAACGTACGGGACCTCATGTGATTAGTATCGATCATCTTTCATCATCCTTCATGCCGACCCTATGTTATGCTCCCCAAAACCTGAATGCAAATACAGACATCCACCCCCCGATTACTCGGGGGTTAGCAAAATTCCACTATTTTGCTACTGCAAGTACAAAGTGCAAAATACGAGTCATACAATTCAAGTTCCAAGAATAATAATAACCAGGAATCTTTCATAGATCCAAACACAGCGAAAATACTTCCCGAAGCAAGAGTTTGGGTAAAACATTCCAAAACCGAAAGATCACAACTCAAGGGAAACAATTTACAAAATGGTTTAATATGCCATCGGGAGTTTTAATAGAAAACAATTTAGGATTATCGAATCCTTCTTTTTCCAAAATCAACAAGGGTCATAGTCCATAGGTTTTGTTTTCACAAATAAAACCAATAACAATCCACAGGGTCAAAACCCACGTCACATGTCCTCGATGGACATAAAAATCAACACCAACTCGTGAATCCAGGGCTATACCATTGGATTACCTCGAGGCCTCGTCGGACCCTCCCGAGGTGAGCAAAACATATTCACAAATCATATACACACCAGCGTGAACACTTGTCACGGCATCTCACGGTTGGATCAATCACTTGTTGTCTCCTGACCACATGATCACATGTCATGTGTCACCGTAGGTATTCTTTGGCGCTCACGGTTGGATCAATCACTTGTTGCATCCTGACCACATGATCACAAGCCATGTGTCACCGTAGTTTTTCTTAGGCTCGGTTGGATCAATCGCTTGTTGCTCCTGACCACATGATCGCAAACCATGTGTCACCGTGGGCCCCGCCACATACACACATTCACATACATAGCAAAATACAACAAAGATATCCAAACAATTCACCCAGAGGCATCAAACAGTTAGCAAAACACCACGTCAACCCACAACGCACCGAAATGAAGAAATATATGTACACACGCATTACCGAGTGCAACATCAACACCAAACATATCCATAGGATTCACATAGTCATTTACGAAAACACACCAATCACAACATACACACGAGTTTGAAAAGGAGCCTTTAACGAGGCTAAACCAAATCTTTGAAAGTTCATTTCAAACGACCATATGAACACATTTAGACGATCACCGATCATCATATCTACAAAACAGGAAAAGTATGAACAAGGTACTTGCCTCAAATAATCACGCGGAGAATCGGCCGAAGTGGGATGGCACGAAACGACTATAAACCCGCCGACTCCGCCGAATGCCAACTCGCGACAATAAATTACGAAGGACAATAAAAACAATAAAAATGAATTCCATAGCATGACCCAAAGCCGCTGAATTAAAGGAACAAATGACAAAAGTTCAAGGGTTTCCCCCAAAATGGCCAAGAACACGAATCGACCGACCAAAACATGAAAATGAAATTCCAAACTGGAATATGGATATAAAATCCATAGGATGTGTTTAACAACATCATTTAACAACAATTGGTTCATCCAAATCGGGTAGAAAATGAAATCAATAATAAAACTCCCAAAAAGTCAACTCTAGGGATTCAAGAAAAATACCTTGATTCGGCGAAGAACAATGAATTAGATGATGTTATAATCACCTAGGATGCTCTCAAACACCTTTGGATTGAGCAAAATCGGCCAAGATCGCGATCCCTAGTCGCCCTTGGCTCAGCCCCGCGGAGAGGAGGAGAAATGAGGTGGAAATGATGTACCACGACTGCTGTCCAGTTTATATACACTGGACAGCTTAGCATGCGCTAATCTTTAAGATTAGCGTGCGCTATTGAGGCACCGAAATAAAACTCCCTGACCAAAATACACTGTTAGCATGCGCTAACCACAAGTGTTAGTGTGCGCTAACGAGACCTTCAGACCCAGTCCAGTAGCTTGTAGACTGCCCTGAACTACTAGGTAGCGTGCGCTAGACAGGACAAATAGCGTGCGCTAAGCAGACGATTGCGCACTATCTACCAATATTAACGTGCGCTAATGAGACACCAGTCCCAGTCCAGTAGCTCCTAGACTGCCCTGAACTACCAGTTATCATGCGCTACCACAACTGTAGCGTGCGCTAACTACAACACCTTAGCGCGCGCTAACTACAACACCTTAGCACGCGCTAACTACAACACCTTAGCGCGCGCTAGCACATAAGCGTAGCGTGCGCTATCGACTCATAGAGACAACAACAGAACATCTCAGAAATGAGTATGACGACGGATACCCACAACTTTGGGAAATTACAAAACGGCTCCAAATGTCCGAAAATCACGATACGACAACGAATAACCAAACCGAAGCTCACCACACGTATAACAACGTTAAATGAACTTATGAGAAACCCGAAACAACAGTTTCGAATGAGATTCGCAAGAATCGAACTCAAGCGCGGAAAAGTCGCCTAAGAACACGGAACTTAACAAAACGACACCGAAACGTACTCGGATATCAAAAAGTGCAGAATTAAATATTCTCAGAATGACGAAATGTTCATAAGCGAGCCGCTAAAATGAACTCCTGCCAAAAAATGAAAATTACCGAAAATTGAAAATCGCGGATATTACATCCGGCACAGATTTAACATCGTTGCAACATCTTTCTCCATCCTAATCCAGGTAAATCGACTTGAACCCTAGTTTTGGAAAATTGGGGGACTTTCTTATGATTTCATTTCAGTATTCCAATTCGGCCGATTTGTTACAAGATTAGGATTATATATTCGAGATTCCTTGTTATTCTTGTAGTTTTGGAGAATAGAATTCATGAACTCTTCCATTATTCGATTATGTTTGGATTATGTCCTCGTAGTGTTCGATAAATTGTGTCCACGGGTAGAACTTAGGATGGTTCCTATGTTCCGTAGGGTTGTTATTGATTATGTGTCATTGTGATTTAGGATCGAATCTTTGAAGGGAGTCGGACCGAAAACCTTTTCTTCACCGTTTCCTTCACATCATATTATTCAAGGCAAGTACATGTATTATATTTCGTTATGTGTGTTACGATTTTGATACGAATTATGAACTATGATATTATGTGTGTATGTTGATGTTCTTCCACCCAGGGACGGTCCGAAGGGACCTCTGGGGGCCGATACTAATGGGTACGGCAGCGAAAGTGGTTTCCCACCTAGGGACGGTCCGACAGGGCCTCTGGGGGTCGATACTAATGAGTAAGGCCATTTGTTTCCAAATATGGATGTTGTTGTGATGAAATGAGTTGATGTAGTGTTTATGAAAATGATGTTTAACGCAAATGTGATATTCCGGAATATGATTTTCAAATTCTTTCTAAATGAGATGACTGTGTTGAATCGTATCTGTATATAATGTAGTGTAATTATGTACTTGCACTAGATATTCGAATGCTAACCCCTTAAATGGGGGAAATGCGTTTCATGCATTTCAGGTATCGGGCGAGCTGAGGAGCTATCATGGGAACCGCATGCTAAGGATGGCCAAGCATGAGATGAGGCTCGAGTCTATGTTGAATATTTTATTATCATGCTTATGAGGTTTGTCAGAGTTAGTCGAGTAAACTTATTATTGTCTTAAGATGTCGTTGAAGTCCCATGCGTGGGCAATGAACTTATTTTACTTTCTGTTATTCTAAAACTGAACTAAATATTTTGGCTGATGTCACGGCCCTATTTATATTATTAATGTGCTGTTAAGAGATTATCATGTATTGTGTGTTATGTACTAGCCTAGTAGACCTTGTTGAAGGTTCTACGGCGTGTAATGTTCATTATGATATTTGGGGGTGTTACATTTATGGTATCAGAGCCTTAGGTTGTGAATACCTAGGCTGTTGGTTAAATTGGGTCTGTCAGTTGTATCGTAAGAGTCGGTTGCTGAGCCTGATATAATTGTGCTACCATCTTTTCATGTGACTCGTAGCTGTAAGTCTCCTCAAACAATTACATTCTTGTATTACTTCTCTTACGTAAATCGAAATTATGAGTTGGGATACCAACTTTGTAAATTGTGATTTTTGCTGACCTTGTTCTTTTCAATTCCTATTCTTCAGTATGTTGAGAGGTCGTGGTTGTAACACCCCAAAATCCTATTGGGTTATTACAGTGCCGTGGACCCCACGCCAGGAGATCCACCAGGCAGACATGACTAAAATACATTAAATTACACAATAATGGAAAATCATAGTCCCTTCCATGACATCCGACACAATATTCCGATAAGGAATTTCAACGACAAAGGTGGCCGACATGGCCAAAAATGAAATACAACAACATCCACGAACATCTGTTCAGGTAATATAACACGACAACAACTGACAAGCTTGGAATACACTCCAACTAACTGACTGACAATGAACAACTCGGACTAGTATCGCTCGAATGCCTCGTCGCCATCGTCATTCCCCTGTGTCTCAACTCTCTCCTCGCAAGTACCTATAACATGAAAACATGTTCCGCCCCCACGGGGTCAGTCATCCAGATAATGAACATCAAATACATGTATAACATGATATGTATCCAAAGGCAGAATGAAACGGTACAATGATAATAATAATACGAGATGCTCACAAACCAAGGTAAGAACCGAGCATTCGTGAAATACTATGCCCACGTCATACTATTAATACCTGTTCGACAGGTTAGAACATAAGTGCCCAATGGCGAATCATAATCACAGAATACCACAATGAATTACACGACATGAACCAAACCAGAACTGAATTAATTATGAATCACAATGCCCGAAGGCTCCAATGAAGTTACCAGGACAATAATAAAGGCTTGAAAGCCACCCAGCCGAAGCTGTAAAATTATCACAATCACATGAAGCCAAAACAGCCCGCAGCTGTTATTGATTAGGGCCGAAGCCACGGCACGAAGCCGTATCACCATTAGGGCCGAAGCCACGGCACGAAGCCGTATCACAAGTAGGGCCGAAGCCACGGCATCCAGCCGTATCACAATTAGGGCCGAAGCCACGGCACGAAGCCGTATCACAATGAGGGCCGAAGCCACGGCACGAAGCCGTATCACAATTAGGGCCGAAGCCACGGCATGAATCCGTATCACAATGAGGGCCGAAGCCACGGCACGAAGCCGTATCACAATGAATGATGGTGTGCTGCCTTGAGTCGGCCAACACGATGACAGTAACACACAGATAGACACCGTCCTTGACAGTCCCAATTTAACACCTCGATTGCCTTAGTATGGCCAACCGATAACAATGATGCAGCGGATGATTCCATGAATGAATAAGCGCTTCGATTGGCTTAGAATGGCCAATCGCTACGAATGATACGATGAATGATTAAATACCTCGATTGCCTTAGAACGGTCAATCAATAACAATGATATGGTGAATGATTGAACATTTCGATTTGCCTGAGGATGGCCAATCGATGACAATGATACGAAGGATGCCTCGGCACCTTTAATCGGTGACCAACGACGAAGATGAGAAATGAATAAGCCAATGCCTTAAATCGGCCAATACGGTTTTAATGACAACCCAACATGAATAACGATGATCAGAACGATGTCTTAGATTGACATCAATATTAACAACAATTGATACATCGATACCGCGAGCTGTCTATCGACAATGACATTAATAACGAGTATCACAATGCCTTGAATCGGCCATTAACGGACAATAATAAACATTTGGCATAGTTGCCGAAAGGTATCGTATCAAACGGTCTCTTAATATCAATGAATTCATGAAGAGACTAAGTCTCGGAATGATACAACATATTCATATATATATATGATGACATTAATCTCATTGACTAGTACAAGTATAAAACTTGCCTCAAACCGAAGGCGAGAAGGTACTTCCACGATCAACATCCTTAATGAAATTATCGGCCGCTCGAACAACCTTGAATAATACAATTACCAACAATCCGATCAATATACGAATCAAACATGAATATAACGAACCCAAAACGTCGATACGGTTAAACCAAGTTCATTGGGGCATTATATCGAATACTTTCTGGCCAACTTCGATTGTTTATAACCAAACCTCAAAAATACCAACATCAAATCCCCAAGAAGTGTTTCTAACCAACAAAACATCTTCAATACGATCAATAATACATTATGAATATCTAAAATCGTGATTTCAACAACGATTAATCGAAAACCCCCCAAATCGAACTCAATATTCAAAGTGTTCTTGAATAATTATTCAATAATCCAATGAATAATCAAACATATCCATAATCATGTGTATTTCACTTCATACAACATGATCTTAACATCAAAAACATCTTATCTCAATACAAAATCGAAATCCAAGAGGTTTGATGAATATTACCTTTGAAGATCCAAGCACTTTGATCCAAAGAACACGCGTTAGATCGACAATCCGAGCTCCACAACCGAATAAAAATGATGAAAGATGAATACTCAAGTGATTGATGATGAATATCTTCCCCCTCAAGCCTTCTTTCTCGGTGAGTTGAAGAAGAATGGAAGAAATGAGTTGAAATCGCAGAAAAAACGCAATTATAGCGCTGACTGCTCTGTGTGCCGCGGCACAGGACAAGTGTTCCGCGGCCCACGGCCAAAAAAAACTGCCCAGCACTGTCTTAGTGCCGTGGCCCATCCGAAGTGTGCTGCGGCACGCGGTACAGTCCACTCCAGCACCAAAAAGGCACATCGTGCAGTCTTAGCTATTTCGACCATAACTCCTTCGTCCGGACTTTGATTAACTCACCGTTTGAACCATTGGGAAGCTAACTCGATGCTTTATAATATTGCAAAGATTCAGAATTTTTGGAATTTCCAAAAATTAATGATGAATTAACAAAGTCGAACTCATACGCGGAAAAGTCGATAAAGAACACGGAATTCAACAGAACGACAGCAAGACGAACTCGGATGACAAAAAGTGTAGAATTAATCATTCTCGGAATGATGAAAAGGTAACAATAGAGTCTCTAAAATGGACTTCCGCCAAAAATAAAATTACCGAATGAAATTACTGAATGATAATGATCGAATTACAACCGGGTATTACATACCCTCCCCCTTAAAAAGAGTTTCGTCCTCGAAACTAAGGGTAAACCACTAGGGATATGAACTATCCATCATGATCTGAAAACAATAATGTCCAAAAAGTTCTCGGGACCAAATCAATTGCACGCCCAAGCCCCCAAGACTTGACGTCTCGGATCACACTGAACGATTTTCCAAATTATCACGAAGTCTTGAGTACAACGCCAAAGGGACGAATTCTCAACAAATGATCCAAATCTCAAGATTCTCGAATATGATCATAATAAAATAGATCAACAATAAATGATCCACAGTCACGATACATTAATACGGATAGATTTACACAGTCATCCAAAAACAAGGTTACATCTCAAATGTACCCAACATCGATATCCTTCCATATCATCAATATCCTCTATCTCAACGATTTAAGGTAGACCCCAAATCTGAACTCACCGCACAATATTGTCCCGGAAGGTCACAAGAACAAAATGATCCCAATGAATGATAATGAATCTAAATCCCACAAGGATTAAGAATAGCTCACCGAGGTGAATTAATAAATTAATGAGTAATAGCTCCATGAAGTGATTGGAACCGTCGCTCCTCGTGAATTGAATGATTAATCGATAATTATGAGTCCCAACATGATTGATATATAAAATGAATGAATTATATGAATGAATGGTCGACAATGAAATGAATGATTATCCCATTAACGAACAAGAATTAACTTGTTCAAACCGGTGATGAATATCCTTACCTCTGGCCCTCGAGGCCTGATAGGGTCCCTTGGATGATGCACGGGATTGAGTAACAAAGTCTCTCGAGGCCCTTGAGCTCTTTTGAGATTTACTGGCACTAGAACTCCTGCAGTATTTATGCCGGTGTCCCTGCCTCCCACACAGAAAACAAACAATAGCTGGCACCGTACACCGGGTACTAACGTGACCTGCTGAATCACAGTTAAAGCAAACAACAGTCGAACTCACCGCCTGAGAGGAAGATGCTATCCCAGCACGAAGACGACTAGAAGACGACCCCTTGGACGTCGGAGCCCGATGTCCCTCTGAACGAGCCGACATTCTAGTCCTCTCACCCGAAGAAACTAAAGGATGCTTCTGAGTAAGCTCCTTGATCAAAAGCTCTGCTCCAAGAGCCTTCCCGATGAATTCTCCAAGTGAACTACAATTGTGATTGAACAACTGCATCCTCAACTGCGGATTTAGTCTCTTGCTAAAATATTTGATCTTATCCGCCTCGAGACGGATAAGCGGCGAAATGGCGAAATAGTCCCTGAAACTTCTCAGCAATGACAATAACACCCTCGTCCTCGACGGGTTCGGGGTTCAAAACCTATGACAACTTGGCTTCACGAAGTGGAGCCGGATAATACCTCTCTAACATGAGGGTCTTGAACTCACTCCAACCACAATCGCGATCGGTGGGTTTCACAAAAAGCCACCACGAATAAGCACCCTTAATCAAGTAATAAGCCACTACTGCCACTTTACTCTCTTCCGGATACTGAACCATGTCGAAGAGTTTATCAAAATGCTCAAGCCAATGAACAATATCAGCTGGTTCCGACGAACCCTCAAAAGTAGGCGGCCTCTGACGAGAGATATCGCCAACAATCTGATTCACTACTCCAGTCTGTCCATGAAACGGAACCTGGAATCCCTGTTGCGGTGGACCACGTACCATCGAGGTCTGAATGGTCTCCACTATCCGCGTCATATGAGTCATCTGGGCCATCATGCCCTGCATAAATATGAATGGGTCAACCCGAACATCTTCCGAGTGAGCAGCTTCTCGGGTATGACTCCCTGACGGTGAATGATTATCTGACAGTGAATGAGTAGCATATCTATCTGATGAACACATGCTAACCCTTGCATCCGCGTGGGCGTTCATACGAGATCCCGGATTCTGGTCCGTACCGCGGCCTCTTCCCCTGCGTCCTCGGACAGCTCTATCCATACTGGAGCAGGAAAGCCACATGATAATTATAGATCCCGCATGAATATCACATTATGATTACGAGACGGAAAGATAACAATGAGCATACACGCTCTAACATAATGAATGCATGAATAATGCAATTAAACGATCGTCGACCTGACACCGGAATACAATAAGATCGCATGAAAGATCAAGTGAGGTGACAAGACTATTTGATGGAATTCCTGAAATGATTACCTTGAACAAGTTAACAAGGTTGAAAATTTGATTCACAAGATCAACAACTGAACCGTGAGGTGGACTGGATGGTTAATGAATTAGTTGAACAATGAGATTGACTGAGAGATAATTAACTGAACGATGAGATTGACTGAGTGATGAATGAATCAACTGAGCGATGAGATTAACTGAGTGATGAATGAATTGACTGAATCAATGAGATTGACTGAGTGATTAATGAATTAACAAAGTGATGAATGAGTTATCTGAGTAGTGATATTGACTGAGTGAGGAATGAATTAACTGAGTGATGGATGGTATTGACGGGGTGATGAATGAATTAACTGAGTGATGAATGAATTATCTGAGTAATGACATTGACTGAGTGATGAATGAATTAACCGAGTGATGAATGAATTATCTGAGTAATGACATTGACTGAGTGATGAATGAATTAACCGAGTGATGAATGAATTATCTGAGTAATGACATTGACTGAGTGATGAATGAGTTAACTGAGTGATGAATGAATTATCTGAGTAATGATATTGACTGAGTGATGAATGAATTAACCGAGTGATGAATGAATTATCTGAGTAATGATATTGACTGAGTGAGGAATGAATTAACTGAGTGATGAATGATAATGACGGGGTGATGAATGAATTAACTGAGTGATGAAATCAAAATGATGATTGAGGATTATTAACTGATGAATGAGTTGATCCTTAATGCTTACACAAGTCACACGTGCTTCAAAACAATTAGTCATGAATCAATCATAACACTAATATCACATATATGTTTCAACAAACATGAACAATTAATAACATGATGAATGTATGAACATAAAGAGAATCGAGTCCTTACACAGGTCATACGAAGCTTCGAGGTCTCACGATACTTGTCCCGACTGACGACGACTCGATGAATGAATGACTCGCGCAGTCGTATTAATATTACGACTCACAAAACCTGACTGTCCAGATTGTCATAACCTGGCAGTCCCACTACTACCGCATCGGTAGAGCCACATAACTCACATATCAGGGTATCTCACAACCCAACCGGTCTCTGATACCATCTTCTGTAACACCCCAAAATCCTATTGGGTTATTACAGTGCCGTGGACCCCACGCCAGGAGATCCACCAGGCGGACATGACTAAAATACATTAAATTACACAATAATGGAAAATCATAGTCCCTTCCATGACATCCGACAAAATATTCCGATAAGGAATTTCAACGACAAAGGTGGCCGACATGGCCAAAAATGAAATACAACAACATCCACGAACATCTGTTCGGGTAATACAACACGACAACAACTGACAAGACTGGAATACACTCTAACTGACTGACTGACAATGAACAACTCGGACTAGTATCGCTCGAATGCCTCGTCGCCATCGTCATGCCCCTGTGTCTCAACTCTCTCCTCGCAAGTACCTAAAACACGAAAACATGTTCTGCCCCTACGGGGTCAGTCATCCAGATAATGAACATCAAATACATGTATAACATGATATGTATCCAAAGGCAGAATGAAACGGTACAATGATAATAATAATACGAGATGCTCACAAACCGAGGTAAGAACCGAGCATTCGCGAAATACTATGCCCACGGCATACTATTAATACCTGTTCGACAGGTTAGAACATAATTGCCCAATGGCGAATCATAATCACAGAATACCACAATGAATTACACGACATGAACCAAACCAGAACTGAATTAATTATGAATCACAATGCCCGAAGGCTCCAATTAAGTTACCAGGACAATAATAAAGGCTTGAAAGCCACTCAGCCGAAGCTGTAAAATTATCACAATCACATGAAGCCAAAACAGCCCGCAGCTGTTATTGATTGGGGCCGAATCCATGGCACGAAGCCGTATCACCATTAGGGCCGAAGCCACAGCACGAAGCCGTATCACAATGAGGTCCGAAGCCACGGCACGAAGCCGTATCACAATTAGGGCCGAAGCCACGGCACGAAGCCGTATCACAATGAGGGCCAAAGCCACGACACGAAGCCGTATCACAATGAATGATGGTGTGCTGCCTTGAGTCGGCCAACACGATGACAGTAACACACGGATAGACACTGTCCTTGACAGTCCCAATTTAACACCTCGATTGCCTTAGTATGGCCAACCGATAACAATGATGCAGCGGATGATTCCATTAATGAATAAGCGCTTCGATTGGCTTAGAATGGCCAATCGCTACGAATGATACGATGAATGATTAAATACCTCGATTGCCTTAGAACGGTCAATCAATAACAATGATATGGTGAATGATTGAACATTTCGATTTGCCTGAGGACGGCCGATCGATGACAATGATACGAAGGACGCCTCGGCACCTTTAATCGGTGACCAACGACGAAAATGAGAAATGAATAAGCCAATGCCTTAAATCGGCCAATACGGTTTTAATGACAACCCAACATGAATAACGATGATTAGAACGATGTCTTAGATTGACATCAATATTAACAACAATTGATACATCGATACCGCGAGCTGGCTATCGACAATGACATTAATAACGAGTATCACAATGCCTTGAATCGGCCATTAACGGACAATAATAAACATTTGGCATAGTTGCCGAAAGGTATCGTATCAAACGATCTCTTAATATCAATGAATTCATGAAGAGACTAAGTCTCGGAATGATACAACACATTCATACATATATATGATGACATTAATCTCATTGACTAGTACAAGTATAAAACTTGCCTCAAACCGAAGGCGAGAAGGTACTTCCACGATCAACGTCCTTAATGAAATTATCGGCCGCTCGAACAACCTTGAATAATACAATTACCAACAATCCTATCAATATACGAATCAAACATGAATATAACGAACCCAAAATGTCGATACGGTTAAACCAAGTTCATTGGGGCATTATATCGAACACTTTGTGGCTAACTTCAATTGTTTATAACCAAACCTCAAAAATACCAACATCAAATCCCCAAGAAGTGTTTCTAACCAACAAAACATCTTCAATACGATCAATAATACATTATGAATATCTAAAATCGTGATTTCAACAACGATTAATCGAAACCCCCCAAATCCAACTCAATATTCAAAGTGTTCTTGAATAATTATTCAATAATCCAATGAATAATCAAACATATCCATAATCATGTGTATTTCACTTCATACAACATGATCTTAACATCCAAAACATCTTATCTCAATACAAAATCGAAATCTAAGAGGTTTGATGAATATTACCTTTGAAGATCCAAGCACTTTGATCCGAAGAACACGCGTTAGATCGACAATCCGATCTCCACAACCGAATGAAAATGATGAAAGATGAATACTCAAGTGATTGATGATGAATATCTTCCCCCTCAAGCCTTCTCTCTCGGTGAGTTGAAGAAGAATGGAAGAAATGAGTTGAAATCGCAGAAAAAACGCAATTATAGCGCTGACTGCTCTGTGTGCCGCGGCACAGGACAAGTGTGCCGCGGCCCACGGCCAAAAAAACTTCCCAGCACTGTCTTAGTGCCGCGGCCCAGCCGAAGTGTGCCGCGGCACACGGTACAGTCCACTCCAGCACCAAAAAGGCACATCGTGCAGTCTTAGCTATTTCGACCATAACTCCTTCGTCCGGACTCCGATTAACTCACCGTTTGAACCATTGGGAAGCTAACTCGATGCTTTATAATATTGAAAATATTCAGAATTTTTGGAGTTTCCAAAAATTAATGGTGAATTAACAAAGTCGAACTCATACGCGGAAAAGTCGATAAAGAACACGGAATTCAACAGAACGACACCGAGACGAACTCGGATGACAAAAAGTGTAGAATTAATCATTCTCGGAATGACGAAAAGGTAACAATAGAGTCGCTAAAATGGACTTCCGCCAAAAATAAAATTACTGAATGAAATTACTGAATGATAATGATCGAATTACAACCGGGTATTACAGTGGTAGACCATCTAGGGACGCGGCAGAGTCCGTGGTCGTGGTGGTAATAGTGAGGAAGTTCCGCTTTCTCAGTCATCTGGATATTCGGCCTCACATTTATTGTCGAATACTCTACCCCTTAGTTGTGACGGGCAACAAGACTTATCAGTCAGTCAGGGCCAACCATCGGGTAATAATGCCGACACAGGAGCTACTGTTATACTTCAACAGTTGGTAGCTCAGCTATCTCAGGTAGCTCAAGATGGGCGTCAGAATCTGCCCCCGACTTCGGATGACGAAGCTAGTAAATGGCTGCAGAAAGTGACTAAGATGCACCCCCTCTCGCTTTGTTGGTTCTACTGACTCCCTAGGTTGGGAGAATTGGCCATTTAAGTTGGGTAGGACGTTGGATGCTGTAGCTTGTCCTGATGACAGGAGGGTACCTATTGCTCAATACCTCCTCGATAAAAAAGTTGTGGAGTGGTGGGAGGCCGTGATGCCCAGGGAACGTATAGCCACCTTGGAGGAGTTTAAGACCGCTATGGAAGTAGAATACTGTCTACTGCCAGTTCGGGAGCGTAGGATAGTAGTGTTCTTTACTGTTACGCCTCAGGATGTACCGATCTCCCATGCCATCATCACTTATAACCAGCAGTTGGGATATGTGAAAGAGCAAGTGAGGACCGAGGCTGATAAGATCCGCTACTTCAATATGCGCATGAAGCCACATATCAGACAGAGAATGGCACCACTCATGTGTGCCACATTGAAAGAGTATCAGGATTGCGCTCTAGCGATCGATATGGCAGTTCCAGAGTGAGAGTCTGGTTCCGAGGCAAAGAAACATAAGACTTCGGGTAACTTTTCAGCTGACAAGGGGAATCAGTTTTTTAAGTTGTTTTCTGCTCCCACATCGGGAAAGAGATCGTTCCATCAGGCCGGAGGTTCCTAGAGTCACCGTCCGGTTCAGTCATCTATCCCTGGTGGCAGAGTTTGTTTCAACTGCAGTCATACCGAGCATGTGGTGAAAGATTGTCCATTTCCGTTAGTTAATTGCTTTACATGCAGGCAGAGTAGGCATTGGGCAGTTCATTGTGAGAGGGCTACCAGAGCAGCCAGAGTTCCGACTTCCACTATAGTACAGAAAGAGCATAGTGTTGATCAGAGGACTCCAGTCACTCAGGCCCCTCAGAGTTCGGGCCGTGGTAGGGGTCGGGGTCAGCCGGACCGCCGTGCAGTATCAAGTTCGGGCTCAGTACACCTCCGTCTATATCAGATGAGACGCGCAGAGGAGACAGATACTCTGGTGGCATCAGGTACCACTCACATCCTTTCTCATCCAGTTTCAGTGCTTTTTGATTCTGGTGCTACTCATTCATTCATTACTTGGGATTATGTATGTCGTATTGACATTGAGTGTTTATTTGAGTGCGAACCGTTTGTATTGGGTATGTGTAACACCCCAATAAGGCGGCCATTACAGTGCCGTGGACCCCACACTGGGATCCACCAAGCGATATCCAAAATACAGATTAAATACACAATACATGTGATACCGAACCACAAAACATAGTACTTACTCCGATTAGGAGTTTACAGTAGTATGGCCAACGACCTTATTATACACAAGATCCAAAATATAAGTGTATTCCATATGGAGATGGAATAAATTTTAAATAACAGTACATTTGTTCTTAAATTAAATAAAGCGGAAATATAACGTTACACGTTACTAACACGACCGGATAATAAAAGACTTGGGCCCCCCGAACTAGTATCTTTCGAACCCTTCATCATCACCCTAATCTTCCCGTGCCTTGTCTTTTCCTCGACCTAAAATACAACACAAGTATTTCGCCCAACACAGGGTCAGATATACATGATAAATGATTCTCAAGATATTATACAATTCACATATATAAGATTTCAAGGAAAACAACCCGACTAACGAACATACCCCTCGGGCGTATGAACGCTTAGTCACAAAACGTCGAACACATCCAAATATATAAATGGACTATGAACGACTACGGCTCAAGAGGGACATCACAGTACGCCCGATCCGAATATGTGTCAGTGCACATGTCCAGCCCGTATACGGAATCCAGGATATACGTGGGATAATGTACCTAATTAGCCTCAACGAACTACGTCTCGTGTGCACAGCCCAACACGAAAAATATTCACGCATGACTATATATGTGCCCGGCTAAAAATCCTACACAATATCCAATTGGAACGTAGATATGACTCCGGATATGTCACGATGCAACATGACAACGAATTCAATAATTCACAAATCCGATTAAAGATCGAGGGCTCACCGAAATGACAATAAGGTCAACAATATCAAGGGCTCGAAAGCGACGAACTTGGGAGTACAATCCCACGATGAAAACGGAACATTATTAAGAACAACCTCACATCACAAGTCACAAGTTTATAAGTGGTTCATTTACACGAAATGCATAATCATCATAAGAATCCACACATCATTATAACCAAGCAAGATAACTTGCCTCAATATGGAGGCGAGAATAGTCCTTCCTTTTCGAACGAACGAACGGCCCTCGATTCAAAATCGGTTACTCGAACAATCAACCTTGAATGAAGTATATTTTACTCAATAATACGTTCATATGATCATCTATACCAAATTTTAACGAGACAACATCCTAATTCCCATTTGAGTAGTTCAACTTTTTAAGATATTGAAGTGTTACTCCAAGAACCTTATTCATACCATTCTAATCTTACAATTGATTACAAGATGTTACCAAATGTTTTCTGGATTAATAATTAATCCATAATGTGTTAAACAATAATCTTGTACCATTTAAACTTATTAAGAACATCTCAAATGATTACAAGTAAAAATCTGCATTACACACAATCACTTATGTTGAGTTAACGAGTTGTAAATCCATATCATGATCATGAAGACTATCTCAAGTTTAACACCATCCTTATAACCTTCTAACTAACCTGGAGATTCAAATATCATTCCTCTGAATTTACCTAGCTTAGGTTCAAGAAGGTCATTTCATTCTTCTAATGATCAACAAGGGTTTCTTAAAATATTTTATGGTAATTATTCCAACAAGTTATTTTCATTATAAGGAAACAAGGACTATTATTATTCCAATGGTGTTATTAGTCCAGCAAGAAGAGTGTGGTTTAACTAGACATGATCATCACCATTTAAAACACCAAGAACACATCATTACAAATCCCCTAATCATCATATTCATCATTAAGTTTGTTGGAAGCTTAACTACAAACATGTTTAGCTTGATTAATTCATCACTAGGTGGAGTATACTTAATCACTATCATTACAATTACGAGATTATAGGGTTAAATCGTATAACATACCTTCAGAAATGAAGAACAATGCACCAAAACCACAAGAACACAATCTAAGCTTCAAGAATGACTCCAACTTCCACTCAACATGCTCCAAAATCAAAATGTAAAGCTCGAACACAAGTTGGAAGAAGGTAAATTTGATCTAGGGATGAAGGGGAATGATTATATGGGTGAAAAATCGGAGTTTGGACGTGCAAAATGAAAGACACAAGTTGTCTTTTTATAACAGCACAGTTCGCTACGTACGTTATCACAAGAGGATAACATATGTTAACAACTTTACGTACGCTACACAAAAAGTGTTACGTACGTAAGCTAAGTCCAGAGGCTACTGGACTGAAATATGAACATCATTACGTACGTACCGCTTGAAGCATTACGTACGTAATGTAGGTCAACTAGGTTGCCTCCAAAAGATCAGATATTCGAATCTTGTCCGACCCCACCCGCCGAAAGTTGAGATCGGATACGATTACACTGGTTACGTACGTAACAGGTACCTCTTTACGTACGTAAAGGCCTCAAAATAGCGTACGCTATGCTAAAGGAGTAGCGTACGTTAGGATCAGGTTTAATAGCTCAAAAATGTACTTATCTATACAACGTTGAGAATTTAAAACATAATGCGAGTGGGAGTTATTATTAAGTCTATTTATGATATATTCCAACATCAATGAACATTACACAAATGCAACAAGACTACAACAGTATTGAATTATCCAAATAATACAACAGTAAGCAAGAATTTCCGTCGGATATTACATACTCCCCCCCTTAAAAAGGGGTTTCGTCCCCGAAACTAAGGAGTAAACAATTCGGGATACCTCTCTTGAATGCTGCTCTCCATCTACCACGTGGCCTCCTCGAGCCCGTGTCATGACCACTAAACCTTCAGTAGGGGAATCGTCTTGTTCCGCAATTGTTTGATCCTCCTCTCAAGTATCCGTACGGGGCGCTCCTCATACGAATGATCCTCCGCTAAATTGATCTCATCGAACTGAAGTACATGACTCGGATAAGCAACATATTTCCTTAACTGGGAGACATGGAACACGTTATGAATCCGGCTCAGGGCCGGTGGTAAAGCCAGGCGATAGTCTAAATCGCCTACTTGTTCCAAAACCTCAAACGGACCGATGTACCTCGGACTCAGTTTGCCTCTCTTCCCAAAACGAAAAACTCCTCGAGTAGGGGACACCTTCATTAGTACATGGTCGCCGACCTCGAACTCAAGCGGTCGGTGGCGGTTGTCTGCGTAAGACTTCTGTCGGCTTTGAGCCGTCAACAAACGACTCCTAATCAGCGTGATCTTTTCACGGGCTGCTAACAACATATCGGGTTCCATACCCAAGGTTTTAGACGGATCATCCCAACACAGAGGGGATCTACAACGATGGCCATACAACGCTTCATAAGGTTCCATCTGAATCGAAGTGTGCCAGCTATTATTATAAGTGAATTCCACCAAAGGTAGTTGGGCCTCCCAATCATCCTTCCAATCGAGAACGCACGCCCTCAGCATATCCTCTAAAGTTTGGATAGTCCTCTCAGTCTGACCATCCGTCTGCGGGTGAAATGCTGTGCTGAAGTTCAATTGCGTACCCATCGCACGATGAACTGCTTTCCAAAAATGTGACACGAATCGCCCGTCACGATCTGATACAATACTCTTAGGGGTACCATATAACCTTACAATCTCTTTGATAAATAGTTGGGCCAATCTATGGGGTCCCCAAGTGTCCTTAATCTCCAGAAAGTGGGCTGATTTGGTCAGACGATCCACAATCACCCAAATCGTATTCATCCCTCGATGACTCGTCGGAAAGCTGGTGATAAAATCCATCGATATGTTCTCCCATTTCCACTCGGGTCGCTGGTGCTCAATCTTAACTTGTTGATAGGTTAGACACCTCGAAACGAACTCCGCAACTTCACGTTTCATACTTCCCCACCAATAATATTGTTTCAAATCCTTATACATTTTGCTAGACCCCGGATGGATAGAGTACGGGGTAACATGAGCTTCTCTCAGGATAGAATTCCTTATTTCGTCGTCCGCGGGTACACAAACTCGGTTCCTGAAGCGTATCAATCCATCTTCGTGGATCAAAGCCAGGGGCTTTCCCTTGAGTTACTTCATTCCGAACTCGAGATAAGAATGGGTTCATAACTTGCTTCGATCTAATTATATCCTCAAGGGACGATGAAATCTCAAGTGTACAGAGTTGTCCTTGAATACGCTGTAACCAGACTTCAATTTCCGGCCTCACCAATTCTAACTGCAATTCCCTCTGAGTTGTTAGGCGGGCAAGCATATGTTCCTGTACTGTTTTACGACTCAAAGCGTCGGCAACTACATTTGCTTTGCCCGGATGATAAAGGATCTCGATATCATAATCTTTGATGAGTTCTAGCCACCTTCTCTGCCTCATGTTTAACTCCTTCTGAGTAAAAATGTACTTCAGGCTCTTGTGATCAGTAAAAATCTGACAGGTAACTCCATACAGATAATGACGCCATATTTTTAAAGCAAACACCACGGCTGCGAGTTCTAAATCATGGGTGGGGTAGTTGACCTCGTAAGGTCGTAGTTGTCTCGATGCATAGGAGATCACCTTCCCGTTCTGCATTAGTACACACCCAAGGCCCTATTTAGATGCGTTAATATACACTACAAACCATTCCGTTCCTTTTGGTAGGACTAAAATAGGTGCCGAAATCAACCGACTCTTAAGTTCATCAAAACTCCGCTGACATGCCTCTGACCATAAATACTTCTTATCCTTCCTCAGCAAATTAGTCATTGGTTGGGCAATTTTGGAAAAACCTTCCACGAACCGTCGGTAATAACCTGCTAGTCCCAAGAAACTGCGTACTTCCTTAGCGTTCTTTGGTGGTAGCCAGTCTCGGATAGCTTCTGTCTTCTGTGGGTCTACTTGCAGCCCATCAGCTGATATCACATGTCCGAGAAAGATAACTTCACTCATCCAGAACTCACATTTAGAAAATTTTCCATAAAGCTGCTCCTGCCTTAAGGCCTCGAGAACTAGATGGAGATGACACTCGTGCTCTTCATGGTCACGAGAGTAGATCAGAATGTCGTCAATAAAAACGACTACAAAGCGATCCAGATAATTAATAAAGACTCGATTCATCAGTTCCATGAATACTGCCGGTGCATTCGTCAGTCCAAAAGGCATCACTACGAACTCATAATGCCCATAGCGAGTACGAAAAGCGGTCTTCGAAATATCAGACTCACGAATCCTCAACTGATGGTAACCAGACCTCAATTCGATCTTAGAAAACACAGCAGCCCCCTGAAGCTTATCCAATAAATCATTAATACGCGGCAATGGATATTTGTTCTTAATGGTTACCCTGTTCAGCTCACGATAATCAATACACAGACGTAGGAATCCGTCCTTCTTCCATACAAATAGTACTGGTGCTCCCCAAGGGGACGCACTAGGTCTAATATAGCCCTTCTCGGTCAAATCCTCAAGTTGGCTCTTCAGCTCCTGCATCTCAGTCGGAGCCATACAATACGGTGATTTTGAAAGCGGGGACGTACCAGGCTCTAACTCGATATTGAACTCTACATCACAATGTGGAGGTAAGCCTGGAAACTCATCTGGGAATACGTCTGGGTAGTCTCGGACTACCGGAATATCGATCAATTCAACTGGTCGATCCGTTGTCTTAGTCATGTAACACCAATAGCCAATGCACCCCTGATTAAGCAGTTTCACTGTTTTCATAGCGCTGATGACTCTCCCGGAACGGCTGGGATTGTCACCCTGGAAGGTTCACTCAACACCATCGTCAGATGTGACGGTCACTATTCACTTGCGGACACTAATTATGGCATCATGATGGTCCATCTAAGCGATAGCCAAGATCACATCATCTTTAGGTAAGTCGACCACAATTAAATTCAACAACCACTCACGGTCGTTCATACGAATCGAGCAGTCCTCAACTTCACAATTCCCAACAATTCTTCTACCATCGGGTAGACTAATTATATAAGGTTCACAATTGATAACATGATCTAATTTCAAACGACTCAAACAAGAAGCAGATAAAAAGGAGTGTGAAGCACCGGTATAAAAAAGAACACAGACAGGCTGAGATTGGATCTCGAGAGTACCTGCAATCATGCTGGCTTTGGGATCTTCAGCCTTCTTCATCTCGTAGACTCTGGGTTTTGCAGCCCCAGCACCAGAGGTACCAGCTTGATTTCCACGCCCCATCCCTTTGTTTGCCCCGGTAGTCTGATAAGAAGCGGACGGAGGTACACGGTCCTGAATCAAGATCTGATCGAGCATGATGTGTCATGGAGTACGTCCTGGTCCACTCCTGCAATAACGAGCATGATGTCCATTTTTCCCACAAGTATGGCATGACACGGCTGGCCTTGGGCATTTCGAATTGATGTGCCCCTGGTCTCCACAGTTATAGCACACAACAGATAGGCTGCCCGCTCGAGGTTGCGATCCGGTTGGCTTCGACGCCGTAGGTTGCCCTTCAGAAGGATTTGGCACTGGTTGGGGACTCTTGAATGTTCACCGGTTGCTGTATGTCTGGTTCTGGTTCCTGAATTTCTTGTTGTTAGACTGCGGTTGCTTCTTGGAAATTTCTTTCATGGTCAATTCATACTCCAGAGCTTTCTCAATGAACTCCGGTAGGGTCACACAATGATGGTTCAACAGCTGCATTCTCATTCGGGGTTTAAGCCTTTTGAGAAAGTATTTGATCTTATCAGCCTCCGTTTGGACAATCGTCGCGACAAAAGGAAGAAGTGCCTGGAATTTCTCGGTGATAGATAGTACGTCATCATCTTCGGACGAGTCCAGATTCAGCAATTCTGATAGTTTGGCCTCGCGGAGAGGACCCGGATAGTAACGGTCTAGCATGAGATTTTTAAATTCTTCCCAAGTATATACGCCATCAGCTGGCCTCACCGAAAGCCACCAAGTGTGGGCGCCCTTGCCCAGGTAGTAAGCTGCTACGGAGATGCGATTCTCTGCCGGACAGTCTACCATATCGAACAATTTTTCGAAGTGTTCGATCCAGTGCACGATATCAGCCGGCTCATAGGAACCTTCAAAAATCGGGGGTCGTTGGCGAGAGATGTCGCTGATGATCCGACTCACCGGTACGCCATGTACAGGAGGTGGCCCCTGATGCTGGTCGGTAGCAGCTCTCTGCATAGTTTCCATTAACTGACCCATTTGGGTCATCTGAGCCATCATGCCCTGCATCACAGTGTAAGGATCGACACGAGCATCCTCGCATCCAGTGTGGTGCGATTGGTCCCTAGAAGGCGAATCACTGCCTGCGGAACTATGCTCTGCATTCGCACGCCTGTTGGCTCGTGGTATCGGGATTCGGCCCCTTCCGCGGCCTCGTCCCCCTCTGCCACGGCCTCTCAAATTTCTTTCCATACTGAAAGAATCAATTCGTAAAGATAACCATAAGTACAGTTCATGATACCAATCAGAATTCATGCTAAGTTAATGGCAGTAAGAAATTACTTATTCAAGAAAACAGTTCGTAATGAGTTATCGACACTACGAGGGTCACACAGAATATCATATCGACGTTTGAGTCGAACAATTTCAATCATATAATCAATCCAGAATTTTATTCGTATCATCAATCAGATAATTCCTGCCACAAACCCTTAAAATACCAAGTTCAACAAAGAGATCTATTCAGATATCAATATCATGTCAGTAATTTAATCATGGTTCATAAAGCACGTACCGCATTTGGCTCGTAGGATCAGGCGCTCGCACGGGTCACACGTGACACGAAGGTCTCTTGACACTAGTTCAATACACAAAGACTTAAAGGAAAAAAAATGACAGCTCTCTGATACCATCTTCTGTAACACCCCAATAAGGCGGCCATTACAGTGTCGTGGTCCCCACGCTGGGATCCACCAAACGATATCCAAAATATAGATTAAATACACAATACATGTGATACCGAACCACAAAACATAGTACTTACTCCGATTAGGAGTTTACAGTAGTATGGCCAACGGCCTTATTATACACAGGATCCAAAATATAAGTGTATTCCATATGGAGATGGAATAAACTTTAAATAACAGTACATTTGTTCTTAAATTAAATAAAGCGGAAATATAACGTTACACGGTACGAACACGACCGGATAATAAAAGACTTGGGGCCCCCGAACTAGTATCCTTCGAACCCTTTGTCATCACCCTGATCTTCCCATGCCTTGCCTTTTCCTCGACCTAAAATACAACACAAGTATTTCGCCCAACACAGGCTCATATATACATGATAAATGATTCTCAAGATATTATACAATTCACATATATAAGATTTCAAGGAAAACAACCCGACTAACGAACATACCCCTCGGGCGTATGAACGCTTAGTCACAAAACGTCGAACACATCCAAATATATAAATAGACTATGAACGACTAAGATAGTACGGCTCAAGAGGGACATCACAGTACGCCCGATCCGAATATGTGTCAGTGCACATGTCCAGCCCGTATACGGAATCCAAGATATACGTGGGACAATCTACCTAATTAGCCTCAACGAACTACGTCTTGTGTGCACAGCCCAACACGGAAAATATTCACGCATGACTATATATGTGCCCGGCTAAAAATCCTACACAATATCCAATCAGAACGTAGATATGACTCCGGATATGTCACGATGCAACATGACAACGAATTCAATAATTCACAAATCCGATTAAAGATCGAGGGCTCACCGAAATGACAATAAGGTCAACAATATCAAGGGCTCGAAAGCGACGAACTTGGGAGGAGGGAGGACGTGAAGAAAGGGAAAGCTCCGGGGTTTGTGGTTCAGGATGACGGAGTTCTCAGATTTCGAGGCAGATTGTGTGTGCCGTGTGATATTGAGTTGAGACAGAAAATCTGGAGAGAAGCTCATAATACGCTTTATCCCATACATCATGGTACAAGGAAAATGTACAAGGATGTAAGGAGTAACTTCTGGTGGATCAACTTGAAGATGGACGTTAGCGAGTTTGTGTCGAAGTATTTGACCTGTCAGAAGGTTAAGATCGAGCATCAGATACCCGCGGTGTTATTTCTACCACTTCCTATTCCGGAGTGGAATTGGGAGGATATTTCTATGGATTTCATTACCAGTATGCCTAGGACTCGGACTGGAATGAACATGATTTGGGTTATTATCGATCGACTAACCAAATATGCTTATTTTCTGGGTATTAAGGATACTTGGGGATCAGAGAGACTAGCACGGGTGTTCATTGCAGAAATCGTGAGGTTGCATGGGACTCCTAAGAGTATTATTTCTGATCGAGATGGTCGGTTCGTATCATATTTTTGGCAGGCTGTTCATTGGGCTTTGGGGACTGAATTGAGAGGCAGTACTTCCTACCATTCCCAGATAGACGAACAGTCGGAATGGATGATTCAGACACTTGAGGACATGTTGAGAGCATGTGCCTTGGAGAGTCGCACCTGCCGTTGATCGAGTTTACGTACAACAATAGTTGGCACGCCTCGATTAGAATGACACCATTTGAGGCTTTATACATAAGGAGGTGCAGATCGCCATTGTGTTGGGATGATGCATCCGAACTGATTGGTACTGAACCAGATATAGTAGTTGAGACGAGAGAGAAGATTGCCGTGATTCGTGATAGGTTGTTAACAGCTCAGAGTCGGCAGAAGTCCTATGCCGACATGCGTTGCCGGTCGTTAGAGTTTGATGTTGGAGACCATGTATTCCTGAAGGTGTCGCCGATTCGGGGAGTTTACCGCTTCGGTCGGAAGGGTAAACTTATCCCAAGGTATATCGGACCTTTCGAGATTTTAGAGCGAGTTGGAGATCTTGCATATCGGTTGGGTTTGCCGCTGTCCTTGAGTCATGTGCATAACGTATTCCATGTCCCCCAGCTTAGGAAGTATGTACTGGATCCTGGCCATGTCATTGATTTTAGAGATATTGAACTAAGTCACGATATCACATTTGAGGAGAGACCAATTCAGATTTTGGAGCGTCGGATAAAACTACTTAGGCACAAAACCATTCCTTTGGTCAAAGTGCAGTGGTCGAGACATGGATCAGAGGAAGTGATAAGTGGTAATTTTACCACATTTTTCTAGGATTTTATACTAGGTTTTTATCTCGTTTCGTGATTAATGTGCTCGTATTTGGCGTATTTATGATTAGTCGAGCCGTATTATGCGTTTGGGTTGGTTTTAGTGTGTTTGCAGGTTTTTAGAGCCAAAAGGACCCAAAATGAGACAAAGGACCGAGAGTCGAGTCAAACGGACGGATTTTTGCAAAAGTCAGACCACCTATCGGGCCATCCTATCGGCCGATAGGTGCATCCGACAGGTGTTCCGAGCCCTATCAAGTGAAGTCGACCGACGAACCAACTATCGGGCCAGCCTATCGGCCGATAGGTGCGTCCGATAAAGTGCTCGCGGGTTCTCGAATTTTGACGGATTGTGACTCTTTTGGATAGATTTTGTTTCCTAGATTAGTTCCAATCGGGAATTTAACTCCCATAGGATATATACACCTCCTCCTAGCCCTAGTTGAGGAGGCTTTATCATCTTTTACAGACTTTTATCAGCTTTTATCATCCTTTTTCATCTTTAGCACACTTTTACATTTTTTTGGGCAAGATTAATTCCTTGGAGACTAGACCTTTTTGAAAAGCAGGAATTATTATTGTTTTTCGGAGATTGAAGACTCAGAGTTCATCCGGAAGGGTTGTAATCTCTCTTTTCATATTAATAATATGCATTCTCCATCTATTTCTTGTTTAATTTCAATTATGTCTGGCTAAATCCATTGATTGATTCTAGGGTTAGTAATTTTAATTGATGTTCACATGCTGTCCCTTTGATTACCTTTTTACCTTTCATCCTAGGCTTGTGATCAAGATGTGTTAAATCTCATGCTAGATTAAAGGGCCCTTAATCGATGCATGTTAGCTAATTAATTTTGTCCGGAAGGAGTTATTGATTAGTGAAAATACTTGATGCACAATATGATTTGATCTTAAGACCTGAGTGGAGTAAGATAAATCATAGATAAATAAGTTGACGCTTTTTAAGTGATTTAAATTCTTTGAGCCACAAGGGAAAAGGGTTTAAACTAACTATCTTTCTAGGTTGCCTTGATCGGAATTCTAGATCGGCTGAGTGATTATTTCTAGGATTGAATTAAAATTTGGGGAAAAGGAATCAAGTGAATGGATTGTGTGAACTCAATTAGATGATACTACCCTAGGATCAATTAGTTTTCAACTTGTGATTTTATCTTGCTAATTTGCTTTATTTGCTTGATTTAGATAATTCATCTTTTATTTAATTTTTATTTTTCGATTTTTAAAGTTAGATAATTAGAAACAAACCAAATTTTCGGATTCCTAAATAGCAGTCAAATTTTGAGTAGAGTTATTTCCTTTATTTTCGACATATCAATTCTCTTGGGTTCGACACCTTGGAAATACTTCGAGGTTTTACAAATTTTAAAATTGATCGGATTTGAAAACCATACTACGCGAATTCTAGCGATCAATTTTTGGCGTCGTTGCCGGGGAATTGATAGAAAACTTAAAGGGATAATTCGAAAAAGAAGAGATTGTTACTTTAGGTTGTATACTATTATTATTAATATTCGATCTCGTTTCCTCACATCTTGTTTTCTCTTCCTTATAGGCGGTGCATGATCACAAGATCCCAAGGAAAGGACTTATTTCCTTTGGATCCGGAAATCGAGAAGTCTTTGAGGAGGAAGAAGCGAGAACCGAGACTATGTCTATACCTATCGTTGATACCATGGCCGGCATTGTTGACCCACCACGAGAACTCGCTCGTCCCGAGAAGATCCCTTTGAATGCCCGCTTTCGACCTAAGCTGGACGATTATCAAGAAGGAGGTTGGGGAAAGATTGATGCCAACAACTTCGAGCTTAAGCCGTCCCTCATCGCTACGGTGAAGTCTCAAACATACGGAGGAGGAGTTAATGAAGATCCAAACGCTCATCTTGAGTCGTTTTTGGACATATGTGCCACCATCAAGCAAAACGGAGTGCCTCCGGATGTCATTAAGCTCCGCCTATTCCGGTTCTCCTTAGAAGACGATGTGCTAGATTGGTACAAGAGCCTAGATCGGAAGGAAATTGGTACTTGGAGAGAGATGACTCGGTTGTTCTTATGCAGTTCTATCCTCCCTCGAAGGTGCAAAAACAAATCAACGATATCTTGCAATTCGAGCAATATGAGGATGAATACTTATACGAGGCATGGATCCGATTTAAGAAGCTACTTCGCAAATGCCCACAGCATGGAATTGACAAGGAGGAAATCTACATTCGGTTTTATCGGGGTTTGACGAGGAAGGCTAGAAGAGAGTTGGACTATTCCTCTAAAGGGGGATTTCTTGCTAACGATTATGAAGAGGCCAAGAATCTCATCGAGCTAGCGGTCAACAATGATTACGAGGAGGTGACCGATAGGAAGATGACGAGAAGAAAGGTTCCATCCGGTGACGAGGACGCCTACGGTGATTTGAAGGCGAAATTTGAAAGACAACAAAAAGAGCTTGAGATGTTAAGAAAGAAGACTTTGGGGGTCAATGCAGTTTTTGAAGAGCTAAACGAGCCTATTGCAATTGAGGAGGATGTAAATTACGTGTAAGTAGGAAACTTCTGGCAAGGGGGAAATAGGGGGAACTATTATCCGAACAATCGAAACCACCCTAATTTCTCCTATGCCAACCCGAACAATGCTCTTCAGCCACCACCGGGATTTAACGTGAAAAACGGGGTTATTCAAGAGCCGATTGCTAAGACACCGATGGAAGAGATATTGGAACGGTTAGAGGCGAGTCAAAAAGATTTTATTTATAAAACAGACAAGAGGTTCGGGGCTCTCGAGCATAGTGTGACATCTATTGGAAACTCAGTGATAGCCTTGACAAAACAGATGTCGATGGTGGAGACCCAAATGGGTCAAATGGCGAACGCAAGCCGAATTCATAAGCGGGCCATTTTCGAGCGATGCGAGACCAACCCGAAGACGCAACAATGCAACGCAATCGAGCTTCGGAGTGGGACAAGGTACGGTAATCATGGGGCTGAAGTTGAGGAATGCAGAAACGAGGATGTACTAGAAAGCGGAGCCAAGAACGAGAAGGAAGATGAAACACAAGAGGCCTCTCTGCCAAGACTATCGGCCGATAGGCCACCCGATACCTGCATGAATTCCAAAGAATTGAGCCTATCGACCCCCCTATCGGTCGAAAGGGTCCTTTAGGTTCGAATGTGAAGGATTTTGAGGTAAAAGCTCCATTTCCACAGCGATTGGCCAAGTCGAGATATGATGAAAAGCTTCAACGGTTTATTGACATGTTTCAAAAGGTGAATATCAACATTCCACTTCTAGACACTTTGAGAGACATGCCGGGGTACGTTAAATTCTTGAAAGACGCTGTGGCAAGCAAGAGGAAGTTGGCGAAGTTTGAAACAATAAATTTGACAGAGGAGTGTAGCGCTATCATTCAAAACAAGCTCCCGCTCAAGCAGAAGGATCCGGGACGTTTTACTTTTACATGCATGATTGGCGACCAAATGTTCCGTAATGTGTTGTGTGATCTCGGGGCAAGCATCAATCTTATGCCTCTATCCATCTTTAAGAGGTTGAAGATTGGGGAGATGAAGCCAACTACCATTTCTCTACTCATGGCGGACCGGTCGATCTCTTATCCGAGGGGAGTTGTGGAGGATGTGTTCGTAAGAGTCCAACACTTAGTCTTCCCGGCCAATTTCGTAGTTCTTGATATGCCCGAGGACGAGAATCAACCATTGATCTTTGGGAGACCGTTTCTAGCGACGGGGAGAGCACTTATCGACGTCCAAGAGGGTGATCTTACCTTCCGGGTTAATGATCAAAATCTGAAAATTTCCATCTATGACGCAATGAAGAAGCCCGAGGATGCGCCCGAGGAATGTTATGAAATTGAGTCTATTATGCCGCCCCCGACCGACTTGTTGGAGCATTGCATTTCACAATCCATTTACTCACATTCCGACGTTGAAGAAATTTACGAGGATTTGCCAAAGTATGTTCGAATGTTGGAGGCGAACGAGTCTCGATCTAATGAGAGGGACGTATGCTATCTTGATGTCAACAAACCCGTTCAAGGGGGAGTTGTCGCTGAAGACCCGGAATGAATGAGGTATCGTCTAGCTAAAGACGTTAAACATAGCACTTGTTGGGAGGTAACCCAACGTATGTATATTAGTTCGTTTTATTCGTTTGTTTTCGATTGTTCGTTTGCGTGATTTTTGTAGTTTCTAGTTTCGTAGTAGCTTTGTTAGTTTTGTTAAGTCCTAATCCATGCACGCCGAGTTTTGGATACTTGCAGGTCTTTAATCGCCATATCCAAGCGAAAACGGGACCAAGTTTGCGAAATAGAAAAAGTTGAAAATTTTTTTGAGACTGACGAACCTATCGGTCGAGCCTATCGGCCGATAGGCTGAGGAAAATTAAAAAAAATTAAATGTTACAAGTAGTGGTCGATAGGCAGAACCTATCGACCGATAGGTCCCGCCCGATAATCAGGTACGTAAGTTTCTGGAGTGCCTATCGGCCCAGCCTATCGGCCGATAGGACATACCCGGTCCAGTATCCACTCCGACCCGGTTGAGTAATAACCCCTTTTAAACACCTTAACCACCCGTTTTTCTCACACACACACACATATCGGACGATAAGAACACAAGGGCGATTTTCTCTACTTTTCTTCCTTCAAACTTCGATGAAGGAACTTTGAAATGGCTGGAAATCAAAGCAAGAAGTCGAAGCCGTATAAGGCCGGAAAGTCTAAGGCAACCACAGAGAAGGAAAGGGAGCTCTCGGCCGACAAACCCGCCATTTCCGCCGCAGTGATCAGGTACTCCGTTAACAAAGCCACTCCTTTCTCTTTTCAAACTTATTCCTCCATTGGGATGCGAAATAAGTTTGGGGGGGGGGGGGGGGGAGAAGTGCGGCTTTGTTAATTTCGGCATGTGTGAGTACCTTGTATGCCTTGTATCACTATTTGCTTGTGTTGGTGCCCGTTGTTTTTATTTGTGCTTCTCATATTGGTGTTGCGTGGTTTTGGCTTTTGTTGCTTAGTTTTTAGATTTTTATGTTAATTTTCGTTTGGTGTGTTTGCTAGTTTCTATTTTTTAGGTCGTAGTAGTTTTTTTTGCTTTCGTGTTTGCTTTTATTTGCTTTTCGTTGTTTGCTTTGATGCCTTGCTTGGGTAAATAGTTTTTTTTTTTTTAGATTTTGGTCTACTTTGCGTAAATATTTTTTTTTTTTTAGATAGCCTTGCTTGTCTTAGTTTTTCTTTATTCGTGAATTTTTCGTGCTTCTATTTGTGTGTACCGATGTTACGACACTGTTTTTCTCTCTGAAGAAACGGTCGAGTTTTAGTCGAGTTGTAGTCAGTTATTTCTGTTTTGCATAGTATTCATTTAGGTCCAAAATTTTTCGTGATTGTAGAGGTCTTGGCAGATAAGAGATAATACATACTTGTTTTAAAATCACCGTCAATACGTTTGGTTACATCTTCCGGATAGTGAGTCGTACTGTTTCTTTAGTCGTGTTGGCACTTATATTGAGTTTAGAGTCGGTCAGTTTTTCCCAAAAGTCGAGATAATGTTGTTCTGTGAAGGGAAGTCTAGTAACCGGGGGCATTCGCGTGACCCGTTGTTTACCCTCGCGTAAAACGACGACCCTGATTAGACTAGTGATTTAGATATTTCACATGTTTCAATGATAGGGAGCCTAGTAACCGGGGGTATTCGCGTGACCCGCTGTTTACTCTCGCGCAAAACGGCGACCTTGATTCGGACATGCGGAAATTATATATTCGAGTTGTTTCTCCGCTGTAGACGGGAACTTAGTAACTAGAAGCATCCATGTGCCCCATGAGTGTCTTTTACGTCAAACGGTTTCCTAATACATGAGAATGGAAGTTCCACCCTAGGATTACCCCGATGAAACATCCCGAGATCCTAACCTAGTGGTCAACTCGAATCAAATTCTTGAACATATATATAAGGGAATCATCCGAGGTTTATTTGTTATGAAACTCGTGAAAATTGTGCCACTAGGCGTATAGCAGGACGAACTAGCTTGTTTATTTTAGCCTTTCATATTGGCGGTCGATTTGACTCACGTTTTGTTAATCTTTGAGTGGATTTTCTTCATGAGCGAATGATTAGGGAACTTGACTACTTTGCGGAATCATTATTCGAGTGCGGCTAAGCTTTACGACACTCGGATTATTTAGAGAGAATTACAGGATAGTATTGATTAGGTTGAACACTATGAGTTGCACGATGATTCACGACATTCTTTTTCTTTTCTTTTTGTTGTTCGGGACGAACAATGCTCAAGTTTGGGGGGGTTTGATAAGTGGTAATTTTACCACATTTTTCTAGGATTTTATACTAGGTTTTTATCTCGTTTCGTGATTAATGTGCTCGTATTTGGTGTATTTATGATTAGTCGAGCCGTATTACGTGTTTGGGTTGGTTTTAGTGTGTTTGCAGGTTTTTAGAGCCAAAAGGACCCAAAACGAGACAAAGGACCGAGAGTCGAGTCAAACAGATGGATTTTTGCAAAAGTCAGACCACTTATCGGGCCATCCTATCGGCCGATAGGTGCATCCGATAGGTGTTCCGAGCCCTATCAAGTGAAGTCGACCGACGAACCAACTATCGGGCCAGCCTATCGGCCGATAGGTGCGTCCGATAGGCTGCTCCGCGGGTTCTCGAATTTTGACGGATTGTGACTCTTTTGGATAGATTTTGTTTCCTAGATTAGTTCCAATCGGGAATTTAACTCCCATAGGATATATACACCTCCTCCTAGCCCTAGTTGAGGAGGCTTTATCATCTTTTACAAACTTTTTATCATCCTTTATCATCCTTTTTCATCTTTAGCACACTTTTACATTTTTTTGGGCAAGATTAATACCTTGGAGACTAGACCTTTTTGAAAAGCAGCAATTATTATTGTTTTTCGGAGATTGAAGACTCAGAGTTCATCCGGAAGGGTTGTAATCTCTCTTTTCATATTAATAATATGCATTCTCCATCTATTTCTTGTTTAATTTCAATTATGTCTGGCTAAATCCATTGATTGATTCTAGGGTTAGTAATTTTAATTGATGTTCACATGATGTCCCTTTGATTACCTTTTTACCTTTCATCCTAGGCTTGTGATCAAGATGTGTTAAATCTCATGCTAGATTAAAGGGCCCTTAATCGATGCATGTTAGCTAATTAATTTTGTCCGGAAGGAGTAATTGATTAGTGAAAATACTTGATGCACAATATGATTTGATCTTAAGACCTGAGTGGAGTAAGATAAATCATAGATAAATAAGTTGACGCTTTTTAAGTGATTTAAATTCTTTGAGCCCTGGCGGGAAAAGGGTTTAAATTAACTATCTTTCTAGGTTGCCTTGATCGGAATTCTAGATCGGCTGAGTGATTATTTCTAGGATTGAATTAAAATTTGGGGAAAAGGAATCAAGTGAATGGATTGTGTGAACTCAATTAGATGATACTACCCTAGGATCAATTAGTTTTCAACTTGTGATTTTATCTTGCTAATTTGCTTTATTTGCTTGATTTAGATAATTCATCTTTTATTTAATTTTTATTTTTCGATTTTTAAAGTTAGATAATTAGAAACAAACCAAATTTTCGGATTCCTAAATAGCAGTCAAATTTTGAGTAGAGTTATTTCCTTTATTTTCGACATATCAATTCCCTTGGGTTCGACACCTTGGAAATACTTCGAGGTTTTACAAATTTTAAAATTGATCGGATTTGAAAACCATACTACGCGAATTCTAGCGATCAGGAAGCGACGTGGTAAATGGAGGACAATATGAAGGCGAGATATCCCGAGTTATTCACCTTGAATGTTTCGGGACGAAATTTCTTTTTATAGGGAGAGAATGTAATATTGCCTTTTCCATTTTTAGTATATTTTCATTTTGGACGACTCACTTGTAATTATTTTGGTATTCTGAAACTATTTTGTTCTGCATCCATGACCATCCGGACGAGTTTCAGAGTTGTTTTTACGAGATTTTACTTATTGTGTAACTTTTCCGCGTTTAAGCTAGATTCTCGTAAATATCGTTCTAAACTGATGTTTCGTTACTTCTACGAGTACCTTTAATACTTCTAGATGCATTACAACTTTTTGAGATTGTTAGTTGGCCTCGAGTCGTGATCCTCGAGAGTTTGGGTCGTCTCGTAATTTTTCATATGTTTGGGATACCACCATAGGAAATTGTTGTCCATTCCATCGAATGGTCTGAATCATGTATTCTGATGGGAAAGTGAATTTGCATGTTGTTGTTCTTGTTAACGCTTTGTTATCCTTTAATAACTATCGGGTTTTGTACCTCTCGAGACGTGTACTTTCTGACCGGGGTTCATAACCATATTCTGTAATAGAGCAGTTAGCGCACGCTAACTATGTCCATAGCGCGCGCTAAGGGGGCATCTCTAGCGCACGCTAATCTCATGTGTAGTGCGCGCTAATCAGATTGGCAGTAAGCTCTGATTTTTAGAGTGGTTTAGTTAACGTACGTTATGGTCTCCATTGCGTACGCTACTCTATAGATTAGCGTACGTTAATATAACGTTGCGTACGCTAATGCGGATGGACAGAATGTCATGGAGTTGGACAGAAAGTTCAGTGACCTGAGCTGTACCAGTTAGCGTACGCTAAAGCAGTAGTTAACATACACTAACACGATCGTTAGCGCACGCTAATTTGACATTAACGTACGCTAACGAAAAAGATAGAAGTCTCTAGACTGCATGTTACCCAAAATAGCGCACGCTAGGCATGCCTATAGCGTACACTGATTGATGTCTGTATATATAGGACAACAACAATTATTTTCGTCACTTTTCCTATCTCCTTCTTTCCCTTGGCGAATTAGCGATGATTTGAGCAGTATAGTTCAGATTTCAACCGGTTGTCATCATCCTTCATTAATTTCAGGTTTCCGGAACAGATTTAACATCGTTGCAACATCTTTCTCCATCATAATTCAGGTAAATCGGCTTGAACCCTAGTTTTGGGAAATTGGGGAATTTTCTTATGATTTTATTTTAGTATTCCAATTCGGCCGATTTGTTACTAGATTAGGATTGTATATTTGATATTCCTTGTTATTCTTGTAGTTTTGGAGAATAGAATTCATGAACTCTTCCACTATTCGATTATGTTTGGATTATGCCCTTGTAGTGTTCGATGTAACAGCCCGAAAACGGCGGCTATTACAGTGCCGTAGACCCCTACCAGGACCCACCAGGCGATATCACGATATGCACCTATAACCCGACAACGTGGCACCATACCACAATATTAATCAAAACCCCGATGTGGAGTATAAATTATACATGTCTTAATTTGGAAAATCGTACACAGGATCCAAGTTCGGTACAGACCATATGACGATGGGCAATACCTTACAAATTATAATACATTCATCCGACACAGAATACAAATGAAAATTTCAATAAGACATAACCGAACATCAAAAGACTCGGTCACCATCGTGCTCTTCCTGTGCCTTGCCCTTTCCTCGCCCTGAAATACAAGTATTTCGCCCAAACCACAGGGTCAGCTATACATGATAATAATTCTCATGACATTATACAATTCATATATATACGGATCTCAAAGAAACAACCGACTACTGAATATACCCCGCAGGCGTATAAACAGTCAGTCCCAACTGTCGAACATATCCAAATATACGAGCGACCAAATAATATGGCTCAAGACGGAAGTCACAGTATGCCCGATCCGAAAATGTCTCCGTGCACATGTCCACCCCGTATACGGAATCCATAATATACGTGGGACGATGTACCTAATTAGCCTCACGAAATACGTCCCGTGTGCATGATCTAAATGCGGAAACATCCACGCATGATCATCAAGTGCCCGGCTAAAAATCCTACACATAACCAATCGGCACGCAGATATGACTCCAGAGATGTCACGATGCAACATGACAACGAAACTCAATGAATTACACCTTTATCAAGGAATCGAACAACTCACCGAAGTGTCAACAAAGCTCAACAGAACCAATGGTAACAAGATGGTAAACTCGGGCATACCATCCCACCACAAATGATAACACGATCAAGGACATCACCATATCATGAATCATAGATTCTCAGAACATTTCATATGCACGAAACGCATAATAATCACAAGAATTCAACCATCATTATAACCAAGCAAGATAACTTGCCTCAATTCCTTAGATGAATAATCCTTCTTTGAATGGTCAAACGAATGGTATCCTCATCTAACAATATCCACGTGAACAAGCAACCTTGAATGAAACGTAATTCATTCAACAACACATTCGTACAATAATGGTATTATTACATAGAAACAATATTCGTAAATTTACTTGAATAGTTCAATTATCATATTGAACATTCTAATGTTCCAATAACGAATCATCATATAACATGTTTATTAGGTTCATTCACGTATTATAGCATTAATGTCAAGTATTTGAAGTCAAAAATATTACCAATGTAATATTATGAAAACATCTTCTCAAATCATCGGCACTTCCGATTATGATATAAGTTTGTGTTTAATTACATTCTTCATCTTACCAATGATTACATTAAACTGGTTCGTAAGTTTAAGTTTTTAACAAACTAAGAACGTCATCCTATTATATGTCTCCTAATACACACGGATTAATGTAATTGAATTCGGCTACTCATTATACCGCATTAGTATCACCATAATCACTACAATCATCCTAAGAACATTATCAACATATTAATTTAGTGATTAACACCTCTTTAAGTTATCAACGAAATCGATTAATTTGAACATATGAAGATTACGACTGTATTCTATCGAAATCCATTGTTTTACTTTTGAAGAAGTTATTAAAAACCTAGTTATATCATTTGGATGTCCGGAACTCTAAACATAACATCATCCAATCTTGTAATAATTATTTTCAGGGGATTAACATAATCCTTTAAACAATTCATTACATCGATTTATTGATTCATCACAAAGGTATCAGTTTTAGAGGGCCAAAAATATGGTTTCATGTTACCTTTCAAGGATAAATTGGATGTTCAAGACAAGATTAGTATTTCACACCTCTAGTCATCAAGGATTCCACTACTTACATGTTCTTAGTGTCAAAATTAAAATCAACTTCCTATTATCATGTTATTAATCAGGTTTTATCTATCTTTATCAACACAACTATATTATGAAGTTATCATACATCAAGAAGTGATACTAACATTCTTAATGTTGTTCTTCACTTAGTTTGAGCATGATTCAAATAATTTATCATGTTTATACTAACATTATGTGTAGTGTTTATATACTAGCATCATCACAAGCATAGATTTAATATGAGTTAAAGAAAAACCAACCTCAAAATGAAGAACAACACCAACACTTCCAAGAACACACTTCAATTTCCTAATCTCCAAGTCACAATCCAAGTGTTGAAGCTCCAACACAAGATAGAAAGGGTAGAAATCGATTTGGCAAGGTGGGGAATCGTTTTCTCAGAGGAAGGGTTGAATGGGTCGAGCAGAAAAATGAAAGGCAAGCTATACTTTTATAACCTGAATTCAGCATTACGTACGCTATATAGAGGTATTAACGTACGTTAAAGACTTTACGTACGTAATATCATCATGAACATTACATACGTAGTCAATTTACCGGATGTTACTGACTCAAAATACACATGTCGTTACGTACGTAAAGATATATCCATTACGTACGTAATAGCTGTTGACTTGGCTGTCGCGATCGACTCCCGACCACCTACCCATGTCCGGTCCCACCCGCCGAAAGGCGGGCTGCTGATGGATACACCGCATTACGTACGTTAACATATGAACATTACGTATGTAATATCATGAACATTACGTACGTAGTCGATTTACCGGATGTTACTGACTCAAAATACACATGTCGTTACGTACGTAAAGATACATCCATTACGTACGTAATAGCTGTTGACTTGGCTGTCGCGATCGACTCCCGACCACCTACCCATGTCCGGTCCCACCCGCCGAAAGGCGGGCTGCTGATGGATACACCGCATTACGTACGTTAACATATGAACATTACGTACGTAAAGCTACATACATAGCGTACGTAAAGAAGATAGGCTAACGTATGCTAAGATCTATAACAAATAAAAATGGAATTCTCCCAATAACACCCAACAATCAATATAGTATGAATGACCAGGATTTCAACTTAACATAATTCATCAATATACTTGCTACAATAAATACAGATATGGTGCGACAATACTTAATTTAAACGAAGAATACAATAGTAAAGATGCGGGTATTACATACTCCCCCCTTAAAAGGAGTTTCGCCCTCGAAACTAAGGGGTAAACAACTCGGGGTATCTTTTTCGCATGCTATCCTCAGTCTCCCACGTAGCTTCCTCGACTCCGTGTCCTGACCACTGAATCTTTAATAAGGGAATCGCCTTGTTCCTCAACTGTTTGACTCTCCTCTCAAGTATCCACATAGGATGCTCCTCATACGAATGGTCATCGGCTATATCGACCTCGTCGAATTGAATAATGTGGCTCGGGTCAGCAATGTACTTCCTCAACTGAGATACATGGAATACATTGTGAATCCGGCTTAAGGCTGGTGGTAACGCCAAATGAGAGGCTAGGTCGCCTACTCATTCCAGGATCTCAAACGGACCAATATACCTTGGGCTCAACTTGCCTCTCTTCCCGAATCGGAAAACACCTCGAGTAGGAGAGACTTTGACTAGTACATGATCACCAACCTCAAACTCGAGTGGTCGTCGACGATTATCTGCATATGATTTCTGGAGGCTTTGGGCCGTTAATAGACGACTCTTGATCAGGGTAATCTTCCTGCGGGCTGCTAATAACATATCAGGTTCCGTACCAATAGATTCAAACAAGTCGTCCCAACACAAAGGGGACCTACAACGATGACCATACAATGCCTCATAAGGTTCCATCTTGATCTAGGCGTGCCAGCTGTTATTATATGTGAATTCTACCAACGGTAGTTGGGCTTCCCAGTCGTACTTCCAATCGAGAGCACATGCCCTCAACATATCCTCCACAGTTTGAGTAGTCCTCTCATACTGACCATCGGTATGAGGACTAAAAGCCATACTGAAGTTCAACTGTGTACCCATCGCACGATGAACCGCTTTCCAGAAGTGTGACATGAACCGTCCGTCACGATCTGATACAATGCTCTTAGGGGTACCATGTAGTCTCACAATCTCTTTGATGAACAACTGGGCCAATCTCTCAGGGCCCCACATATCCTTAATCTCCAAGAAGTGGGCTGATTTAGTTAGTCGATCCACAATCACCCAAATTGTATTCATGCGTCGACGGCTCGTCGGCAAGCTAGTAATAAAATCCATCGATATGTCTTCCCATTTCCACTCGGGAATCGGGAGTGGTTTCATCATGCCAGCTGGTCGCTGATGCTCAATATTGACCTTTTGACAGGTCAAACACCTTGAAACGAATTCGGCAATCTCTCGTTTCATGTTACCCCACCAATAATACGACTTCAAATCCTTATACATTTTGTTCGATCCCGGGTGTATGGAATACGTGGTAGCATGAGCCTCCTTCAGAATAGTATTACTCAACTCTTCGTCTGCTGGTACACATATTCGGTTTTTGAAGCGTATCAGTCCGTCCTCGTGAACCACAAATCCAGGGGCCTTCCCCTGATCGATTTCTCCTCGAATTCTAGATAAGAACAGGTCCGTCATCTGTTTCGTCCTGACCATCTCATCCAGGGATGATGAAATCTGAAGCGTGCAAAGTTGTCCCTGAATGCGCCTTAACCAGACCTCAATCTCTGGTCTCATGAACTCTAACTGCAATTCCCTCTGGGCGGTCAAACGGGCCAGTATCTATTCCTGCACTCTGATTTTACGTTCAGAAACGGCTTAAACGCCTTCTATGAGTCGGGGAGAAGCTTAACTCGTTGCTGGACATGAAGAAAATCCGACAACTCCAATTTCTCGCTACGATTGATGAATGATCCGACATACCATACATATGTGAAAGTAAACAAGTCCAACACATGCCAAAGATGATACTTCCAACACAATACTACCAATCAAGATGATAATGCTAATACTCTCGCCTCGACACTCAAACGGAGATGAATGACGATCGGTAACTGATACACGGTTACAATATGCCAACAATGAACACAAATGAATGAATCATGAATGATGAGTGATTATTAATGAGTGAAAATTACTGAGTGACAATTACTGACTGATAATTACTGAATGATAATGAATGAATTACAACCGGGTATTACATACTCCCCCCCTTAAACTTCTCATTCCTTAGAGTAGTGAAAACTTGATAAAGATATGCTCCAAGTGTTGATCAGTATTCTTGCTAAAAATCAAAATATCATCAAAGTAAGCCACAACGAATTTACTAATGAACGACTTGATATTTAGGTTATCAACCTCATAAATGTGCTTGGAGCATTTGAAAGGCCAAACGGCATCACCATCCACTCATAGAGTCCATCTCTTGTTTTGAATGTCGTCTTCCATTAATCTTCTGGCCTCATTCTAATTTGATGGTAGCCACTCCGAAGGTCAATCTTTGAAAATATTGAAGCACAAATAATTATATTCATGAATTAAATTAATCACCCAGTGATATATTTAATTCATTAAGCCGTAAATCAATTTATCCGATAAATTGATTTAAACATCCAATGTCCCAAATTTATATATCCAATATCTAATATTCATAATGAGAGAATTAGCTTGAATCATTCCGTCATCAATCCTATTGCGCGACTCGATAGGTCCGTCTCAGTCAGCAATGGGAGGAACCAAAGAGTAGTAGCACCACTTAGCCAGCCTGGCGGCCTACACTGTACCCCAATTGAGAACGAATGATTGGGATCATTCAAGAACCATTCTGTCGTGAATACCAGTATACGTATAAACCCTTCTTTTAAATGTCCCGATCAAGTTATAGGGTCACGGTAAGTCAAACCCCATCTGTACTTGACGCTATGCATGCGTTAATGCAAATCGAGATTATTGAGATCTCGTGTATCCAATACAACTAGCTCAAATGCTTTGGCCAAAGACTTATGATCTCATCTGCCAATAACTGCATAGGACATATAACCCGCTCACTAACGGGAGAAAGAATTCTATCTTGGTATTCAGTAGGACCTGCTACTTGCCCGTCAAGATGCACGTCGAGGTTGACCCCCGCCTTCCGGTTTACAGGGTCGAACTACTCTAATGAAAATCTTGATGTCACAAGCACATCCCTACTAAATCCTCAAGTCGAAGGTTCACGAATACCTATCACAACCTTTCGATTCCGTCATTGACTGTCCCGGAGTGAAATCCGTGTGATGAATCGAGGGTGGGTCGGTTCGAGTATACTAATATAATTAGCATACCTATAAGTATAAAGATTTGAAATTGAATTTTTGGTGGAATAATACGATGAAGGGTATTACTGAATTCGTGTAGATGTGTTTAACTTGTCCGCAAGTCAAAATTGAACATTAACGACCCACTAAGTTGTCGAAACCGTCTTTTATTCCAAAATTGAAATGAGAAGATATTTCTATGGACTTTATTACTTGGATGTCATGGACTAAAATAGGGATGCACATGATTTGGGTAATTATTGATTGGGTAACTAAGTCATCTCATTTCTTGGGCATCAAGGATACATGGGGACCAGAGAGATTGGCAGTGTATTAATTTTATAGATCGTGCGGCAGCACCGGACACTGAAAAACATTCTCTGATCAAGATGGTCGCTTCGTGTCACACCTTTGGAAGGCAGCTCATCAGGAGTATGTATTTCCATCTATAGTCAGACGGTCAGACTGAGCATACTATTCAGAGGTTGGAAGATAAGTTGCGAGCTTGTTGGTTGGACTAGAGTAGTGATTGGGAACTCCATATGCCATTTATCGAATTTACATGCAAAAACAGTAGGGAGAACAAAGCAGATGTATTGCAGAAAGCACTACAAGAGTGGAACACCAACACAAACAAGAAATCAGGTTTCAAATGGATACACTGTTGCAGGGTCTTGAAAATAGCCCAAAACTTTAATCTGCAACTGAGGAGATGCGTGGTGGAAAGAAGGCTAGAACGTCAGAAATTAGGATCACATATCCGGATTCGGGACAGATTTGCATTTTGGAAATGAGTATGACGATGGGGATAGATACCATCATCATATAATTGTCCAAAAGTTGGCGAAGACAGCACAAAATAAGGGCATAAAAGTTACCTCGAACATTGATACTCATCTCAAAGTGGTAAAAGAGCAATTCACAGAGATGAAGAACCAACATGCTGGAAACAGAAGAATATTAAGAAATTACTTCGTTTGGTATCGCTGAAGATGTACAAAGAAATCAGGAAAGAGGATACTCCTACAATGTCAGAAGACACTCTGGAGGCCCACATGGTGTTGGGATTCGGTGCCTAAAACGAAGGCCCAACGGAAGTGGTAAAACGAAAATTAATTCGATCTGAATCCCTACGAGGGTCGATCGAGCTATGCATATACGAATATTAAATAAACAAAGGAAGATTCGAAATCATACCCTTGTCGTCCGTTGATTATATGGAGTTCCTTCTCTTGAGCTATTCCCAAACGATCCAAAGTGCTCCAAGCCCTTGGATGATCCAACGTCGAAAAACCGCGTCTCTACTTGTCACGCGCCAGAGAAACGAACGGAATGACAACACTCGATTATTATAACACTCTTAGTGTATAATTTATATCTCTCAATAAATTTCTTGATTTTCTCCAAGAACAATAAAGAAGTAAAATGAAGAAAGATGAAGACTGAAAAGCAACTCTTTTTTCTCCTCTCTAGATGAAATCACGTATGGAATCAATTGACTAGCTGGGAGAAGTCTTCCTTTATTCCTTTTACAAATCCCACAAAATCACTTTTATCCTTATTTTAAGAGATATCTTATCTCTAAGGTCATAAGTCCTCCACCAACCAAATCAAGACTAAGATCAAGGCAAGGCATCAATGTGGGGCAGCCTCTAGAAGGAATCAGACGAGTTCGGTTCGTTTCGGACTCCCGTGAGTCCAAACAGATAAACTCCGATTCCGTTTCGATGTATTTATATCGATTAATTAATCTAATTAATTAATCATATCACATACATAATGACATAATTAATTTCTCCTAGAAATAATTATATTCATGAATTAAATTAATCACCTAGTAATTTATTTAATTCATTAGGCCGTAAATTAATTTATCCACTAAATTAATTTAGACATCCAATGTCCTAAATTAGATATCCAATATCTAATATTCATTATGAGAGAATAAGATTGATTCGTTATGAGAGAATAAGCTTGATTCATTCCGTCGTCAATACTATTGCGCGACTCGGTAGGTCCGTCTCAGTCAGCAATGGGAGGAACCAAAGAGTAGTAGCACCAACTAGCCAGCCTAACAGCCTACACTGTACCCCAATTGAGAACGAATGATTGGGATCATTCAAGAACCATTCTGTCGTGAATACCAGTATACGTATAAACCCTTCTTTCAAATGTCCCGATCAAGTTATAGGGTCACGGTCAGCCAAACCCTATTTGTACTTGACGCTATGCATGCGTTAATGCAAATCGAGATCATCGAGCTGTCGTGTATCTAATACAACTATCTCCAATGCTTTGGCCAAAGACTTATGATCTCATCTGCCAAAAACCGCATAGGACATATAACCCGCTCACTAATGGGAGAAGGAATTCTATCTTCGTATTCACTAGGACCTGCTACTTGCCCGTCAAGATGCACGTCGAGGTTGACCCCTGCCTTCCGGTTTACAGGGTCGAACTACTCTAATGAAAATCTTGACGTCACAAGCACATCCCTACTAAATCCTCAAGTCGAAGGTTCACGAATACCTATCACAACCTTTCGATTCCGTCATTGACTGTCCCGAAGTGAAATCCGTGTGACGAATCGAGGGTGAGTTGGTTCGAGTATACTAATCCAATTAGCATACCTATAATGCGTGCTCCCACTAAACATTAGCGTTCGACAGGCACTCTCCATGTCAAAGAACACGTCATACAAGTCTTCACATAGACTTAACGCCCAGTCAAGTTTCATCGACTTGCGAACGATTAAGTATTTGAGCTATAAACCTTTCCAGTGCCGACCCCCTTATCCAATAAGGAGTTGAACGTTTTGCTCTCAAATACACAGACTAGTTTCTATTTGTATATTTATGAGTTAGGAATGCCAGTAACTACTAGTAAATAAAGAAACATCCATTGCCTTATATTAATGATTTACATAATTACAAGTACAATGCCCTCACTCAACATCATCTGAGTGGCATTCGAGGGCATACTCCTAACAATCTCCAAGTTGCACTCAATGCCACACACGATGGTATCTAATACCCATGTTCTCCAGATTATGCTCCAAGCTAATCTGAGAATGTGGCTTGGTCAGTGGATCAACGACATAGTCGGCTGACTCTACTCTATGCAGCACAATGTATCTCTTTGCGAACAAATTCTATTACGAGATGATACTCTCTCAATATGTTTGGTACTGTTGTGAAAACTCGGCTCCTAGGCCTGTGCTACCGCTCTGGCAGTGCAGCACAAGGTGTCACGTGAAGTTTACCCAGTAACTTCTTAATCCTTCCTTTGGAGGCCTCCGAGGCCGCTTTATACTCAGCCTAACAGGTGGAATTAGCAGTCGCGCTATACTTGGTACTATGCCATGATACTGCTCCTCCATTAAGAGTAAATGTAGCCAGAAGCAGACATAGAATCGTCTTTATATCCTTGGAAGTCCTATACAGTGAATCCCATCACATTCAGTTCTCCACCACCATATATAAGAACCAGATCTCTAGTCCTTCTCAAGTACTTGAGAACGTTCTTTATGGCGGTCAATCCCATGATGAAAACGGAACATTATTAAGAACAACCTCACATCACAAGTCACAAGTTTATAAGTGTTTCATTTACACTAAATGCATAATCATCATAAGAATACACACATCATTATAACCAAGCAAGATAACTTGCCTCAATACGGAGGCGAGAATAGTCCTTCCTTGTCGAACGAACGAACGACCCTCGATTCAAAATCAGTTACTCGAACAATCAACCTTGAATGAAGTATATTTTACTCAATAATACGTTCATATGATCATCTATAACAAATTTTAACGAGACAACATCCTAATTTCCATTTGAGTAGTTCAACCTTTTAAGATATTGAAGTGTTACTCCAAGAACCTTATTCATACCATTCTAATCTTACAATTGATTACAAGATGTTACCAAATGTTTGCTGGATTATGAATTACTCCATAATGTGTTAAACAATAATCTTGTACCATTTAAACTTATTAAGAACATCTCAAATGATTACAAGTAAAAATCTGCATTACACACAATCACTTATGTTGAGTTAACTAGTTGTAAATCCATATCATGATCATGAAGACTATCTCAAGTTTAACACCATCCTTATAACCTTCTAACTAACCTGGAGATTCAAATATCATTCCTCTGAATTTACCTAGCTTAGGTTCAAGAAGGTCATTTCATTCTTCTAATGATCAACAAGGGTTTCTTAAAACATTTTATGGTAATTATTTCAACAAGTTATTTTCATTATAAGGAAACAAGGACTATTATTATTCCAATTGTGTTATTAGTCCAGCAAGAAGAGTGTGGTTTAACTAGACATGATCATCACCATTTAAAACACCAAGAACACATCATTACAAATCCCCTAATCATCATATTCATCATTAAGTTTGTTGGAAGCTTAACTACAAACATGTTTAGCTTGATTAATTCATCACTAGGTGGAGTATACTTAATCACTATCATTACAATTACGAGATTATAGGGTTAAATCGTATAACATACCTTCAGAAATGAAGAACAATACACCAAAACCACAAGAACACAATCTAAGCTTCAAGAATGACTCCAACTTCCACTCAACAAGCTCCAAAATCAAAATGTACTCAAACGCAAGTTGGAAGAAGGTAAATTTGATCTAGGGATGAAGGGGAATGATTATATGGGTGAAAAATCGGAGTTTGGACGTGCAAAATGAAAGACACAAGTTGTCTTTTTATAACAGCACAGTTCGCTACGTACGTTATCACAAGAGGATAACGTACATTAACAGCTTTACGTACGCTACACAAAAAGTGTTACGTATGTAAGCTAAGTCCAGAGGCTACTGGACTGAAATACGAACATCATTACGTACGTTACCGCTTGAAGCATTACGTACGTAATGTAGGTCAACTAGGTTGCCTCCAAAAGATCAGATATTCAAATCCTGTCCGACCCCACCCGCCGAAAGTTGAGATCAGATACGATTACACTGGTTATGTACGTAACAGGTACCTCTTTACGTACGTAAAGGCCTCAAAATAGCGTACGCTATGCTAAAGGAGTAGCGTACGTTAGGATCAGGTTTAATAGCTCAAAAATGTACTTATCTATACAACGTTGAGAATTTAAAACATAATGCGAGTGGTAGTTATTATTATGTCTATTTATGATATATTCCAACATCAATAAACATTACACAAATGAAACAAGACTACAACAGTATTGAATTATCCAAATAATACAACAGTAAGCAAGAATTTCCATCGGATATTACAGTATGCCTAGTGGGGATTGTATGGTTGGGAATCGGGAAGTTAGAGACTGCCCAATGATGATTGGGAACCGAGATTGGCCCTCAAACCTCATTGTCGTAGACTTAAAGGGTGAGGATTTGATCCTCGGGGACGATTGGCTGGATCATCATGGTGCTATTATGGACTATTGGACTCGTACTATCTCGATAGTGGCCGAAGATGGCACGGAGCATACTCTTATTGGTTGTAAGCTAGGTAGATCAGGGAATGTGATCAGCGCCATGAAGGCGATGAGAATTCTGAACCAGGCGTGCGTAGTCTATTGGTGTTACGTTTTGAAGGCGAAAGAGGGTGGAGTTAACATGTCATCAATTCTAGTTGTTAACGAATATCCTGACGTATTTCCGGATGACTTGCCGGGATTACCACCGCAGCGGGGAGTTGAGTTTCCCATCGATTTAGAGCCGAATGCGGCTCCTGTTTCTCGGGCACCGTATCATATAGCACCATCAGAGATGTTAGAGTTGAAGAAACAGTTGGGGGAATTGCTAGATAAAGGGTATATCCGACCGAGTGCATCACCTTGGGGTGCGCCTGTGCTTTTCGTTAAGAAGAAGGATGGACTTCGTTTATGCATAGACTACCGAGAATTAAACAAGTTGACCGTAAAAAACAAATACCCTTTACCCCGGATTGATGACTTGTTTGATCACCTTTAGGGAGCGACAGTATTCTCGAAGATTGATTTATGATCGGGTTACTATCAATTGAGAATTCGAGATAGTGACATACCAAAAGCTGCCTTTCAGACGAGATATGGCCATTACGAGTTTGTGGTTATGCCTTTTGGGCTAACCAATGCCCCAGCAGTGTTCAGGCAGTTGATGAACAAGGTTTTTATCTAGTATCTGGACAAATTTTTAGTCATTTTTATCGACGACATTCTTATCTATACCCAGAGTCAGGAGGAACACGTTGTATGTCTTCGTATTGTGTTAGACATTTTGAGAGCTGAGCAGTTATATGTGAAGTTTTCTAAATGTGAGTTTTGGCTCAAAGAAGTAACATTCCTCGGGTATGTGATATCAGTGGAGGGAGTTCGGGTTTATCCACAGAAGATAGAGGTGGTACTAGCATGGGAACCACCTAAGAATGTGAAAGAAGTGAGGAGTTTCCTAGGACTTGCGGGTTATTGCCATAGGTTTGTCGAAGGGTTTTCTAAGATCGCTCGACCACTCATGCAGTTACTTCAGAAAACTCAAAAGTTTGAGTGGAACACAGATACACAGGATAGCTTTGATGAGTTGAAGAGACGATTGACTACCACACCAGTTTTAGCTTTGCCTCAGGGGAACGAGGATTTTGTGATTTATAGTGATACTTTGGGCCTCAGACTCGAATGTGTTTTGATGCAGAGAGATAGGGTTATTTCTTATGCGTCTCGTCAGTTGAAATCTTATGAAGCAAATTACTCTACACATGATTTAGAGTTAGCTGCCGTCGTTTTCCCTTTGAAAATTTGGAGGCACTATCTTTATAGGCCATCGTGTAAGATTTACATCGACCACAAGAGTCTGAAGTATATCTTCAGCCAGAAGGAATTGAACATGTGGCAATGTAGGTGGATGGAACTAATCAAGGATTATGATCTTGAGATTCTTTATCATCCGGGCAAGGCTAATATAGTGGCGGATCCATTGAGTCGTAAGCCGGTGGCTCTACAGATGTTAGAGGTACTTACGCCTCAAATCAAGATACAACGGGATTTAATTTGTCAGAAAATTAAAGTTTAGGTTCAGAGAGTTCAGGGTCAGTTATGTGCATTAGAAATCACTTCGTCTTCGATCGATGATATCAAGGCGAGACAGTATGATGACCCAATTTTAGTCCATCGGAAGGAACCCTCTTTAAGATCTAATCTATATAGAGGGATTGGGAAAAACTTATCATTCTCTTCGATCTATCCCAGTAGAGTCGAATCCCAAGAATATAGGTTTCTTCTCCCAAGTCTTTCATGGAGAAATTACTCGAAAGACAATCTTTCAAAGAACTGAGCAATCCCACATCATTTCCTATTAGTAGAATATCATCTACATATAGTATTAAGAATGTGATCTTCCTCCCACTAACCCTCTTGTATACAAAAGGTTCTTTTTCATTTTGCACAAAGTCAAACTCTTTGACTGTCTCGTCAAAATGAAGGTCCCAACTACATGAAGACTGCTACAGTCCATTTCATGGAGTCTACATCCACCATTGCTAGGTCATTGGTCGCGGGTCGGTCTCTTGTTTATCACTTCGAACCTCGAGAAAACCCAGTTCCTCCAAGTGCATAAAACTATACCTCTCAGGTAATTGAGACACCCTACTTGACCTACGAGGTGGTTGTACTTGTGTTATAGAAGGTTCGGTTCCATTTTTCTTGCACAGGTGTCTCCTGAGGAGTTTCATTGTATTCTTCCAAAGAAATATTTATACGTGCTCCGCCTTCCTGAATGAACTCTTCTCCCAGGAAGTGTGCATGTAAAGCAACAACGATATTTCAATCTTTGGGCATGTAGAATAGATAACCCATCGTCTCAGATGGGAATCCAATGAAAAGTCTCCGCACGGACCTAGCTTCCTACTTGTCCACCTTAGTATTATAAACATAGGCTGGACATCCCCAAATCCTAATGTCATTAAGACTTGGTTTCCTGCCCTCCCACATCTCATGTGGAGTTTTAGGAATGGATTAGGAAGGACATCTGTTCAAGATATTTGCAGTAGTCAGGAGTGTATACCTCCAAAGGTAAATCGGTAAGTCAGTATAGCCCAGCATGGAAACGGACCGTGTCCAACAAGGCCTGGTTCCTTCTTTCTGACACACCATTTAACTGAGGAGTACCTGGAGTTTGTTAGTTGTGAAACTATTCCTTGTTCCTTAAGGAACTCGCAAACTCCGTACTCATATACTCGCCGCCTCGGTCCGACCGAAGTGCTTTGATATGATCACCTGTTTGTTTCTCGACTAGGGCCTTGAATTCTTGGAATTTCTCAAAGGCCTCGGGTTTATGTTTCATTAAGTATACATAACCATACCTAGTATGATCATCTGTAAACGTAATAAAATATTGATATCTGTCACGTGCTGCTTCCAAAGCACCACATACATCGGTATGGATTAATCTCAGTTTATCAGCGACTCTTTCAAAAGTCCCTGTGAAGGGGGACTTAGTCATTTTGCCTTTAAGGAAAGATTCACAAGTAGAAAAGGGATCCGACAATGGACCCATAAGTCCATCTTTTTCCATCTTGTAAACCTTGGTCTGACCAACATGACCAAGTATTAGATGCCATTTCAAAACTTGATTGGTTTCATCCCTACCACGTTTTCTAGTCATAGTATTCACAACTACTTTGTTGTTGAGATTTAGATGATCCAATCCATTTAACAATGTATTAGTACCTACTAGTTTATTTCTGAAATAAATTTTGCAGGAACCATTACCAATGAAAAATGAAAAGCCTTTCCGATCCATGGCCGGAATGGATACAATGTTTTTATGCCCCCTTGGGCAAAACAAGTACATCTTCTAAAGTCAAAACAAATCCGGATTCTAAACCCAAAAGAAGTGATCCTATGTCGGTCGCCTCGACACTATGCCCGCTTCCGACTGTGATCATAACTTCTTCAGCTCCAAGCTTTCTACTTTGTTCCAGATCCTGATTCACGGTACAAATATGAGAACTAGCACCAGAATCTCTAGCCCAGTGGCCCAGATCACCGCACTTGAGACAAGCATCCTTCTTCTTCTTGTTTTTCAAAACCATCGGGGCCTTGCCCTTACCCTTAAGGTCCTCGACTTGTGGTCCCATCTGCTTCTTGGTCTTTTTCTTCTTGTTCTTGGACCTCCGAGGTCCAGAAGAAATCACAAGAGCAGACTCCTTCATCTGCGGAGTCTTCATCTGAGACTGAACGATCACAAGTTTGTTCATTAGCCCAGCTAAATTACATGCAATCTCATTGCAGTTGAAGTTCATAACAAACTGTGAGAAGGAATCAGGGAGAGACTGTAGGATAAGGTTGGTTTTGAGAGAAGTATCCATTTTAAAATCAAGAGCCTCCAATCTCTCGATCATGGATATCATTTTGAGGACATGTTCCCCAACCTTCTCACCTTCCTTCATTCTTGCACCGAACAGTTGCTTGGATATCTCATATCTAGCAGTTTTGCTGTGCTCACCATAAAGTTCGATTAAGTGAGATAGAATCTGCCTAGCAGAAGTCATTTTCTCATGAGCTCTCTGAACCTCATTAGACATGGAAGCCATCATATAAGCACGAACTTTCACGTCATCCTTAACCCACTTTTCGTGGTTTTTAATCTCTTCCTGATTGGCTCTGGTCCGCACAGGAGGCGCCGGAATGTCCGTCTCCAAGACGTATCCCAGTGCCTCTATACTGAGGACGATCATCAGATTTTGTAGCCAATCCACAAAGTTAGGTCCGATTAAGGTGTTCTTTTCGAGTAGAATTGCGAGTGGGTTCATTGTCATATTGAGAGTTATGTCCGCATTAAGTACGACAGATTAATTAGTGACTCGTTCAATTATGTTCTGTGTATAGAATTAAGGTCTTTTCTATTCTTGTTACCCAGCTCCCACTATTTTTATCGGAATAACACACTCCCATGTGAAATCCGGAAGTATCGTCGCTCTACTTCATAGTGGTGATCGACTTCTTTATAAATCTTAATAGAGGGCAACTTAATAGGTTTCTAGTCTATTAATTTTCATAAAATGGTGTCCAACACCAACCCATCTAATGGATGATTCGATCTTCTTTTTCCTTTTGTTCACTCCCCTCAACCTATACGGTTTCTATACTTCGTGAACAAGTTAAGTTTATACCATCGCCGCAAATCAGTTTCACAATTGAATCTTATCCGGCAACCTATCAGGTTTCTAGGGATAAAATTTGCTCCAACCGAAGGCATCTAATGCACTCCCGGTAATTTATCCATCCTCCCCGAACAACTACCCCGATAACTCGGAAGCATAGCACATCCGGTTTGGATTTCAATTTCCCGAAAGCTCGATGGAGGGAAGGAAAACCTTGAAACCTTATAAACTTAATAATTTGTTATGGGAGAATTTTCGCAATTAACGTTACACTTTGCACATTAATCATTTTAGCGCGTTTGTTGCATTCATACAATATGAAACAACCATTCACAACCTAGTTGCTACCAACATGTGGTTCATGGACCGTTCCTAGAAAACAAAAACTCCGTAATCTAATTACAAGTCTTTGTCTTGAATCTTCGTCTTCTCGAAACGGATCTTCCTCCGGTGTTCGTCATTACATATAAATTTTACATTGAAAAATTGCATCCTAGATACAAATATTTTTGGTAAAATAAATAGGCTCAAAACGGCCTTTACAACCCAATCGAATAAAACGAATGATTCAAACTAAGTCCATGAACCACATCCCATTCAAAAGCATTCATCCAATAAATACCCAATAAATGGATAGCGAGAAGATTACATATTGTTGTTACCCAAAGTCTGCGAAGACCGAATCTCGGGATGAAGGTCCCACCTAGGACCTTTCGACGGGTCTGTCGGTAGGTGAGGCCGTCCTTGTCACTGACAGCTGCTGAAGGGCTGGAGTAAAGCCTGTTCATGCGGCGCCTTTTGCGGATCTGCAAGTTGGCCTTCATCCCGAGATTCGGTCTTCGCAGACTTTGACGGATGTTTACACATGGCATGGGACGGTCGTCCCCGGTCGGATACTAGAGGCGATCGCCAGGTGCCAATAGACAATCGCCTTGGACATCGACCGCTAGGCACTTGACCAGAATATGTCTTCTTCAGTTGGCATCCGACCATTCTGCCGATCGCCTTCGAGGCGTATAAATCGCCGCACAACAATTGCCCCCCAGCTCGCTCTGATGTTGAAGACGTGGGGTGAGGTGGCTTTGCTGGAGATCGCTTGTTTTAGACGAGCGACTCATCTACTTATGAAGCAGACGATCGTCTCCCGAACAAACTGATTTTGAATTTGGACGACTTCCCCGGACGCTGAAAAGAGTGGGAAGTGGAAACGGGCTTTGAAACGTCATTGGGGCACGTGTCGCGCTCCCGTTGGGGGAGTCCGACGGTTTTGTCAGACTTGTCGTTTATTGTGCCCTCGAAACGATGCACACGTGGATTTCGAGGGCGGCATTAAATGCGACTTATCCAACGGTTGCACTTCAGCCCTCGAGATTCCGTTTATTTGCCTAGAGGTCCCTGCTCTCGCCTATAAAAGGGGCTAGGGCTTCTGGGGTTATATCTTTATGCGTTTTTGCCTGAGAAGAAGACATAGCTGAATTTTCTTGAAGCTTTGGGTGCTGATCGACGTTCGACTCAGTCTCTAGGTAAGAACAAAAACTTTTGTCCCCCCTTTATCTTTGAATATGTCTGGAGGAGGATTCTGTAATACCCGAGATTTTTGTTATGTAATTGGAACTTGTGATATTGTTATGATTGTACTTTTGTATGAGTACTATTCTCTGTATTTCATTATCCGATGTTGTCGAGCATATAATTTCGTATATGTGATATAAAGATTGAAATTCTGTGCATGTAGCGCACGCTACAGGCTAAGGGTAGCGTACGCTAACATGGTTTCATAGCGCACGCTACCGAGTGTAATTAGCGCACGCTATGCGTGGTCAGACTGATTGAGACGTGCGGTAGGTGAGATCTGGCCGGGGGACCCCTGTCGGATCGTGTCGGATGTACCTGGACGGCTTTCGGGAAAAGCCGGGTCAACGCCTTAGCGCACGCTACAGGTATATGCGTAGCGTACGCTAAGTGCCGAGTACAGTTAGACTGTGAGCCGTTAGCGCACGCTACGAACAGGGTGTAGCGCGCGCTAATAGCCATTTATTATAAATAGATGACATCCTATTCGTGAATTCAGTCCTTTCTTCCCCCATAACCCGAACTCTTGCACTTGAAACATAACTCCATTCGTCCTAAACACTCCATATCAACCTCCTAGTTCGAGATTGAAGATCATATACCATTGGAGATTGGTGTTCAAGCCTTGGGTGTTGGATTGCTTCATTTTCATCCGTGTTCTTCACTACTTTGAGGTAGGTGATTCTTCACCAATGATTAGTAATGTTCATCAGGAAGTTTGAATCATGTTTGGATAGCAAGTATCTCGTTTTTATCGGTCATCATGTTAGAAGGATACTTTTGACGTATCGGTACTAGATGTCGAATGAACCTTTGAACCATCTTATTATAAGGACTCCTAAGCATGTTTAAATCGATTTATGATCAAGTAATCGGATATTACCCAGTTGATACGTTGTATACGTTGGAATCATATGTTTTGGAACGTAAGACGATGGAACTTAGATTTATTTCTTGAAGATCGTAGAGGAATTGTGATATCGAGATAACTATCCGTATATTGGTATTTCATAATCATAAATCTTCCAGAAACCTTATTAGCATGTTATGCCCGAGGATAACTTGTAATATCACCATAGGATTCTTGAGTTCTTCATCATTCAACCCAGTTTTCGGTTTGCAGTATTCTGCCATGCAAGAGTAGCGCACGCTAACATGTGTGAGTTAACGTGCGCTATCGAGGTTCGGTTTTCGCACAAAACGTACGTAGCGTACGTTATGAGACAGCCGAGTCAGACTGCTAGTTCGTGGCTAGCGCACGCTAGTCTTATACGATAGCGTACGCTAACAGTTCAGCTTAGCGCACGTTACGTATAGTACGTAGCGCGCGCTAAGCAATCCAGGCAGCTTGTTTAAGTTTGAGCTTTTCGGCCGTAGGTCGAATTGTTAGGCCATTGTTCGACTCGAGATGATTTGTGTATCGTTCCTTTTGTTAAGGTTCGAGCTTGTTACGTTGATCGGAGGGGGCGGCCTTCGAGTGCGTCGAGAGCATTGAAGTACATCGTTCTTGCCATCTTCGAGGCAAGTATCGTGATATGTTAAAATCGGTATTTTTGGAGTATGCGTATGATTATGCATGTTGTTGAACATGATATTTACTTCGTTGATTTGTCATGATATTCGTTATATAGTGTTTATATGTTCATGTTGATGAACATAATGATTTGGCATATGTGTATGCATGAGTTGTGTTTGTATACGTGTACGATCTATGCTGAGGGCGCTGGATCGGATGTCCACCTCGTGTTGGTCCGACGGGATCATCTTGGGATCTAGGCTGAGGGCGCTGGATCATTGGACGGGTTATTTCCACCTCGTGTTGGTCCGACGGGATCATCTTGGGATCTATGCTGAGGGCGCTGGATCATTGGAATACCCATGCTGTGTAATGGAATCTTGTAGATTCGCATTGTCGGATTCCGGTAGCGGAAGTCCGTGTGATGTATCTTGTTATGTATTGTTGATGCATATTCGAATTGTTTAATATGATACTTGTACTAGCATCGTTTTGCTAACCCCTTCGGGGTGGACATTTGTTTTGATGTTCGTGTAGCTAAGGAGCAGGAAAGCGAACACAAGATCGACGTGACGACGAAGGGGCTCAGTGATGTTTATTGTTATTGGGGATTTGTTGTCTTGGTTTGGTTTCTGTACTCGAGTACGCGTGTCCTTTTGATATTAATTCGATATGGTTGTATTAATTACCCGTTGAACCAGTTGTACATTTTCATAAACTTGAATTTTCGCAGATTGATGTCTTATATTTACTTTCCTTTTTAATTAGCCTTGTAAATCCTTACTTAAAGGGTTTACGGCGCTGTAATTATTCCGAATATCTCGGGGTGTTACGAATATGGTATCGGAGCTAAGATTTATGGATATCTTGGCGATGGGTTTTGTTTGGGTCTGTTTACGTTATTTGATTTACGGGTCGCTTGTAACATCACCGCTCACCAAGTCGTCATGTGGACCGTGGTTGTAAGTCTCTTAATCTCTTGTACTACCGTTTTACTTAATTAATGTTTTGTGAGTATTGACGGACTTTATTCCAAAAATTTTGTTCTATATATTGAGAAATTGCGTTTACGGTATGTTGAGAGGAGGAGGGCGTGGGCCGGGCCGTCGTGGGCGCGACGTGGTAACGTGAGACATGAGGATTCCGCAACTACCCCGGAAATATCGGCTAGTCGAACCGATTCCCATTCTCGAGGCAGCAAGGATCAGCGAATGATGACGCAAATCCTAACATGCCGGGAGTGCTTCAATGTGGTGGCGCGAGATAAACCGATTCGCCCAGTCGTTGATCGCATGCGAGAGCCGATGGGACAAAGCGGCACCACGAGGATAACCGGGAGACAGATGGCTTGCCGAGGTGGTTAAATTGCACCCGCCAAAATTTGACGAATCTGCCGAGACACTTACTTGGGATCACTGCTCAAGGAGTTGGAAAAGATATTCGCGGGTCTTAAGCTGTCCCGAGGACCTAAGGTTCCCATCGCCGCATTTTCCGACCGGGAGGCCTTTGATTGGTGGGAAGCCGTCGGCGAGGATCATAATGCGGATGGACGGAATTCAAACAAATGATGGAAGCACGATTGTCCCCCGTCCGGTAAGAGAGGCGAAGATCCGAGAGTTTTTCTCACCACAGAGTTCGGAGGCATCTGTGATGATGTAATTAAAACTTTTAATCATCACCGACTTGTGTGCGACACTTGGTCGAACGGAGGCGTAAAAGATTTTTCATTTTGATATGCGGATGAAGCCGGAGATTCAAAGTACATGTCCGGATTCGAGTGTACTACGTTGCGGCAGTATCAAGACAAAGCGCCGCCTACGACATGAAAGAGGCGGCGGTAGAGAAATCGGTAGAGGCAAAGAAGCGAAGGTGACCGTGGCTTTGCGAGAAAACAAGAGTGGTGGGGCCCGCAAGGGCCGGTCTTCCTTTATTCGGCTAGGAAACCCCACACCCTTCTAGAGGCGGAAAGAAGTTCGGACATCATCGCAGATTTCGGACGTATCAAAGAAATGCTACAATTGCGGTCGAGCAGGCATATTCGACGTGATTGCCGCATCTTCGTGACTGTTACATTTGTGGGCAAGAAGGGCACCGTGCGGCCTTCCGTGGAGCCGCTACTAGATCTTTTGGTACCCGCACTCCAAGCCAGTTCCTAAGGAGATAAGTGTGAACCAGACACGGCAGAGTGGATTCCAGCAGTAACGCTGGGAAGAGAGAGACATCCAAAGGCCGGGTCCGTTCCTCCGCGCCTGCACGAAATGAGGAGATCTCGACGGCCAGAACACTGCTGTTGCATCAGTACGATTCTGATCCTTTTGCAACCAGCTAGTGTCTTGTTCGATTCAGAGCTACGCATTCTTTTATATCTTTGAACCGTGTTAAACGTTTGAACATCTCGTGCTTGTATAATTGTGAACCTTATGTTGTGGGATTACCAAGCGAGAGAAAATTGTGGGAACACTAGAAGCTAGGGATTTCCCGGTATCTATAGAAGGAAGAGATTGGCCATCGAATCTTATTGTAGTCGACATCTGCGGTGACGATTTAATTCTCGGAGATGATTGGCTCAACCGCTATGGAGTCATCTTTGAATTACCGAGAGAGAGTCATTTCCATCATTGCTGATGACGGATCTGAACACTTATTCCGAGGATGGAGACCGGGAAGCTCGGGGAAAGTGATCAAAGCAATGAAAGCCGTGAAATTACTGAAGCAGGGATGTCATGGACTCTGGTGCTATGCCATGAGGAAAGAGGAAGGAATAGAGCTCTCGTCTATCTCAGTTGTGAATGAGTTCTCGGATGTATTTCCTGACGAGCTACCAGGGTTACCTCCGCAAAGAGAAGTGGAATTCACCATCGAATTAGAGCCTGGAGCAACCCCTATTTCCGGGGCACCATACCGTATGGCGCCAACCGAGATGTATGAACTCAAGAAGCAACTGGAGGAATTGCTACAGAAGGGATATATTCAACCTAGCGTTTCTCCTTGGGGGCGCCGTTCTCTTAGTCCGGAAGAAAGACGGATCCCTCCGACTGTGTATTGATTACAGGGAGCTTAACAAAATGACGATCAAGAATAAGTATCCTATACCTCGGATCGACGACTTGTTTGATCAACTGCAAGGGGCAAGGGTATTCTCGAAGATTGACTTGCGATCAGGATACCACCAATTGAGAATTAAGGAATCGGACATACCGAAATGCGCTTTGAGATCGATGCAGACATTATGAATTTGTAGTGATGCCATTCGGACTTACCAATGCTCCTGCGGTATTCATGCAATTGATGAATCGGGTATTCTTGGAATACTTGGATAAATTTGTGGTCGTTTTCATTGACGACATTTTGATATATTCGAGGGACGCAGAGGAGCATGCTGATCATTTACGAGTGGTTTTGAGCATCTTGAGAAAGGAACAGCTATATGCAAAATTTTCTAAATGCGAGTTCTGGCTTAAGGAAGTAACCTTCCTTGGGCATGTGATATCAGCCGATGGAGTTCAGGTGGACCCGAAGAAAGTCGAAGCAATCTTGGGATGGGAAGCTCCTAAGAACGTGAAAGAAGTCCGAAGCTTCTTAGGACTTGCTGGATATTATCGCCGCTTTGTAGAGGGATTTTCCAAAATTGCTCGTCCGCTCACCCACCATTACTGAAAACTCAAAAGTTCGCGTGGAATGAGAAGTGCCAGTGGTTTTGTGAACTTAAGAAGAGACCGACGACACCTATATTAGCGCTGCCGGAAAGGAACCGATGGATTCATGGTATACATGACGCTTCAAATCGTGGTTTGGGTTGTGTGTTGATGCGAAGGATAAAGTGATTGCTTATGCTTCTCGGCTTGAAACCGTCTGAAGTAAATTACCCGACTCATGATCCGGAGTTAGCGGTGTGGTTTTGCTTTGAAAATTTGGAGACATTATTTGTACGGCACTCATTGTCGATCTTTACAGATCATAAGAGCCTCAAATACATTTTCAGAAAAGAATTAAACATGAGGCGAGAAGGTGGTGGAATTGATCAAGGATTACGACCTAGAGATTCTCTATCATCCGGAAAGCAAATGTAGTAGCCGATGCATTGAGCCGTAAACCTGTTTCTCTTCGAGTGTTGGAAGCTCTTACGCCCTGCATCAAAGATTCAACGAGAACTGATCCGCGAAGGGATTGAGGTATGGGCACCAGGAATCCAAGGGCGACTTTATGTGATGGAACTGACTTCATCACTAGTCGAGAAGATCAAGTCCAAGCAGTTGGACGATTCTCTGATCCTTCGATTATGTGATGAAGTAAAGAAAGGAAAAGCCCCAGGATTCGTGATACAAGATGATGGAGTTCTGAGATTTCAAAGTCGACTTTGCGTTCCCGATGATGATGATTTGAGACGAACTATTCTGAAAGAAGCTCATAGCGCGCCCTATTCTATTCACCCGGGCAGCAGTAAGATGTATAAGGATCTTAAACAAAACTTCTGGTGGGGGAATATGAAGAAGGACGTAGCAGAATACGTTTCGAAGTGTTTGACTTGTCAGCAGGTTAAGATTGAACATCAGCGACCTGCCGGGATGTTAAAGCCGCTTCCGATCCCTGAATGGAAGTGGGAGGACATTTCGATGGATTTCATCACAAGTATGCCAAGGACTAGAGCAGGAATGAACATGATTTGGGTCGTAGTTGATCGACTAACCAAGTCGGCTCATTTTCTAGGAATCAAAGATACATGGGGACCCGAGAGATTGGCACGAGTATTTGTTGCGGAGATAGTCAGATTGCATGGGACGCCGAAGACCATTATTTCGGATCGAGATGGTCGTTTCGTGTCGCACTTCTGGAAAGCAGTTCACAAGGCTTTGGGGACTGAGCTCAATTTTAGCACAGCTTATCATCCCCAAACAGACGGTCAGTCCGAAAGGACTATTCAAACTGTAGAAGACATGCTTAGAGCTTGTGCGTTGGATTGGTCAACTGATTGGGAAGTTCACTTGCCCTTGATCGAATTCACTTACAATAATAGTTGGCATGCTTCTATTAAAATGGCACCATTTGAAGCTTTGTACGGGAGGAGGTGCCGATCACCCCTGTGTTGGGATGATTCTTCGGATTTGATCGGGACGGAACCGGATTTGATTATTCAGACTCAAGAGAAGATAGCGGTGATTCGAGAGAGACCCTGATCGCCCAGTCGACGAAGTCTTATGCGGATGTACGTCGTCGCCCTCTAGAGTTCGACGTTGGGGACCACGTACTATTGAAGGTATCTCCTACACGAGGGATTTTCCGTTTTGGGAGAAGAGGCAAGCTTAGTCCAAGATATATCGGACCATTTGAGATCCTAGAGAGAGTTGGGGATTTAGCATACAACGTGGCCATAACTCCATAGCTGAGTCATCTTCACAGAGTATTTCACGTATACCAACAGAGGAAGTATATACCGGACCCCAGTCACGTCATTGATTTCGACGAGATCGAGATAGCTAATGATGGCACCTTCGAAGAGAGACCAATCAAGATACTTGAGAGCCGGATCAAACAATTAAGGAATAAACCGATACATTTGGTTAAAGTACAATGGTCACGACATGGAGTCGAAGAGGCCACTTGGGAAACGGAGGACGGTATGAAGGCTAAATATCCGGAGTTGTTTTCATCCTAAGTTTCGGGACGAAACTTCTTTTTAGGGAGGAAGGATGTAATACCCGAGATTTTTGTTATGTAATTGGAACTTGTGATATTGTTATGATTGTACTTTTGTATGAGTACTATTCTCTGTATTTCATTATCCGATGTTGTCGAGCATATAATTTCGTATATGTGATATAAAGATTGAAATTCTGTGCATGTAGCGCACGCTACAGGCTAAGGGTAGCGTACGCTAACATGGTTTCATAGCGCACGCTACCGAGTGTAATTAGCGCACGCTATGCGTGGTCAGACTGATTGAGACGTGCGGTAGGTGAGATCTGGCCGGGGGACCCCTGTCGGATCGTGTCGGATGTACCTGGACGGCTTTCGTGAAAAGCCGGGTCAACGCCTTAGCGCACGCTACAGGTATATGCGTAGCGTACGCTAAGTGCCGAGTACAGTTAGACTGTGAGCCGTTAGCGCACGCTACGAACAGGGTGTAGCGCGCGCTAATAGCCATTTATTATAAATAGGACAGCATCCTATTCGTGAATTCAGTCCTTTCTTCCCCCATAACCCGAACTCTTGCACTTGAAACATAACTCCATTCGTCCTAAACACTCCATATCAACCTCCTAGTTCGAGATTGAAGCATATACCATTGGAGATTGGTGTTCAAGCCTTGGGTGTTGGATTGCTTCATTTTCATCCGTCTTCTTCACTACTTTGAGGTAGGTGATTCTTCACCAATGATTAGTAATGTTCATCAGGAAGTTTGAATCATGTTTGGATAGCAAGTATCTCGTTTTTATCGGTCATCATGTTAGAAGGATACTTTTGACGTATCGGTACTAGATGTCGAATGAACCTTTGAACCATCTTATTATAAGGACTCCTAAGCATGTTTAAATCGATTTATGATCAAGTAATCGGATATTACCCAGTTGATACGTTGTATACGTTGGAATCATGTGTTTTGGAACGTAAGACGATGGAACTTAGATTTATTTCTTGAAGATCGTAGAGGAATTGTGATATCGAGATAACTATCCGTATATTGGTATTTCATAATCATAAATCTTCCAGAAACCTTATTAGCATGTTATGCCCGAGGATAACTTGTAATATCACCATAGGATTCTTGAGTTCTTCATCATTCAACCCAGTTTTCGGTTTGCGATTCGCCATGCAAGAGTAGCGCGCTAACATGTGTGAGTTAACGTGCGCTATCGAGGTTCGGTTTTCGCACAAAACGTCGTAGCGTGCGTTATGAGACAAATGAAGTCGATCGCTGCCGTGGCTAGCGACGCTAGTCTTATACGATAGCGTCGCTAACAGCTTGACTTAGCGCACGTTACGTATAGTACGTAGCGCGCGCTAAGCAATCCAGCAACTTGTTTAAGTTTGAGCTTTTCGGCCGTAGGTCGAATTGTTAGGCCATTGTTCGACTCGAGATGATTTGTGTATCGTTCCTTTTGTTAAGGTTCGAGCTTGTTACGTTGATCGGAGGCGGCCTTCGAGTGCGTCGAGAGCATTGAAGTACATCGTTCTTGCCATCTTCGAGGCAAGTATCGTGATATGTTAAAATCGGTATTTTTGGAGTATGCGTATGATTATGCATGTTGTTGAACATGATATTTACTTCGTTGATTTGTCATGATATTCGTTATATAGTGTTTATATGTTCATGTTGATGAACATAATGATTTGGCATATGTGTATGCATGAGTTGTGTTTGTATACGTGTACGATCTATGCTGAGGGCGCTGGATCGGATGTCCACCTCGTGTTGGTCCGACGGGATCATCTTGGGATCTAGCCGAGGGCGCTGGATCATTGGGACGGGTTATTTCCACCTCGTGTTGGTCCGACGGGATCATCTTGGGATCTATGCCGAGGGCGCTGGATCATTGGAATACCCATATGTGTAATGGAATCTTGTAGATTCGCATTGCCTGATTCCGTAGCGGAAGTCCGTGTGATGTATCTTGTTATGTATTGTTGATGCATATTCGAATTGTTTAATATGATACTTGTACTAGCATCGTTTTGCTAACCCCTTCGGGGTGGACATTTGTTTTGATGTTCGGGTAGCGAGGAGCGGGGAAACAACCCGCGATCTGACGTGACGACGAAGGGGCTCAGTGATGTTTATTGTTATTGGGGATTTGTTGTCTTGGTTTGGTTTCTGTACTCGAGTACGCGTGTCCTTTTGATATTAATTCGATATGGTTGTATTAATTACCCGTTGAACCAGTTGTACGTTTTCATAAACTTGAATTTTCGCAGTATTGATGTCTTATATTTACTTTCCTTTTTAATTAGCCTTGTAAATCCTTACTTAAAGGGTTTACGGCGCTGTAATTATTCCGAATATCTCGGGGTGTTACAGATTCACCGTTTATGAGGCGGGTAGCACTTCCGCCGCCGCGACTTCGACTGCTCGGGATGAAACCTCTGCGAATTTTCACGTGGAGACGGCCGTCGAGGCCATTCGCGCTGGGATTGAACCCGCGGAGGTTGAAGAACTCTTCAACGAGGCTGACGCGGCGAAGTCGGTGGTGGAGGAGCAGAAACGCTCGCTGGCCGACGAGGAGGAGGCAATAAGACTGTAGTGGGAGTAGAACAGTGTGTTCGGCCAAGCCTTTCTGGAATTTGCCGAGGTTATGGAGAGACTTGCCGGACCACGCCCTAAGTTCGATTTTCGCGTATATTCGGTCACCCACCCCCATGAACCCTTAAAGCAGACGTCATTTCGGGCCGCGGACCGCTCCCCGTGGACCCTTGGCCAGATTAAGAGTTCGGCGACTAAGAAGGATTTGAGTCGTTGGAGGGCGGAGTTCCATGTCCCCTCCGATGTTTCACTGTATGTGCTTGCCGAGAATGAGTGCGCCGACCAACCTCCCGAGGGTATGGTCGCCGTTAACGAGTTGATCATGGGGGCCGGATTACGGTTTCCATTGCCGTTCGCCGTGTTGTATCTGTTTACCGCTTGGAATGTGACACCGCTCCAACTGACGCCGAACGCCTGGTTGCAGATCGTCAGTAATTTGACTCTATTTGGCTGTCACCGGCTGTTCCGTCTTCCTTCTGTGCTGGAGATGAACTATCTCTTTAAGCTGACGGCGCAGAAGGGTTCTGTTGGCGGCTACCAAATCCAGGGTCGCTTGGGCCGGGTGGTCCTTGGGGTACCGAACAAGGTCCAGGGCGACCTGATAAAGTGGTGCTGGGTCGGCGGAGCGTGGAAATCGGTCGAGAGCGACAAACCCGAGGATGAGTTGGATATCCCCACCGGCTTCTGGGAGAGGAATCCAAGTAAGGGTTTTAACTCTCCCTTCGTTCGGATACACCTTGAACTGATCTAATTTGGTTTTCTTTTTGCAGGCTCCCTTGTTCCATCAGCCGGTGACCTACCATTTGATTTTTCGATCGTTTGGGAGCGAATATGTAGTCTTCCGGATAGTTATATCGATGCTCACGTGATCAACAACGAAGCTCATTGGTTGGGCGCCCAATTGTTTCGCTTTCCCTGCCACTTAAGGGTCACGATCGCCTTTGATTGAAGAAGACGTCCTACCTGGTTGATTGTCTTCTTTGACAGAGATATACTTCCCCCGCTACTCTGAGCCACCGAGAGAAATCGCCATGTCGAACCCTGGTATCATGAATCGTCTCCGCCAAGGGAAAAAGGCGAGTCGTGCCCCTGCAGCGACGACCCGTCCTATCCCAGAGGCGAGACCTCTCATGGGGCCGATCGTCGTCGAGCGGTAGACTCGGGAAGAGGAGCAGCTCCAGCGCAACTGCAAGAGGTGGAGGCCGGAGGAGCCCTTGCCATCTGTTGCTGTTGAGGCGCCCGCAGTGGTGCCGCTGGTCGCCGCGCCTCCAATTTCTGCAGTTCCAATGGCGGAGGGGCCTACGCCCTCATCGGCCTTCCTACAGGCCATGGCGACCGCTGATGCCCAGACCCCGTGGGGCAAGCCTTTCTTCGTCCGCGACGCGAGAAGATCGAAAGGTAAGTTTGGTTGATCTGCTGAGTTACGTCACTTGTGTAGGGGACATACTAATTCCTTTGTTCTTGGTGCAGGTTCCGTCTTGCCGACCCGAACTGCTCGCCGATGGTGTTGGACTTCCTCGCGAGCAGATCTCCCCGCGAGTCTAGCGACGTCCCTCACTACGTCTCTCGGCCTATCGCCGCCCTGCCGAAGGCTTGGACGACTGATCTGGATGCCATCGCGCGCCGGCGGTCTGGAGACGCGATGCAGGCGACTCTTGCTCTGACCCTCCAAGCGGCGACGATGGCCGCTCAGGCCATGAAGGATTATGAGGGGCGGCCCTCTACTGCCCGTTTCCATTCGGACCTCGAGGCTGCTCGGAATCGGAACGCCGAGTTTGCCGACAGGATCGCGGCAATGGAGAAAGAGTACGTGGATACGGCCAAGCGGGTGAAGCAGGATCTCGACCAGGCGAAGCAGGATCTCGACCGGGCCAGGGTGGCGACCGACTGAATGCGTGATCAAATGACGGAAGCCCATCGGTTGCATGCGGCCTCGCAGGGGGAGGCGACTGAGCTGAAGGCGGTGGTAGACCGGTTAAATGGCGATCTGGAGTCTTCGAAGGGAGAGCTGGCCGCTAAGGTTACCAAGCTACAGGGTGCATATCAAACAATCGCGAGGCTGAAGGAGAAGTTGGAGGCGACTGAGGCCGATCCCTTCCTCAACGTGGAGTATGTCAGCGAATTCGCCTATTACATGGCTTACACTGACGCCATCCGCGCTGTCAAGAAGGGAGGGCTCGAGGTCGGCCCTCTGATTGATAACTTCAAAGCCTACGTGCTTGATCATCCTCTGCAGTCGGCCTTCTTTGTGTCGATCCTTGACCTCTCCGACCTCGGAATCGACCTGGGCTGGTATTCGTCGCCGGGCAACCTCGTTCACCCGGATGCCGGCGAGGAAGCGCATGTCGATCCAGCAGCCGGTGGCGAAGGCCGGACCGATCCAGCAGCCAGTGGCGAAATCCAGGCGGGGGCAGCCTGAGTTAGTCCACTTTCATTTTTTTTTTTCACTTGTGATTTTTCAGTTTCGTTTTGTTTCGCCTTCGGGCGCTTGTACAAATATTCTGAATGAAATGAAATAAATAATTGCATCTGATTCCTTGCTTGTACGATCGTCTGTCTGAATCTTTCGCATTTGACTTCACACAATGTGTTTGAGGAGCGGTCGTTGTATGTATAGCTCCGAATGTATTGGTATACTTAAATTCTTACTTGTAAATTTCTGAACAAAACCGATCGTCATATGTGTATTCGAACAAAGCCGATTGTATGTGGTTTCGTCCTCCTGATCGTATGTATGGCTCCGCTCTGCCCCTTGTTTTTGTTTACTTGGTGAAAGTAAGGGAACAAAAATAATTCGTTTAGCGAGCTATCTTTAGTTTGGTTCTTGCGATCTTCGATTTTGTTGATTCCTCGAGGAAGGCCGAACGTCCCGGCCTGGAAAGACTTCGCACAGTCGTGGGGTTCGATGGAACCGACCTCCACGACTATGTCTTGTGCGCGAGAGATATTCCGTCTGATGGTCAACTTCTCGCGACTCACTTAATTGTGAGGGTCCTCCGTAGGCTACGTTTTGCCTCGCAATGTAGCGATGGGGCGGATGGTCTCTGCCTGGAGGAGTCCTTGCACGGGGCACCGTCGGATAAATCGACTTCGCTACCGTGGCTTGTTAGCACTTTTCTGCCTAAGAGGGCATACATTGTGACGGGGGGAGGGACGCGTCGCATTGTCCAGGTCCACCATGTTAGATGATGGATCCGAGGGTGGGCGAGCATGTCCACTGCTCTGTCTTGGAGGGTCCTTCGGCTATGCCCGCCTCATATTTAAATGAAAGGGTGGGCGATCTCTGCCCAAAGGAACCTTGCATGGACGGGCTATCGGCTCCATCGACCTCCAGAACCATGGCTGCACTTTTCTACCTCGGATCGCCATGTTAGATGATGATCCTCGAAGGTATACGTTGTGTTAGGGGGGCGATCGCTTGCCTAGGTACATCATGTTAGATGACGAACTCTTGGAGGGCGAGCGAGTCGTCCTCTTTTCTATTTGTTTATTTCGCCGAGGCGAATCTTTTAGAGGGGATCGGAAAATCTCATTAAGCTATTTGTACATTGGATAACTGAATACAGAGTTTTTATTGATAGTATTTCTTAAAATGAACGGCGTTCCAGGGATATTGGTCCGGAGTGCCGTCTGGGTGTTGGAGCTCGTAGGCTCCTTTGGTCAGCCATTTGGATATCCTGAAGGGGCCCTCCCAATTTGGGCCAAATACTCCCGTGTGAGCCTGGACCTTTTTGAGGACTAGGTCGCCCACTTGGAATCGCCTTTCTTTGACCTTCGAATTGAAGAATTTCTCGTTCCTTTTGTGGATTGTGTTCTTCATTTCCGAGGTCAGTCGTCGTTCCTCGAGCATATCCAAGTCGATCCGCCATGCTATATCATTGTCCGTCGTCATTTGTTGTGCAGTTCGGTGGCTGAGAACGGCGATCTCAGAAGGGATCAGTGCTTCTGTTCCAAAGGCGAGGGCGAATGGGGTTTCGTCAGTTGAATTTCGGGTCGTCGTTCGATAGGACCACAAAACATCCGGGAGCTCGCTCGCCCATCGTCCTTGTTTGTATCCGAGTCTTGCTTTGATCGTGTGTTTGAGAATCTTGTTTACAGCCTCTACCTGCCCGTTTGTTTGAGGGCGGTAAGGGGTCGAGAACAGCTTTTTAATTCCCCATTTCTCGCAGAATTGCATAACTTCCAAACCGTCGAATTGCTTTCCGTTGTCGGAGATGATAGCCTGAGGTAGACCGAATCGGCATATGATGTTCTTCCAAATGAACTTGATCACTTGTTCTTGGACGATCTTGTTGAGTGGCTCGGCCTCTGCCCATTTCGTGAAATAATCGACCCCCACGATAGCGAATTTACATCCCCCTGGCGCCGTCGGCAAAGGACCGATGAGGTCGATGCCCCATTGGGCGAATGGCCACGGACTGTACATAGAAGTGAACTGCTCGAGGGAGAGCTTGAAGTTTAGGCCCATTACTTGATACCTGTGACAAGATCGGGCGTAGGCGATCACGTCTTCTTGTAGGGTAGGCCAGAAAAAGCCTTGCCTGGTCATCTTGTGGATGAGAGCTCGCCCTCCAGCGTGATTTCCACAGATCCCGTCATAGATTTCAGCGAAAACAAGTCGGCCTTCATCCGGCATAATGCATCTAAGGAGAGGAAGGCTGAAAGCTCGCTTGTAAAGCTGGTCGTCCAATAGGGTGTATCTGGTTGCTCGGATCTGAAGCTGGCGAGCTTTGATCCTATCTGTGGGGACCGTTCCGTCCTTCAAGTACTTAACGAACGGAGTCATCCAGCTCTCTTCGGCGATGGCAACTGTGGTGACCAGGCTTCTGTCGATCGCCAATTTTGCTGACTTCGTGATTTGGATGTTAGAGAAGTCTGCCGCCCCATCTGACGATGCGAGTTTGGATAGGGCATCGACCTGGGAGTTGTGCTCTCTCGGGACTTGTTCGATCAGCACCTCTTCAAACTTTGTGCACATTTCGGCGACCAATTCTTGACATTTGATCATCTGTTCGCCGCGCGCCTCATATTCCCCCTTGACTTGGTTCACGACCAAGAGGGAGTCCATGAAGATGTGGAGGCGGCGAACGTCCATGGCGAGTGCTAGATCGAGCCCGCCTACCAAGGATTCGTACTGGACTTCATTGTTGGTCGCACGGAACCCGAAACGCATAACATTTGTAAAACTTTGGCCGTCGGGGCTGATGAGGACAATCCCTGCCCCTGCTCGCGAGCTGGTCGCCGAGCCATCTACGCACAATTTCCAGGCAGGATGGCCGACCTGGGTCGGACTGGGCGGGAATGTTAATTCCACCACGAAATCCACCAGAGCTTGGCCTTTGATCGCTGTGCGAGGAGCGTACGTGACACCGTATTGGGTGATCTCCAGTGACCACTTGAAAATTCGCCCGTTGGTGTCTGGCCGGTGCATAACTTGCCTTAGAGGGAGAGTCGTCAGAACCTCCACTTGGTGTTCGAAGAAGTAGGCCCTCAGCTTGCGAACACTCATGACTAATGCGTAGGCGAGGTTTTCTAGAGGCGTGTAACGCGTTTCCGCGTCATGAAGCGCTTGACTGACGAAGTAGATAGGCAAGTGGGCTTGCCCCTCTGCTCGCACTAATACAGCGCTCAGCGCGACCTCCGAGGCTGCCAAGTAGAGGAATAGCTTTTCATCGGGGATTGGTTTCGCCAAAATTTGGGGATTAGACAGATACTCCTTGATTTTGGCGAATGCCATTTGACTTTCCTTTGTCCATGCAAATTTCTTTTTCTTTATGGTGGCGAAGAATGACTTGCTTTTTTCTCTGAGCCGAGAAATGAAACGGTTAAGGGCTGCTAGACAACCCGTGAGGTGTTGCACCTGCTTGACATTACGTGGCTCCTACATGTCGAGGATCGCCTTGATCTTGGTGGGGTTCGCTTCGATCCCCCTTTGGCTCACGATGTGCCCCAGGAACTTTCCGGATTTTACCCCGAAGTTGCATTTCTTGGGGTTCAGTTTCATGTTTAATTTCTCGAGGATGGCGAACGTCTCAGTAAGGTCTTTGAGGTGATCTTCCTTTTTGAGGCTCTTGACCACAATGTCGTCAATGTAAACCTCCATGGTTTTGCCGATTTGATCGGAGAACATCCCGTTGACTAGTCGTTGTTAGGTCGCCCCCGCATTTTTCAGATTGAACGGCATTCGTATCCAAAAGTACATGTCTTTTTCCGTGTGGAATGATGTGTGTTTTACGTCTTTCTCTGCCATTGGGATCTGATGGTACCTGGCGAAGGCGTCCATAAACGACATCATTTCGCAACCTACCGTGTTATCGACCAAGTGGTGAATATGAGGCATTAGAAAGTGGTCTTTCGGACATGCCGCGTTGAGGTCGGTGAAATCGATGCATAACCTCTAGGAGTTGCTCTCCCTTTTGACGAGCACCGCGTTGTCTACCCACTGTGGCTCATCGGTAGCTACTCCGATCAGTTTGTTGTCGAGTAGCTTTTTGACTTCTGCGTTGAGCGCATCATACTTCTCAGGACCGAATTTCCTACATTTCTGGTGAACAGGCTTCCTTGCCGGGTCGATCTTTAGATAATGGCAAGCGTGTTCAGGACTGATGCCAACCATATCTTGATGCGACCAGGCCAAGATTCCGATGTTCTTACGTAGTAAACTGATCAAATCGTCTCTTAACTCGGGACCGACGCTTGAGCCGATCTGCACTTCCCGCTCCGGGCGAGCCGGATCAATTGTTATACTTTCCAACTCTTCAATGGGGACGGTCGCTTCTCGTTTGGAACGATCGCGGGACTCGATCCTTGGAACAATGTCGAGGCTTAGCTCGAAACCGATCCTTGGCTCGATGTCGTCCGACAATTGATGCGAGATTCCGTCCTCTGAGTCGGGCTGGTATGAGGTGCTTGGCTTGTCGATCTCCATTGGTTGAGTGTCGATCGTCTCAATGCTACAAATAGTACGGGAAACATTTAAAGGGGAAGTTACGACACAGGAGTAATTCAAACATTTCTTTGCCATTAGCTGGTCTCCTTTTACAGTACCAACTGTCCCATGGGTAGTGGGGAACTTGATACAGTAAAAGAAAGAAGAGGTGACTGCCTCAAATGTTTCTAGAAAGGGGCGACCTAGGAACCCATTATAGATGCTGGGCCTATCTATGATTACAAAATTGAGGTTCCCAGTGATCTTAACCTTGGGATCGTAACAGCATATTAGCTCGACAGAGAGCTTGATCCTTCCATAGGCTTGGATTGTGTTGTCTCCGAACCCTTGAAGCACGATATCGAATGGCTTGATGAACTTGGTGAGGTTGCCGAGTTGGTCCATAGCATATTTGAATATGATGTTGCAAAAGCTCCCATTGTCAACCAGCACGCGGTCGACCATTTTCCCAAGGATACATGCAGAGATCACCAATGCATCCTCTTTGGGGCACTGCACTCCCTCCCTATCCTTGTTGGAGAAGGAGATGAGCGCGTTTCTGGAGATGGTTGGTTCTGGGGGCACCACGACATGGACTCCGGAGAACGCCCTCAGCTCGGCCTTCCGCTTTCTATTTGATATGGTGGAAACCGGGGAAAGACCTCCGAGGTTTCCACCTACCGAATGAATCATAATGATCCCGCCGCCGGGGTTGACCGGAGGGATCGACTCGTCTGAGAACTCCGGATCGTTTTGCTCGATCCTGGCGACCGGATTGGGAGTGAGACAGTCGTCGTTCTGTCGACGATCGCACCCCCCGGTCCTTTCTGATCGGGGTTCTGTCTTGGTGACCAAATTGTCCAGCTTGCCTTCCTCGAACAATCTCCAGAGTTGTCTGGGGAGGTCGCGGTATTGGCTGGTGTTGTGGCCGGGACTTTTGTGGTAGGCACAAAATTTACTGCGGTCCAGATGACCGTTTTCCCTCATCGACTTCGGCTTGCTAAGCCATTCACGCCCCTTGATGGCATTGAAAATATGGGCCGGAGACAGATTGAGGTTGCGGAGGAGGTGAACTTCCACATCCTCGAAGGCCTTGAACTCACCGGGCGGATTTGCGACCGCCTTTCTGGGCTTGGCGACCGCCTTCTTCGGGACGGGAGATGGTGCCTTCCCTTCTCCGGTGGATCCCTCGCCTAAGCGAAGGGTGAGCATCCTCTGCCTGGCCAGAAAGTCGGCGGCCTTGACACGGAAGATCGCGTAGGTCGGGGGGATGTCCTTCGTGAGGTGCCTGAACATGGGTGAGTGGCCATAGAATCTCCCCAGGACCGAGTAGAGGGCGAGCTCATCGCTAATGGGATCGCCAGTGAGGACTATTTCATCCACCCGGTCGATGTAATCTTTGTCGGGCTCGTCCTTCCCCTGCCTGATCTTCATCATGCGGTGGGGAACTTCTGGCCGAGTGACCTTGGCGGCAAAATACGACGTGAAGTCATTTGCCAGCTTCTCAAAACAGTTGATTGAGCGTGGTGGCAATGAGATGTACCACCTATGGGCAAGATCGCCCAATGTTATGGGAACATTCGGCACTTCGTCGCGTCCGATGCCCCGCATCTGGTCATGTAGATCCGGAACTTGCTCAAGTGGGTTTCAAGGTCTGATCTCCCCTCATATAGAGGTGTTTGAGGAAGAGCGATCTTCGGTTGCACGGGGGCAAGCTCGATCTGGACCGCGAGCGGCTCGCTTGGTCCGGCGATCGATCTCTTGGCGCCTGTACCGGTTTCTATGAGTGCCTTCATTTCGTCGAAATGGCGCTGCATTGCGGCCATCGCCATAGCCTGACTTCTCGCGGTCTGGCTCTCGGAGCGGGAGCCGAGGCGATCATGTACCGATCTCCTGTACCCGTGGTAGGCGACGAGGTCTCTGCCGCCGAGCTCAATTCTTGGGCGAGTGGGAGCCAGATGGCCGGCCTGTCTTCTGGGAGTTGGGTACGCCGAACTCCTGGTGACGGATTCGGACTCTGACGTATCAAGGCTGGGGCCTGAATGACCAGGTCGCCATGAGGGGTCACTCCCTAGGCGGCTGAAGACGGAATCGTCCCGCCTTATGAGCTCCTTTTCCTGCGGCTCGGGGATTTCTGACGATTTCTCGACTTATAACCCCTTGAGATTTCGCTTGCCTGCACGGCGGATGGCTGATGGAGTAATGGTGGGCGTGTCGCATGCTCTCCGTCGCTCCCTTAGGATGTCCATGGCCTCCTTGATCTGTTCCGCGGTTTGGAATTGATCGAGTGAGAGGCTGGGGCCGTCCCTCGGGGGCGGGAGTGAGAGTCTAGCGTCGTCGCGGTCGCCTTCCGCCGCAGGTTGGGACTCGGCCTGGGCCGGAATAAGGCGTCCGACGGATCGTAGGGTGGCTCTTTTCGAGGTCATGGCAGACGTCATTATTCTGAAGGTTTTTCTTTGAAGAACACTGAGTGTTTCTTCAAGTATATGCCCCGGATAACAGTGAGTGTTCTTCGAAATGGTCAGAATGAAAACGAAGGTTCAGCCCTCCTTCAAGCGCCAATTGTTGTTACCCAAAATATTATCCGGAGATGATATGCTGGAATGGACGAGTAACAAACAAAATGCGAGAGCACGTCTGTGAGGAAGTAAATAACACAAGATTTGTCGGGGTTGTTAGTCCCGGGCTTAAATTCTCTCGCGAGATATTATTAATATGAATACTTGTGAGTACAAATATTAATGTTAGAGTACAATTACAATGAGTGTAAAGACCCTAGTTATCTAGCTCTTGAGTGCTGTTGTTTGCCGGAAGAACCAGAGTTAAAGCTCTGTGAGTTCTTGTTACAAAGATGAGGTGTTCTCTGTATTGTTTGCTGTGTGTAATCGTGTTTACGTTGTAACGTCCCTTTTGCCAATGCTGGAGGCCTCCTATTTATAGGAGAAGAGGTTGCTGGGATGTCCCTGTCCCACACGGGCGATCGCCGTTCCTGCATTAAATAAGGCGAGCGATCGTCCCAGCACGTGGGACTGTTTCCCTAAAGTCTGCAGCTGCAGCTGGCAGCCGGATGCGCGAACCAATGAGGAGACGACATGTGCCTCACGTCGCTGTATTGGGAGGTCCCCCCTAGGACCTTTCGGCGGGTCTGTCGGTAGGTGATGCCGTCCTTGTCACTGACAGCTGCTGATGGGCTAGAGTACAGCCTGTTCTTGCGGTGCCTGGAGGTCCCACTTAGGACCTTTCGGTGGGTCTGTCGGTAGGTGAGGCCGTCCTTGTCACTGACAGCTGCTGATGGGCTGGAGTAAAGCCTGTTCTTGTGTAATACCACCAGTATTACATTCTATTTCACATTGAGCGATCATTTCTGTTTCATCTATTTAATAAATAAATGTACTCCATCACGATAAACGTATTTTGGATGATGCCTTACGTACGTAACACGGTCTTCGGTCTTCGGATAGGGAATCTTCGCCGGATGGTGCATTGTCATACCAACTTTCGGCGCGATAGCGACAGGCAAGTCAACGGGTGTTACGTACGTTAGCCGACTTTCGTTACGTACGTAACGATGTGTGTAAATTAGTCCAGTAAGTTCTGAGTTTTTCCTTACGTACGTTAAGCTCTCCATGATAACATACGTAACATGTCTTACATACGTAAGGCTTCAGGTATAACGTACGTAAAGCCATTTTGAATTTATATAAGGACACCCTCCCTTTCATTTCTTCCGACCCAAAACTCACTCTTTCTCTTCATAATATCCTCCACCCTCTCTAAGTCGGTTTTTAGCCTCCCTAATCAAGTGTTATCCTGTTGGAGTGAGTTTATCAAGCTTCGGAGGAGGTTTTCAAGGTGCTACCCTTTCGTTCTTCATCGTCCTTCGCCGTTCTTCATCCTCGTTTGTCAATTGAGGTAAGTTTATCGAATATTGAACTCGTTTCAGTGTTGTTATACGAGATATACTAAATTTCGGATGCTTTGGGTAGTTTAGAACTTTCGAGGATGATCAAAACGGTGAAAACTATCACAATTATTAATCGATGCCTATCTTGTTAAGTAATTAGAATGAGTAATGGTAGTACTCGTAATTGAATGGGAACTCATAACTGAATTGTTAATCACCAACGCCTTAGAATCATCTTGTTGTATATTTCAATTATAATCCGATTACCATATCGTAAAAACATTAATAATCCCTTGATGAACTAACTAACGACTATCAAATCGGATAAGTAATCAAACATGTTAAGTACGGGGAATTAGTGCTTAATCGTTCCATCCTAGTAATTTAAACTAAAATTAGTGATGCAATTACGATGGCCTTGAACCATAATCATGATGTAGAGATGTTGTATTAGAACATTAATCAACGAGATGATAAATTGTAAAATGGCGAACCGAGGAAACTAGTAATATGCATTATGGTCACAAATAGAGAATTCCGATTTTGGCAACATGAACAATCAAGTTTAGGATCCTTACGGGATGGGGAGGATTGTCATTAATCATCATTATTACTACAAGATGTTAATCGACGAACATGTAATAGGTTGGGCTTTCGGGTGTGGTCATTCGAGCCGTTGTGTTATCAAGGAAGTAACTCTCGTCGGATTTGAGGCAAGTAAATCTTGCTCGGACCTTACCTATTAATATTTCAGAATTTTGCATGTGTTACTGGCTATGGTAAGGTGCTCATCTTATCTATCTCGTCCGGAGTATTCCTGTGTAGATACTTCCGTGACCCTTACCTGCGGCCTTGGGAGTTTATATGTTGATATATCTTGTGGAACTGTGTTGACGGATAAAACCTGAATGGTACCCACGTCCGGAGTATTCCTGTATAGATACTTCCGTGACCCTTGGTTGCGACCTTGGGAGTTTATGTGCTGATAAAAGGAATGATGTTAAATTGAATATTCGAAATAACCTTGTTTCTGAATTCATCTGATTCTATCATTGAAGTTTGTTCGAAATGTCTGACTTGGATTGACTGACACGATATGTCGTGTCAGGCAAATTTGTTGAATATGTGCAGGACATTCCCGAAGGTTCCGGTCAGGTCTGAGCAGTGTTGGGAAGAAGACTTGTTATTTGTTAAACTAAATTTGAATAATCCACGTTGTGTAATAACCGTATGAACGAACATTGTTACCTTTTATATTTCGGTTGTATGAACGCTTTCATTTGAGCATTTCCACAAACTACTTGTTGAATAAATTGTTTTTAAAACCTCTTTTAAAACTCGCCTTGTGGGTCCCACATGGGATTCACGGCACTGTGGCGTCCGGCTTAATTTGGGGCGTTACAGAAAATGGTATCAGAGCCGAAAACTCACGTGGATGTGGAGAGTGTCAAAATATTTTTTTTGAAAACGTTTTGCCTTCAAAAGTCCAATACTCCTGGCGACCGTATCTCATCGAGGAATGTCGAGGTAAAATACACGTAAACTCCTGAGAATCAGGTATAATGTTTGAATTCAGTAAATATTCAGAGACTGTTGTACTAAACTGACCTTCTAGATCGAGCAATCATCACTAATGGCACGTCGTGGAGCTAGAAGGAACGTAAACGCTGCACAGGGTTCCGCTATGAATCAACAGGAAGACAGGAATACCGGTGAAACTAACCCAGCCGGGAATCAGCCACCGCCCGTTAATCAGAATGAACAAAAGGCAGAAAATCAGAACAACGGGGGATTTGATCCAGCCTTTGTACAGACCCTCGCCCAGGCCATTGCTATGGGAATCGCTCAGGTCAACCGGGCAGAACGTGTACCGGTCATTGACATAGAAGAGAATGCTGGGAAGGACCGTTGGCTGGGAGAAATGCTGAAGGCCAGACCGCCATTATTCGATAGATCAGGGGATAAGCACGTGGATGATTGGATCTCCGAGATGGAGACTGCCTTCGAGGTGATCGGTTTCCCAGGGAACCGAAATGTACCGCTCGGAATCAACCAGATCCGCGACACCGCAGCCCGATGGTGGAGGACCTATAAGCCGGAGGACAGAGTAGTCGGATGGACCGAATTTTCCAAACTATTGAGAGACGAGTACTGCCCCCGATCAGCACAGACTTCTCGAGCGCAGAGTTTCTTCAGTACAGGACCTCAGGACTTACCAGTACCTGAAATCATTCGAGTTTACAGGACCGAACTAAGCTATGTCGCACAGATGGTCCCATCGGAAGATCAACGAATTTGCCACCTTGCTCAACGGTTACCGGAAGATGTTCAACGCTATGCGGCCAGGTTTCACTGCACCACTCTGAGGGCATATGAGGATGTGGTCACAGCATACGCCGGTACGGTTGTCAGTTCGGATACCCGGCATAACTAGAAGAAACAAAAGACATCTAATCAGTCTGGGAGCTCTAGCAGAATGAACTCGGGAGTTGGGTTCTCCTCTAAATCAGCAGCTTTGTCCCAACAGAAAGGAGCATCTGACGGGCACTCTCGTCGGAGCTGTTTCAATTGTGGCATAGTGGGGCATACCACGACTCAGTGTCGTAAGGCGTCTACAAAGTGTTTTTCATGCGGAAAGGGTGGTCACATGTCTCGCTACTGTTCACGGATCAAACCTGCACAAATTTCAGCTCCTCAAAGTCAACAAGGCTCGGTTCAGACATCCAGAGCATCCTCCATGTCCGACTATTGATCCCCACCTTACCAAACTCCTCCATATGGTGCTGGAAGAGGACGTGGCCGCGGGGGAGGCACTGCACCCTCCTCGGGGACACTTCCATCCCGCGTGTTCGAACTAAGGGCCACTGATAACCAGACTGCACCTGCTGTCTGAGGTACACTTCTTATTAATTCCCAGCCTGTTTATGTAGTGTTTGATACTGGAGCGACCCATTCCTTCATATCCGTGGAATGTGTTAACCGTTTAAATCTTCCTTGTGTACCTTGTGAATATTTTACTGTTAAGCTACCCGAGGGTAGCAGGGTGGGGGGTAATTTGGTAGTTCGAAACTGCCCGATCCGCGTCGATAGTCAGGGCTGGACAACAAATCTCATGGTTTTTCCACTTCAGAACGAAGACGTTATTTTGGGTATGGACTGGATGACAATGCACAGGACGGTATTAGACACCTATCACCTGACAGTTTCCATTACAACTCCTGACGGTGTTACTCACATAATCAGAGGCTGAGAACACTTTAGTACTAAGGGGTCCCTCAGTCTACTTACAGCAGGAGTATCTTGTGACGAACGGGAAACATATTATTTGTGTTATATTCTTTAAGAGGGCACATCACAATTGTCAGTTGCTAATATTCCCACGGTAAGCAAATTTTCGGACGTTTTTCCCGATGAATTACCAGGATTGCCGCCACGACGGGAAATCGATCTTTCGATTGAACTTGAGCCAGGGAAGACACCTATATCCAAGGCACCATACAGGATGGCACCAGCTGAGATGAAGGAATTAAAGTTACAACTCGAGGAATTGCTAAGAAAGGGGCTCGTTCGTCCGAGCACTTCGCCATGGGGTGCGCCGGTCCTTTTTGTAAAGAAGAAGGACAACTTCCTACGCTTGTGTATCGATTACAGAGAACTAAATAAAGTCACTATTAAGAACTGTTACCCACTTCCAAGGATTGATGATTTACTGGATCAACTACAGGGAGCGATTGTGTTTTCAAAGATCGATTTACGTTCTGGATATCACCAATTGAGAATTCGAGAGGAAGATATTCCAAAGACCGCATTTCGATCGAGGTACGGACACTACAAGTACATGGTGGTGTCGTTTGGATTGACTAATGCCCCAACCGTTTTTATGGAATTGATGAACAAGGTTCTGATAGAATTTCTCGAAAAGTGTATGGTAGTCTTTATCTACGACATTTTGATCTATTCCCGGAGCCGACAGGAGCATGAGGAACACTTGAGAAAGGTGTTGAGTGTTTTGAGGCAACACCAACTTTATGCCAAACTTTCTAAATGCGAGTTCTGGATGCCGGAGGTGACCTTTTTGGGACATGTGATTTCGGCAGAAGGCGTTAAGGTAGATCCCTAGAAGATTTGGGAACCACCAAGAAATGTCAAAGAAGTGAGGAGTTTTCTGGGATTGGTAGGATACTATCGACGGTTTGTCGAAGCTTTTTCTAGTATTGCTCGGCCGATGACGAATCTACTAAGGAAACTTATCAAGTTTGTCTAGATAACGTATTGTCAGGAGAGCTTCGACGAACTGAAGAGCAAGCTGACTACTGCGCCAGTACAGGTACTACCGCAGGGCACAGAAGGATTCGTTAATATACACCGATGCGTCTAAGCATAGACTTGGATGTGTATTCATGCAAAATGACAGAGTTATTGCATACGCCTCTCGACAACTTAAACCATATGAGGTGAACTATCTGACGCACGACTTGGAGCTGGCTGCAGTGGTCCACGCCCTTAAGATTTGTAGACACTACCTTTATGAGGTTACTTGTAAAATTTTTACAGACCACAAGAGTTTAAAATACATTTTCACACAGAGGGAGTTAAACATGAGACAGAGGCGTTGGCTGTAGATGATCAAAGATTACGATGTGGAGATTTTATATCACCCTGGAAAGGCCAACGTCGTGGAAGATGCACTGAGTTGGAAAACTGCATAGGAGATGACACTATCCGGTTTAACAGTACAGTCGGAATTGCAGCAAGATCTAAGGAGAAATGGCATTGAAGTATGGATACAACACCGCCAGGGACAGTTGTGCTCAATTAACATTCATTCATCCTTGCTGGACGAGATACGCCTGGCACAAATGGAAGACCCAGAACTTCGTGCGATCGGCGCAAGGGCCGAAGGGGGATTTATTTCAGACTACAGGTTCCAAGGAAACTTGGTGAGGTTTAAGAACAGAATTTGTATTCCACCGAATGATGAGCTTAAACAAACTATACTCAAGGAAGCTCATTCTACTCCCTATTCGGTGCATCCCGGGGCGAGCAATATGTATAAGGATTTGCGGAAGAGCTTCTGGTGGAAGAACATGAAACAGGAGGTAGCGAGGTTCGTTGCTCGATGTATGACATGTCAACAGGTGAAGATTGAACACCGCAGGCCGGACGGAATCATGCAGCCCTTAACCATTCCGGAATGGAAATGGGAGAGCATATCAATGGATTTTGTCACCAAGTTACCAGTGACGGCGAAAGGAAAAGACACGATATGTGTCATTGTAGACCGACTGATGAAGTCGGCACATTTCATTCCAATTCAGGAGACCACTGGGACAGAGCAGCTGGCCACCATCTTTATCCGAGAAATCGTAAGGCTGCATGGCGTCCCCTCGGGAATTATATCAGATAGAGATACTAGATACGTGTCCCGCTTCTGGAAGGCTGTCCACAAGGCTTTGGGTACTCAGTTACATTTCAGCACGACCTATCACCCTCAAACAGATGGACAAACAGAACGTACTATACAAACCCTGGAGGATATATTAAGAGCGTGTGTACTCGATTGGGGTAAGGATTGGGCCAGACACCTCTGCTTGGCGGAATTTTCATACAACAACAGTTGGCATGCAAGCATAGGCATGGCACCCTTCGAGGCCTTGTACGGTAGGAGGTGCAAGTCTCCTCTGTGTTGGGATGATGTGTCCGATGTCATCGCTACCGAGTTGGATCTGATCCAGGAATCTATTAAAAAGATTTCTATCGTTCGAAAACACATGTTGGCAGCTCAGAGCCGCCAAAAGTCATATGCTACGGACCGCCAGCGACAGTTGGAATTTATGGTCGGGGACCACGTTTGGGTCAAGGTATCGCCAATGCGGGGTGTTCGACGCTTCAGATAGAACGGCAAATTGAGCCCGAGATTTATTGGCCCGTTCAAAATAATGGACCGAGTTGGTAAGCTCGCTTATCGACTCGCACTGCCACCTTCATTAGATGGAGTGCATAATGTCTTCCACGTTTCCCAGCTAAGGAAGTACGTGTACGACCCAAGCCACAAGATTAATTTCGAGGAGGTGGAGATTTCTAATGATGCTACCTTTAGAAAAGTCCCAACCGCAATTTTGGATCGACGCGTAAAGACACTAAGGAATAAGGCCATACCTCTTGTAAAAGTTCAATGGTCGCACCATGGCATAGAAGAAGCAACTTGGGAGACCGAGTCGAGCATGAGGGAAAATCATCCCGAGTTATTTTATTAGTTTCGGGACGAAACTATTTATAAGGGGAGTGGTATATAATACCACCAGTATTACATGCTATTTCACGTTGAGCGATCATTTCTATTACATCTATTTAATAAATAAATGTACTCCGTCACGATAAACGTATTTTGGATGATATGTTCGTACTGTATTAACATGAATAAAACTTGTCCGCGCCTGTTATTCTTATATTGTGATTGTATGATAATTGATGATTTGTCGGTGACATACCTCGATGTCGTTGGGAAATTATCGGTGCGAATATGACGATGGCCAACATCTTGTTCCCTGAGATTACTCGACGAGATTGAGAGGGAGTCGTGTTATAAGGAATCAATGTGATAATAACTTAGTAAATAAACTGAAACTTACGTACGTTAAAAACTATGTATTACGTACGCTAAGTATGTGCCATTACGTATGTTAAAGATTATGCCTTACGTACGTAACTAGGTCTTCGGTCTTCGGATAGGGTATCTTCGCAGGATGGTGCATTATCAGACCAACTTTCGGCGCGATAGCGACAGGCAAGTCAACGGGTGTTACGTACATTAGCCGACTTTCGTTACGTACATAACGATGTGTGGAAATTAGTCCAGTAAGTTCTGTGTTTTTCCTTACGTACGTTAAGCTCTCCATGATAACGTACGTAACATGGCTTACGTACGTAAAGCTTCAGGCCTAACGTACATAAAGCCATTCCGAATTTATATAAGGACACCCTCCCTTTCATTTCTTCTGACCCAAAACTCACTCTTTGCTCTTCATACTATCCTCCACCCTCTCTAAGTCGGTTTTTAGCCTCCCTAATCAAGTGTTATCCTGTTGGAGTGAGTTGATCAAGCTCCGGAGGAGGTTTTGAAGGTGCTACCCTTTCGTTCTTCGTCGTCCTTCGCCGTTCTTCATCCTCTTTTGTCAATTGAGGTAAGTTTATCGAATCTTGAACTCGTTTCAGTGTTGTTATACGAGCTATACTAAATTTCGGATGGTTTGGGTAGTTTAGAACTTTCGAGGATGATCGGAACTGTGAAAACTATCACAATTATTAATTGATGCCTATCTTGTTAAGTAATTAGAATGAGTAATGGTATTACTCGTAATTAAATGGGAACTCATAACCCAATTGTTAATCACCAACACCTTAGAATCATCTTGTTGTTGATTTCAATTATAATCCGATTACCATATCGTAAAAACGTTAATAATCCCTTGATGAACTAACTAACAACTATCAAATCGGATAAGTAATCAAACATGTTAAGTTCGGGAAATTAGTGCTTAATCGTTCCATCCTAGTAATTTAAACTAAAATTAGTGATATAATTACGATGGCCTTGAACCATAATCACTACGTAGAGATGTTGTATTAGAACATTAATCAACGAGATGATAAATTGTAAAATGGCGAACCGAGGAAACTAGTAATATGCATTATGGTCAGAAATAGATAATTTCGATTTTGGCAACATGAACAATCAAGTTTAGGATCCTTATGGGACGGGGAATATTGTCATTAATCATCATTATTACTACAAGATGTTAATCGACGAACATGTAATAGGTTGAGATTTCGGGTGTGGTCATTCGAGCCGTTGTGTTATCAAGGAAGTAACTCTCGTCGGATTTGAGGCAAGTAAATCTTGCTCGGACCTTACCTATTAATATTTCAGAATTTTGCATGTGTTACTGGCTATGGTAAGGTGCTCGTCTTATCTATCTCGTCCGGAGTATTCCTGTGTAGATACTTCCGTGACCCTTACCTGCGGCCTTGGGAGTTTATATGTTGATATATCTTGCGGAACTGTGTTAAGGGATAAAACCTGAATGGTACCCACGTCTGGAGTATTCCTGTGTAGATACTTCTCTGACCCTTGGTTGAGACCTTGGGAGTTTATGTGCTGATAAAAGGAATGATGTTAAATTGAATATTCGGAGATAACCTTTGTTGTGCGGCGATTTATACGCCTCGACGGCGATCGGTATAAGGTCCGAGCGACCAAAGACAGCATCAAATAAATCCGAGGCAGACTTGCCAAAGTGAAGAGCCCAGACCGAAATCAGGTAACGAGCGATCGACGTCCGGGGCGATCGCCTTTTGGCACCTAGCGATCGACTCTGGTACCCGACCAAGGACGACTGTCCTATGCCACGTATAAGGCCATCGTTCGTCAAGTCTACGAAGACTGGATCACGGAACAAGGACCCATGTGCAGATCCGTGAATGGCGCCACAAAATAAGGATCGTTGACTCCAGCCCATCAGCAGCTGTCAGTGACAAGGACGGCCTCACCTACCGGCAGACCCGCCGAAAGGTCCTAGATGGGGCCTCCCAGGACAGCGACATAGACGCATGTTGGCTTCTCATTGGTTCGCACTTCCGGCTGCCAGCAGCTACTGCGGACTCTAAGGAGACCAACCCATGTGCTAAAAGACGATCGCCCGCGTATTATAAGACAGCAGAGGCGATCGCCCAGCGACTCCCAATCCTATAAATAGAGAGCCTCTAGCACTTGGAAAGCTCTCGGTTTTTCTCGGATTTTCTCCTGAATCTATCTAGGATTTCTCTCTCAGAACATCTTAACCAAAAGACGGTCGGCAGAAATGAGAACTCCCTACAGTTCAGATTTGAATAGATTCACAAGTTCAGAAACTACTTCCAAACGAGAATTCAGCTAATTCACACAGTGAGAGACCGTCGATTTCTCACTGTTAGCACAGTACTCCATCGTTGTTACAAGAACTCACAGAGCATCATCACTGGTTCTTCCGGCAATCTTCAGCACTCAAGAGCTAAGATAACTAGGGTCTTTACACTCATTGTAATTGTACTGTAACATTAATATTTGTACTTCCAAGTATTCGTATTAATAATATCTCGCGAGAGCATTCAAGCCCGGGACTAACAACCCCGGTAAATCTTGTGTTATTTACTTCCCCACGGACGTGCTCTCACATTTTGTTTGTTACTTGACCATTCCAGCATATCATTTTTGGATAATATTTTGGGTAACAACAATTGGCGCAAGAAGGAGGGCATCTTAACCTTCATTTTCATTCCTACCGTCTCCAAGAACAATCACTGTTCTCCGGGGCATATACTTGAAGAAACACTCACTGTTCTTGAAAGAAAAACCATCAGAATAATGGTGTCTGCCACCACAGCGAAGAGAGCCACTCTCCGAACCACCGGACATCATATTCCAGCTCAATCCGAGCCCCATCCTACGGCAGAGGGTAGCCGCGGCGACGCGAGACTCTCGATCCCGCACCTGAGGGACGGCCCCAGCCTTTCGCTCGACCAGTTCCAAATCGCGGAACAGATCGAGGAGGCTATGGCCATCCTAAGGGGGCGACGGAGAGCATGCGCAGCGCCCGCTATAACCCCCTCGGCCATCCGTCGCGCGGGAAAACGGAAGCTCAAGGGGTTACTGGTCGAGCAATCGTCAGAAAGCCCCGATTCGCGAGAAAAGGCTCTTGCGAGGCGGGACGGTTCCGTCTTCAGCCGCTTAGGAAGTGATCCATCATGGTGACCAGAGCATTCTGGACCCAACCACGAGATGACGGAATCCGAGTCCGTCACCAGTAGTTCGGCCTACCCAACTCCGAACCAAATATAGGTCAGACATTTGGCCCCCATCCGCCGAAGAGTCAAGCCACGCGGCAAGGACATCATCGACAGCGGAGCCAGGGGATCAGTGCTTGATCACCTAGGCTCCCGCTCCAAGTACCTATCCGCGAGCAGCCAGGCCGCGGCGATGGCCGCTATGCAACGCCAGCTCGACGAGTTGAAAGCGCTGATGGAAACTGGGGAAACGCTAGTAGAAAGATCATCGGACCGACTGAGCCACTCGCGGTCCACATCGAGCTTGCCCCCGTGCAACCAAGGATCGCTCCTCCCAAAACACCTTTGTGTGAAGGGAGATCGGACCCCGAGACTCACCTAAGAAAGTTCCAGATTTACATGACCGGGTGTGGGGCATCAGATGCGACCAAGTGCCGAATATTCCCATTAACGTTGGGCGAGCTGGCCCATAGGTGGTACATCTCACTACCACCGCGATCAATCATTTCCTTTGAGAAACTGGCGAGTGACTTCACGTCATACTTTGCTACCAAGGTCGCCAGACCAGAAGGCCCCCACTGCATGATGAAAATCAGGCAGGGGAAGACGAATACGATGCAAATTACATCGACCGGGTGGATGAAATAGCACCGACGAGCCCATAAGCGACGAGCTCGCTCTCTACTCGGTCCTGGGGGGATTCTATGGTCATTCACCCATGCTTAGGCACCTCACAAAGGACATCCCCCCGACCTACGCGATCTTCCGCACTAAGGCTGCTGATTTTCTGGCCAGGCAGAGGCTGCTCACCCTCCGCCTAGGTTAGGTGACGCCGCCTCCCGCCCGAAAGACGATGATCGTCAAAACCAACAAGGCGGTCGCCAAGCCACCTGGTGATTTCAGGGCCTTCGAGGATGTGGAAACCCATCTCCTCCACAAGTTCAACTGAACTCCAGCCCACATTTTTTACGCCATCAAGGGGCGCGAACCGCTAAGCAAGCCAAAGGAGATAAGGGACAACAGTCATCTGGACCACAATAAATATTGTGCTTACCACAAGAGTCCTGGTCACAACACCAATCAATGCCGCGACCTCCTCAGACAACTCTGGAGATTGTTCGAGGAGGGTAAGCTGGACAGTTTATTGGCTTAGCCGGAGCCCCATCGATCTCCCGATATGGTCGCCAGAGTCGAACGCGAACAGGCCAGAAATCTCATACGAGTCGACCCCTCGATCAACCTCGGCGACCGGATCCATATGCCTCAATCAAGTGGTGGGGACTTCGGAAGTCTTTCCCCGATTCCCACCACGCCAAACTAAAGGCTACTGCTTGAGCAATGCTTCGAAAAAGAGGATGACTCGCTCGCCCTCTAAAGTTCGTCATTTAACATGATGGACCTAGGCAGCGATTGCCTCCCCTAGCATAACGTATACCGTCGAGTATCGCCATCTAACATTACGGTCTGAGGTAGAAAAGTGCCTCCATGTTCGCAACGATCGATGAAACCGATGATCCGTCCATGCACGGTTCCTTTGGGAAGCGATCACTCGCCCTTCGTTTAAATACGAGGCGGGCATAGCTGAAGGACCCTTCAAAACAAATCAGAGGATGACTCGCTCGCCCTCAAAAGTTCGTCATTTAACATGATGGACCTAGGCAGCGATCGCCTCCCCTTACACAACGTATACCATCAAGGATCGCCATCTAAACATGACGGTCTGAGGTAGAAGAGTGTCGACATGGCTGTGGAGGACGATGGAACCATTCTCTGTGCCTGTGCAAGGTCCCTTTGGGCAGCGATCGCTCGCCCTTCGTTTAAATACGAGGCGGGCGTAGCCAAAGGGCCCTCCAAAACAGATCTGTGGACACGTTCGCCTGCCCTCAAAGGTCCATCACCTAACATGGTGGATCCGGACAATGCGACGCGTCCCTCCCCCGTCACAATGTATACCGTCGAGGATCGCCATCTAGCATAATGGTCCGAGGTAGAAAAGTGCTAACAAGCCGCGGTCGTAGAGTCGATTAATCCGACAACGCCCCATGCAAGGACTCCTCCAGACCAAGACCGCACGCCCTATGTTTAAATACGAGGCGAGCGCAACCTATGGAGGACCCTCACAATTAAGTGAGTCGCGAGAAGTTGGCCATCAGACGGAATGTCGCTCGCGCACAAGACATGGTCGTGGAGGTCAGTTCCATCGAACTCCGCGATCGTGCACGGTTCTCTAGGCCAGGAATGGTCGGCCTTCCTCAAGGAATCTGGAAAATTGAAGACCGCTCACTCAAGGATTTATTTTCGTCCTCTTACTTTCACTAAGTAAACAAAAACAAGGGGGAAGGCTGGAGCTATGTATACCACGATCGTCCCTACCCAGTTACATGTACGGCGATCGGCATTGTTCAGATGTATGTGCAGCGATTGACTTTGTTGTAAAAAGTTATCAATATAAGTTTATCAATTCACTTGGAGTTATACACGCAACAATCTTTCCTCACACACTTGTATAAAGTCATGCAAAAGACTCAGAAAGACAATCATTCAAGCAAGAAATCAAAGAAGCAAATATTCATTTCATTTACTTGGAATACAAAAGTACAAACACGGTCGCCCGAAGGCAAAAGTACAATGAAAGCCACAAAAAATTACAAGTAGAAAAGCAGAAAAAATTCAAGGATCGGCGCCCGTTCCATCGCCAGCTGCAGGCTCTGAACCCCCGACCTCCGAGTCAGCCGGATTAACAAGGTTGTCCGGCAGCGGGTACCAGCTCAAGTCGATCCCGAGATCCATAAAAAGGTCGAGGATCGGCACTGTGAAGTCAGGCTGCAAAGGATGCTCCAGCGCATAGGCTTTGAAATTTTCAGCCAAAGGGCCGACCGCAAGCCCTCCCTTCTTAGCGGCGCGGATGGCGTCAGCATAGGCCATGTAATAGGCGAATTCGCTGACGTACTCCACGTTAACGAAGGGATCGGCCTCAATCGCCTTTAGCTTTCCCTTAAAACCCGCGACTGTTTGGTTAGCGCCCTCAAGCTCGGCAGTTTTAGCGGCCTACCCTTCCCTTGAGGATGCAAGCTCGCTGGTCAGACGGGCAACAGTCACCTTCAGCTGGTCGGCCTCCTTCTGCGCGGCCGCGTGCGACCTGCGGGCTTCTGTAATTTGGTCTCGCATCCGGTCTGTCGCCGCCCGCGCCCGGTCAACATCCTGCTTCGCCTGCTTTTCCACCTCCGCGGAGCTCTTCTCCATGGCCGCGAGCCGATCGCCATATTCAATGACTTGTCTCCGTGCGGCTTCGAGGTCTGCATGGATACGGGCAGTGGACGGCCGCCCCTCATAGTCCCGCACGGCCTGGGCAGCCATCGTCGCCATCTGGAGGGCCAGCGCGAAGGTAGCCTGCATCGCATCAGCAGATCGCCGGCGCGCGATCGCATCTAGGTCGGTCGTACAGGCCTTCGGGAGGGAAGCGGTAGCCCGAGCAACATAAGATGGGATATCGCTGACCTCACGAGGGGCTTTGCTCGACAGGAAATCCAGCGCCATCGGCGAGCAACTCGGGTTGGAATGGCGGATCCTGCACATATGACAAAAGAGTTAAGTGGGTTTCCTACACAAGTTTCATAACTTGGCAAAGCGACCAGACTTACCTCTCGACCTTCTCTGGGTCATGACCGAAGAACAGCTTGCCACGTGAAGTCTCGGCCTCAGCAGTCGCCATGGACTGGAGAAAAGTCGAGGATGGCGTGGACCCCTCCACCGGAGGAATCGTGGAAATCGGTGGCACAGAGATCGGCTGCTCATCTGCAGTTAAAGGAGCCAAGGCCTCCACAGTCCTCCATTTCTTACGGATAAGCCGATGTTGCTCCTCCTCCCGAGGCTCCCGCCCTTCGGCGACAGGCTCCTGGAGAGGTCGTGCCTCCGGGGTCGGTCGCGGCGGAACAGAAGGAGCTTGGATCCCCTTTTTTACTTGGCGAAGACGATTCATAACCCCCGGATTAGACATGTCAATTGCAGCAGGAGGCTCTGGGAAGCAAGGGAAACGAACTTCTACAAAAGAAAACAAACGACGAAGTTCGTAAACTTCCTCAGTCGAGTCGATCGGCATATCAAAGAAGATCGCAAAAGATCATACCTGGAACCTTTAGATGCCGAGGGTAGCGAAATAGCCGAGCTGCCAACCAGCAGGCTTCGTTGTTAATTTGGCGGGCGTCTAAACGGTCGTCATGAAGACTCCGTATCTTCTCCCACACGATCGCAAAGTCAAAAGCAAGGTCGCCCGCTGCCGGAACAATGGCACCTGCAAAAAGAAGACCAAAATTAGATCAGTTCAGAAAAGGTCCGAACAAAGGGAGAGTCTAAATCCTTACACGGACTCCTCTCCCGAAAGCCAGTGGGAATATCCAACTCGTCGGTTGGATTGTCGCTCGTTGCCGATTTCCAAGCACCACCGACCCAGAACCATTTTGACGGGTCGCCCCTCACTTTATTCGGGACTCCAAGAATCACTCGGCCCGAGCGACCTTGGATATGATAGCCCCCAACCGTGCCTTTTTGAGCCGTCAACTTAAAGAGATGGTTCATCTCCATCAGCGAAGGAAGACGATATAACCGATGGCCGCCGAACAGAGTAAAGGTGCAAATGATTTGCAGCCAGGCGTTCGGCGTCAACTGAAGCGGCACCACCTTCCAGGCAGTCAACAGATAGGAGACAGTGAACGGCAGTGGGAATCGCAGTCCAACCTCCATTATCGCCTCATTGACGGTGACCATGCCCTCGGGAGGTTGATCGGCTCGCTCATTCTCGGTAGGAACGTGGAGGCTGACATCAGAAGGAACATGGAACCTCGCCCTCCAATGGTCCAGATCCTTCCTGGTCGCCGAACTCCCGATCTGGCCAAGGGTCCATGGAGAGCGGTTGGCAGATCGGAACAACGTCCTCCTTACAGGTTCATAAGGACGGGCGATCGAATAATCATTGAAGTTAAATTTGAGAAGAGGGCCGGCCAATCTCTCCATGAGTTCAGCAAAATCTGTGAAGACTTTGCCGAACGCGCCATCCCGTTTAAGTGAACGGATCCGATCAGCCTCCACCATCTTGGCCGCGTCGGCCTCATTAAAAAGTTCCTCGATCTCCACGGGCTCAATCCCGGCACGGATGGCTTCGACGGCGGTGTCAGCATGAAATTCCGCAGATGGTTCATCCCGGGCGGTCAAAGCCCCGGCAGCGGAAGTGCTACCCGACTAGTACTCATCTGATCTTCCTCCGGACATATTCAAAGAAAGAGGGAGAAGGAATTTTTTGTTTTTACCTAAGGTCTGAGTCGAACGACGATCGTCACACAGAGCTTCAAGAGAAATCGGCTATGTCTTCTCCTCAAGCAGAAACGCATAAGGTTTTTAACCTTGTAACCCCAGCCCTTTTTATAGGAGAAGGCGGGGGGCTTCCGTGCAATTAAGGAGAATCTCGAGGGTCGAAGTGCAACCATCAGATAGGCAGCATTTAATGCTATCCTCGAATCCCGCGATTCGCGTCGTTTCGAAGGCACGCCAAAGAACAGCCCTACAAAACCGTCGGACTCCTCCAATCGCATCGCGACACGTACCCCCGCGGAGTTTCGAGCCCGCTGTCATTTCCCGCTCATTTCAGCGATCGACCAGGTCATCCAAATTCAAAACCAGTCCATTCAAAGACGATGGTCTGTTCCATAAATGCTGAGTCACTCATCTAAGTTAAGCGATCGCCAGTAGAACCACCTCACCCTACGTCTCCGACATCGGAGCGAGCTGGGGAGCAATTGTTGTGCGGCGATTTATACGCCTCGACGGCGATCGGTATAAGGGCCGAGCGACCAAAGACAGCATCAAATAAATCCAAGGCAGACTTGCCAAAGCGAAGAGCCCAGACCGAAATTAGGTACCGAGCGACCGACGTCCGGGGCGATCGCCTTTTGGCACCTAGCGATCAACTCTGGTGCCCGACCAAGGACGACCGTCCTATGCCACGTATAAGGCCATCGTCCGTCAAGTCTACGAAGACTGGATCACGGAGCAAGGGCCCATGTGCAGATCCGCGAATGGCGCCACAAAATAAGGATTGTTGACGCCATCCCATCAGCAGCTGTCAGTGACAAGGACGGCCTCACCTACCGACAGACCCGCCGAAAGGTCCTAGATGGGGCCTCCCAGGACAGCGACATAGACGTGTGTTGGATTCTCATTGGTTCGCACTTCTGGTTGCCAGCAGCTACTGCGAACTCTAAGGAGACCAACCCATGTGCTAAAAGACGATCGCCTGCTTATTATAATACAGCAGAGGAGATCGCCCAGCGACTCCCAGTTCTATAAATAGAGAGCCTCCAGCACTTGGAAAGCTCTCGATTTTTCTCGGCTTTTATCCTGAATCTATCTAGGATTTATCTCTCAGAACCACTTAACCAAAAGACGCTCGGCAGAAACGAGAACTCCCTACAGTTCAGATTTCAAGCGATTCACAAGTTCAGAAACTACTTCCAAACGAGAATTCATCTAATTCACACAGTGAGAGACCGTCGATTTCTCACAGTCAGCACAGTACTCCATCGTTGTTACAAGAACTCACAAAGCATCATCTCTGGTTCTTCCGGCAATCTTCAGCACTCAAGAGCTAAGATAACTAGGGTCTTTACACTCATTGTAATTGTACTCTAACATTAATATTTGTACTCCCAAGTACTCGTATTAATAATATCTCGCGAGAGCATTCAAGCCCGGGACTAACAACCCCAGCAAATCTTGTGTTATTTACTTCCCCACGGACGTGCTCTCGCATTTTGTTTGTTACTCGACCATTCCAGTATATCATCTCCGGATAATATTTTGGGTAACAACCTTGTTTCTGAATTCATCTGATTCTATCATTGAAGTCTGTTCGAAACGTCTGACCTGGATTGACTGACACGATACGTCGTGTCAGGCAAATTCGTTGAATATGTGCAGGACATTCCTGAAGTTTCCGGTCAGGTCTGAGCAGTGTTGGGAAGAAGACTTGTTATTTCTTAAACTAGATTTGAATAATCCACGTTGTGTAATAACCGTATGAAAGGACATTGTTACCTTTTATATTTCGGTTGTATGAATGCTTTCATTTGAACATTTCCACAAACTACTTGTTGAATAAATTATTTTTAAAACCTCTTTTAAAACTCGCCTTGTGGGTCCCACATGGGATTCACGGTACTGTGGCGTCCGGCTTAATTTGGGGCGTTACATCTTGCGGCGCCTTTTGCGGATCTGCAAGTGGGCCTTCATCCCGAGATTTGGTCTTCACAGACTTTGACGAATGTTTACACGTGGCATGGGACGGTCGTCCCCGGTCGGATACTAGAGGCGATCGCCAGGTGCCAATAGACGATCGCCTTGGACGTCGACCGCTAGGCACTTGACCAGCATCTGTCTTCTTCGGTTGACATCCGACCATTATGCCGATCGCCTTCGAGGCGTATAAATTGCCGCACAACACATATGATCCAATCAATAATCAACAATAAATAGAATTGATCCAATCAATTCAACAATAATCGACAATTTAATTTTCGTCCGTAGTGTACCCTTAAAATATTTTCTTTGAATTTTCCCTCATAAAAAATTTCAAATTAATGATTTTAATACAGGATAATTCAATAATCGAAAATATCGAAAACGAGACCCGATGCACAGCGGCTGAAAGCGCAGCGGCACCGTGCACTGCCGGCGGCTACGAGCCACGCCGGCAGCCAACAGGATGCTCCCGACTCCAGACAGGAAAGGGGCCCGACCATGCCCGGACACGCCCGGCAGAATACAGCACATACTCGGCCAGATATAGCAAGTGCTCGGCAGGATACAGCAAGCGCTCGGTCGGATCCAGCAAGTGCTCGGTAGGATACAGCAAGCGCTCGGCCGGATCCATCAAGCACTCGACTAGATACAGCAACGCGCTCGGCACTGACTCGGCAGAATACATCAAGCGTCTGGCCACGGTCCGGACGTGCTCGAACACTATCGGCAGAATACAGCAAGCGTCCGGCCACGGGCCGGACGTGCTCGACCACACTCGTCAGCTGTATGGAAAATTGTCAAACGATTGGATACAGCTCGTTCTCGGGCAGATTTCTAAAATCCTGTTATTCCTAATCTATATATTATTAATATAAATCATATGTCCAAGAAAAATCTAATTTATACCATAACATAAAATCACAGAAAAACGACACTACGACGAACAATAAAATATCTACAATTATCAAAGCGATTCTAAATCACAAAATAAGCATTCCAAATACTAAATATCATATATATACGATCGCAAGACCTCGCTCCGATACCACTGTTGGGATTCGGTGCCTAAAACGAAGGCCCAGCGGAAGCGGTAAAACGAAAATTAATTCGATCTGAATCCCTACGAGGGTCGATCGAGCTACGCATATACGAATATTAAATAAACAAAGGAAGATTCGAAATCATACCCTTGTCGTCCGTTGATTATATGGAGTTCCTTCTCTTGAGCTATTCCCAAATGATCCAAAGTGCTCCAAGCCCTTGGATGATCCAATGCCGAAAAACCGCGTCTCTAATTGTCACGCGCCGTAGAAACGAATGGAATGAAAACACTCGATTAACCTCTAAGGTTACAGCTAGAATCAAGTGATGAAGCTTTTTATTATAACACTCTAAGTGTATAATTTATATCTCTCAATAAATTTCTTGATTTTATCCAAGAACAATCAAGAAGTAAAATGAAGAAAGATGAAGACTGAAAAGCAACTCTTTTCTCTCCTCGCTAGCTAAAATCACGTATGGAATCAATTGATTATATGGGAGAAGTCTTCCTTTATTCCTTTTACAAATCCCACAAAATCACCTTTATCCTTATTTTAAGAGATACTAAGGTCATAAGTCCTCCACCAACCAAATCAAGACTAAGATCAAGGCAAGGCATCAAAGTGGGGCGGCCTCTAGAAGGAATCGGACGAGTTCGGTTCGTTTCGGACTCCCGTGAGTCCAAATAGATAACTCTGATTTTGTTCCGATGTATTTATATCGATTAATTAATCTAATTAATTAATCATATCAAATACATAATGACATAATTAATTTCTCCAAGAAATAATTATATTCATGAATTAAATTAATCACCCGGTAATTTATTTAATTCATTAGGCCGTAAATTAATTTATCCAATAAATTAATTTAGACATCCAATGTCCCAAATTAGATATCCAATATCTAATATTTTTTTTTGATCGGTAAAAATGAATTAAGTGATCAAAAGTGTTACATATACACCGGGCATACCCGGGGAAGACCAACAATAAAGGGAAGCCAACACGGCCCCCCGATATGGAACGCTAGATAAACAAACAATGAGAGGGCAGCCACAAGTCGGCTCCTCACTCGTATTCAGATGCAATAAACTCTAACCTATCCGAAGAACTTGGATATAAAGAGTACATAATCGTAAGCACATGCAACTTAATTCGACGAATAACCATTTCCAGATTCAAGGTCGTGCCTTCAAATATCAGTCGGTTACGGGCATTCCATATATGATAGACAATAGAAGCCAATGTTATCTTTTGTAGCTTGGACTTCTTAGTGTCCACTCGGGCCTCCTTCTTGATCCATTTGAGAGCACTACTAAGAGTTGACATGCTCTTCGAAATTCCAATCCATCTTTTAATGCCTGCCCAAATTTCGGCACTGAAGGGGCAAGCAAAGAAAACATGCTCCGCTGTTTCATTATGAGATAATAAGCTTGATTCATTCCGTCGTCAATCCTATTGCGTGACTTGGTAGGTCCGTCTGAGTCAGCAATGGGAGAAACCAAAGAGTAGTAGCACCACCTAGCCAGCCTGGCGGCCTACACTGTACCCCAACTGAGAACGAATGATTGGGATCATTCAAGAACCATTCTGTTGTGAATACCAGTATATGTATAAATCCTTCTTTCAAATATCCCGATCAAGTTATAGGGTCACGGTCAGTCAAACCCTATCGGTCAAATGTCGTGTATCTGTTAGGCGTATTTTTATACGCTTATTTATCATTAGTTTGTAGTATTTTGGAGTGTGAAATCATCTAAATGAGCTTTTAATGCCTTAATTTTGCATGATTGACAGAAAATTGAAGTCCGGAAGCTTAAACGATGCAAAACGGTAACGGCAAAATCGACTATGAGCCGCGGCACAAGGAAGCCGAGCCGCGGCAAAGGAAGACACCACCAAGGGCGAGTAGTAGTGTACTCGTGCCGCGGCACGGCCCATGTGAGCCGCGGCACGTAAGGATTTAATTACGCCTGTGTATTCGATTTTAGCGATGTGCGCGGCACAAAGAGTGAGCCGCGGCACACTTAGCGGGATTTATACGTCTGCGTGGATTTTGGGCCGTTTCGAAGCCAATTTTCAACCGATTAATATGGACGCGATTTGTGGAGGTGCTGAGCTATAAATAGGGCTTAAGACCCTAATTTAATTATCTTGGAATGATTGAATCAAAACCTAAGAGAGCTTAAGCTTGGAGACAGAGAAGAGGAGGAAAGCAGAGGAATTCAAGGGCAGAAGGCGGAAGCTGAAGAACGGAGGAATCCGAGCTTCATCTGCGTTTGAATTTTATGCTTTCGTTTATTTATTCTGTATTTTCAGCTTTTAGTATGTCAGGCTAAAGCCCTAATCTAGGGTTTTGATGAAACCTTTGTTTTGACGAATTGATTGAGATTATCCAATTTATTACCTTTTTATTGAGTTTTCCCAATTATGTTTAATGCTTGCAATTATCTGGCCAATAGTTGTATTGATTTAATCATTCACTTCGAATCGGGAGAGGAGATTTGGTGAGGAACTATTGGTGAGGACCGTTTTATTCTGTGAGATAGGAATATACTCATAGGAACTACGTGGCCCTTAGGAGATTTCATGCTTTTTGCCTAGCGACGAGATAATTCACCTAGGGATAGAGTGTGTTAGTCGCCGTTAGATAAATCTATTGACCTCGGGAGAGGCGGTAGAATATATTAGCAATCTCCGCCTTCAATAAATTGGGAAAATTATTTATTACGGATGATCAAGATTAAATTCGGATAAATTAAGGTGGATTCAGAACTCTAGACTTATTTATCATTTGATTCCTTTTATTCAAGCTATCGCTTTCTGTTTAGTCTTTTATTAATTCTTTTAGTTATTAATCCAAAAAACCCAACTTCGATTGTTCAAATAAAATTGGAATACGAAAACGTCGGTAGTTAGAGATTCAATCCTCGTGGGAACGATACTCTACTTATCACTTTATTACTTGTAAACGATGACGTGCACTTGCGTGTAGGAAATATCGCAACAAGTTTTTTTATTTGTTAGGCGTATTTTTATACGCTTATTCATCATTATTTTGTAGTGTTTTGGTGAGTGAAATCATCTAAATGAGCTTTTAATGCCTTAATTTTGTATGATTGACAGGAAATTGAAGTCCGGAAGCTAAAACGAGGCAAAACGGGCGAAGACGGCAAAATCGACTCGAGCCGCGGCACAAGGAATCTGAGCCGCGGCAAAGGAAGACACCATCCGAAGGGCAGAGTAAGCTGTACTCTGTGCCGCGGCACAGCCCATGTGAGCCGCGGCACAGAAGAATTTAATTACGCCCAGGTATTCAACTTTTGGCGATGTGCCGCGGCACAAGTCTAGTGAGCCGCGGCACACTTAGCGGGTCTTATACGTCTGCGCGGATTTTGGGCCGTTTCAAAGCCGATTTCCACCAACTAATACGGACGCGATTTATGGAGGTGCTGAGCTATAAATAGGGCTTAAGACCCTAATTTAATTATCGGGGAATCATTGAATCTAAACCTAAGAGAGCTTAAGCTTGGAGACAAAGAAGAGGAGGAAAGCAGAGGAATTCAAGGGCAGAAGGCGGAAGCTGAAGAACGGAGGAATCCGAGCTTCATCTGCGTTTGAATTTTATGCTTTCGTTTATTTATTCTGTATTTTCAGCTTTTAGTATGTCGTGCTAAAGCCCTAATCTAGGGTTTTGATGAAACCTTTGTTTGTGAATTGATTAAGATTATCCAATTTATTACCTTTTTATTGAGTTTTCCCAATTATGTTTAATGCTTGCAATTATCGGCCAATAGTTGTATTGATTTAATCATTCACTTGAATCGGAGAGGAGATTTGGTGAGGAACTATTGGTGAGGACCGTTTTATTCTGTGAGATAGGAATATACTCATAGGAACTACGTGGCCTTTAGGAGATTTCATGCTTTTTGCCTAGCGACGAGATAATTCACCTAGGGATAGAGTGCGTTAGTCGCCGTTAGATAAATCTATTGACCTTGGGAGAGGCGGTAGAATATATTAGCAATCTCCGCCTTCAATAAATTGGGAAAATTATTTATTACGGATGATCAAGATTAAATTCGGATAAATTAAGGTGGATTCAGAACTCTAGACTTATTTATCATTTGATTCCTTTTATTCAAGCTATCGCTTTCTATTTAGTCTTTTATTAATTCTTTTAGTTATTAATCCAAAAAACCCAACTTCGATTGTTCAAATAAAATTGGAATACGAAAACGTCGGTAGTTAGAGATTCAATCCTCGTGGGAACGATACTCTACTTATCACTTTATTACTTGTAAACGATGACGTGCACTTGCGTGTAGGAAATATCGCAACAAGTTTTTGGCGCCGTTGCCGGACCGAATTTTTCTAATATCGACTTAAGTATTTCCAGTCTTAATTTGAACGTTTTATTTTTATTTTTGCGTATTTAATTTCGTTTACTTGTTTTCCCCGTCAGACCTTTCGTGTAGTGCATGAGAAGACTCGTAACGAAGGCCTACTACCTTTGGACACCGAGCTCGAGCGCACTCTAAGAAGGAACAAAAAGGAGAAAAGAGAGTCGCAGACATTTACGGTCAACATGGCCGAGAATATTGAAATCCAAGGAGGAGACAACCAAGTGCGGCAAGTTCAACCGGAACTCGCTCTTCGAGATTATGCCATGCCGCAAGTCAACGCACATTTTTCGGGAATTCGGCGTCCCACCATCCAAGCTAATAACTTTGAGATCAAGCCCGCCATTATTCAGATGGTGCAGGCGAGCCCATTCTGTGGACTACCGAAGGACGATCCGAATGCCCACATTGCTTCTTTCCTTGAGATATGCGATACTTTCAAAACTAATGGTGTCACCGACGACGCCATCCGATTGAGGCTTTTCCCTTTCTCTTTGAGGGATAAAGCAAAGTTTTGGTTAAATTCCCTACCGCCGGGGTCGATTACAACGTGGGAGAGGTTAGCGCAAGCCTTCCTTGCAAAATTTTTCCCACCAGCTAAGACGGCGCGGTTAAGAAACGAGATAACCACTTTTGCCCAGTACGATATGGAATCGCTCCACGAGGCGTGGGAGCGATATAAAGAATTGCTACGAAGATGCCCTCATCACGGCATTCCTGATTGGCTTCAGCTGCATACGTTTTATGGTGGTTTGAGTGCTTCTACACGCACTTTAGTGGATGCAGCCTCCGGAGGAACATTCATGGGAAAATCTATGGCCGAGTCTCACGTGCTTTTAGAAGATATGGCTGAAAACGCTTACCAATGGCCAGCACAAAGATTGACACCGAAGAGGGTAATGGAAGTTTCGAGCAATGATCCGATTTCCACCTTGTCAGCTCAAGTCGCCGCTTTGACACAATAGCTCCAGACATTTTCGCACGCACCAGCCCCCGTTACCATCGAAACATGCAATTGGTGTAACGGATCACACCCGAGCGCGGAATGTCAATGTGGAAATCCGTTCGAGCAAAATCAGATGGAGCAGGCTCAATTCGTAGGAAATGGGAATCGACCGAATAACCCGTACTCCAATACTTATAATCCGGGGTGGCGAAATCATCCCAACTTTTCATGGAGAAACGGACAGAACGCACACCAGCCCCCTTTCGCCCAGAATCAACAGCAGCCCCCTTCCGCTCCCAAAGTATCTCTCGAGGAAGCACTTGCAAAATTGGCGGCAAATACGAGTCAATTTATGACTCGTTTTAAGCTACATTACAAAATCATTACGCTTCCATTCGAATTTAGAGGTCCAAATGGGCCAAATCGCTAATGTGTTGAATGCTCGTCGGAGGGAGCATTGCCGAGTACAACAGACAAATCCTCGAGAGAGTCTAAATGCAATTAGCTTGAGAAGCGGGAGAGATGTGCTAGATCAGCCGAGCGGGGTAAAGAGAAGAAGGTGATTGAGGAAGAGATGGAATTAAAGCTAGAGGAGTCGAAGGAAGTTCAGCGGATAACTCAAAGACATGTGTTCCCCCGTTCCGTTTCCGCAGACTACAAAGAAAGGAGGCGGACAAACAATTTTCTAAGTTCCTTGAGGTGTTCAAAAAGCTTCACATAAATATTCCGTTACGACGCATTGGAGCAGATGCCGAGTTATGTCAAATTCATGAAAGAGATATTATCAAGAAGAGAAAGCTTGAGGAGTTTGAAACGGTCGCCTTGACAGAGGAGTGTAGTGCTATTCTTCAAAAGAAGCTCCCACCTAAGTTGAAAGATCCGAAGCTTCAACATACCTTGCACCATGGGGAATCTTTCGTTTAATAAAGCACTATGCGATCTTGGTGCAAGTATCAACCTCATGCCTCTGTCGATTTTCCAAAAGCTGAATATTGGGGAAGCCAAGCCAACCACGCCTCATTACAATTGGCGGATCGATCGATAAAGTATCCGAGGGGAGTAATCGGGGATGTTTTAGTTAAAGTTGATAAGTTCATCTTTCCTACTGATTTCATCGTACTAGACATGGAGGAAGATGAAAATATTCCGATCATCTTGGGACGACCATTTCTAGCGACGGGCCGCACCCTTATAGACGTGGAAAAGGGGGAGTTAACTCGAGGGTCCAAGGCAGGCAAGTTACTTTTCAAGTGTTCAAATCGTTCCCATGTCCCTAAGTGCCGATAAAGGATCACAAATTGAGGGTGTGGATGTTTGTGAAAGAGGAAAGCATCGAAAAAATCGTCGTTGGGAAAATTCAAATTTTGTGTTAAATGGCCCAAGTTTGAAGAAGGATGTAGAACTAGTGGCGTTTCTCGATCATGAAGAAAAATCTGCTGCAGTTGTGAGTTCGTTTGTGAAGGAGGAGAGTGAGCCGAAAGCCAAGAGAAAAATTAGTCATGGAGAAACCGGGTGTTTCGGGAAGTTTTTCAAGTCGAAACCTTTTCGCAAACAAAAATTGATGACCGAACCGAGAATCGAACCGCTGATGACCAATGGTCATAATTTTAACCAAAATATAAACGGTTCGATGAACGGGGCGGAAACCAAATGGAGTTTGCGAAAAGCGAACTAACGTTGTTCAATAGGTCCGACTAAAGACTATAAACTTAGCGCTTCTCGGGAGGCAACCCGAGCTCGTAGCTGTAGTTTTTTGCATTTCTTTATTTTTCTTGTATTCGTGATTTTTATTTTTCATCATTTTTGTGCTTCTATTTGCTTCTTCCTCTCGTTTTTAACGTCGATTTTCAAAATTACGTGCGGGAAAGTCCTGTGGGAGAAATCGAGTATGAGCCATGCACGCTTATTGTGAGCCGCGGCACTCATCGATCGCAATGGCGGGCAAATCCGACTGTACTTTGTGCCGCGGCACGGCATAAATGAGCCGCGGCACACTTGAGCAATGAGCCGCGGCACACGGAATTTGAGCCGCGGCACACGACAAAACAAGACACAGGTAAAAGGGACTGTACCTTGTGCCGCGGCTCACTTTATCTGTGCCGCGGCACACTATGCGGAATCCGAAAGGCCAGGTAGCTTATAACATGCATTCGGCCGGCATTTATCAGCACGTTTTCCTTCTCCTTGCCTTCCCTCCCCAGCGCGACCGGCCGAAGAAATTCCTCCATCTTTTCCCTGCAATTTTTCTTGAAATCTCGAAAAGGTACGTTTCAATCTTGCGATTTTACTTGCTTATGGTTTATATTTGGAAGTTGCGTATGTGTTTGATAAGTGGAATATGTTTCTTTCTCCTTCAAATAGTTTTGTGATTGTTAGAGAATAACAGGATGGTTTTATCGAATTTTCTTGATTAAATTGGAATATCAATGAGTTGATTGTGTTAAGTTGTTACTGATTGAATTGTCTTTCTGTTTTTGGGGGTTGAATCGAGCTAGAACTATGTTTATCCTTCAAGTAAACGTGCGCCCTCAAGGTATCTGATAAATTGCCCAAATGAAAAGTTTTCTTTGAAAAAGCAACCGTTTTGAATCTTCGTGCAACGTATACGTTTAGAATTTACAGCAAGCCCAATCCTTACATCCAAGTTAAATGTTTAAGTCCAAACTCATCTTTCTCTCTCGTATGCGCTTGTGTCTTAAATTCGGAATTTCTGGTTTGATGTCTTTAGCCGCGCATATATCATCGTTATTATTTTTGCGTAAATAAACCCTCGTGCTGTGCTTCTCAGATCGATTATGGCGCGCACGAAGAAGTCGACCAAGCGTGCTAGGACCGAGTCATCCCCTACGCGAGGAGACCTCTCGGGAGTCGGGCCGAGGCGGAGGGGCACCAATTTTCGGACCCGAAATCCACAAGATATTCAACGAAAAGATCCGTCGCGACCACTTATTCCCGAGAGAGGTTTTACTCCGGCTCCTCGGGACGGGAGTTGCTCACCATGATCGACGAGATGGGATGGGCCAGATTTACAGACCTCCCGAGCCGGCAGTCATCTCGATCGTCCAGAGTTTTACGCCAGCGCTCTGCTGAAGCATATCCGGCAGGCATTCGTTACCATCTTTAGAGTCCTGGACTCAGTCGACGTCCGAGGGGTCACAGTTGATTTCTCCCCGACCGCTATTCGGAGGCTTTTTGGGTTTCGGCGGTGGACGAGACGGCTATGACCAGCGTGATGACCGGCCTCACTAAGGAGGCCCGCTTGAGACGATTGCACGGCCCGCATCGACCGGGAGCAGCGAGCACGCAGTTCATCTACTTTTCACTTCAGAGCTCGCGCCTCGGCCCGGCTCGGGCGAGCACGGCTTTACTTTATTTGTGCCCGCATTGATCCCACCTCCCAGATCCGTGCTTTTTCTCTCCGCGCCCGGATACTTTTGCTATCACCTCCGGCCGTTTTGATGTGGCCCCCATTACGGTCCGATCTATCTTCCGAGTATCCAGGGGGCCAAGACGGGTTGAAGCATCCCTCCCTCATCTGCGCCTTATGCCGGCATCGGGCCGACGTGGTCGATCGACGAGCCGATGCTTGCCCCACGTGCCCCGATCGACCACCGCATCATATCGCACTTTGAGCGGTGGGGCGGAGCACCGCACACGCTCGGGCGAGATTTTTGCTCGAGGAGGCTCACGAGGGATCCCGAGCCACTTTTGTTGACGCACGGAGAGGCCGGACCGCGGCCGACAGAGCGGGGTTGGAGGAGCTGTTTGATGGGGGCTGCGGGAGGATATGAGGAGACAGAGAGAAGAGCATAGGGAGGAGGCTGAGAGATAGGAGGAGGAGCCGAGGAGAGAGAGAGAGAGGAGCCGAGAGAGGAGTTGAGGAGAGAGAGAGATGAGATGAGGAGAGAGAGAGAGAGAGAGCCGGATGGCGCCTTGCGAGAGGAGCAGCGGGCGGCGCGGAGAGTGTTATTCTTTGCCGCGAGCCGAGATGAGAGAGCAGCCCGCCGGCCGCCCGACGAGCGAGAGGCGTCTTGCCGCGAGGGAGGCTTATCATCGGGAGCACCTCGCCGCATGGACGGCCAACATCATGCAACCCGACGGCTATTTATCGCCCGCCCGGCCCACACACCACCCTCCTCACCGGACGATGCCGGCACTACTCTGAGCAGACTGGAGGGGAGTACTTGACCTTTTACTTTTCTTGCATTTCATTTTTTGTCCATTGAGGTCAATGTACGTCCTAAGTTTGGGGGAGGGATTTACATTCAGTCTACATTAATTGCTGTACTCTATTTTCTTGCTGTACATTATATTTTGTTGCACTTTTCTTTTCTTTGCGAAATTTTTTTTAGATAGCCTTGCTTGCCGTAGTTTTTTATTCATGAATTTTCGTGCTTCTATTATGTGTGATACTGATGTTACGACACTGTCTTTCTCTCTGAAGAAGCGGGCGAGTTTTAGTCGAGTTGTAGTCAGTTATTTCTGTTCTGCTTAGTATTCAATTAGGTCCGAAATTTTTCGTGATTGTAGAGGACTTGGCGTATAAGAGACGATACATACTTGTTTTTAAATCCCCATCAATACGTTTGGCTACATTTTCCGGATAGTGAGTAAATCTTGTTTCTTTAGTCGTGTTGGCACTTAAATTGAGTTTAGAGTCGGTCGCTTTTCCCTAAAGTCGAGATAAGGTGTTCTATGAAGGGGAGTTTAGTAACCGGGTATTCGCGTGACCGTTGTTTACTCTCGTGTAAAAGCAGCGACTCCCGATTTGACTAGTGATTTAGATATTTCACATGTGCCAATGATAGGAGCCTAGTAACCGGGGTATTCGCGTGAACATTGCTTACTCTCGCGTAAAACAAAGAACCTTGATTCGGACATGCGGAAATTATGTATTCGAGTTGATTCTCCGCTGTAAACGGGAACTTAGTAACTAGAAGCATCCATGTGCCCCATGAGTGTCTTTTACGTCAAACGGCTTCCGAATACATGAGAATAGAATTTCCACCCTAGGATTATCCCGATGAAACATCCCGAGATCCTAACCTAGTGGTCGACTCGAATCAAATTCTTGAGCATAGTTATATAAGGGGATACTGTCCGAGGTTTATTTGTTATAAGACTCGTAAAATTTGTGCCTTTAGGCGTGGAACAGGATGAACTAGTTTGGTTGTGTTGGCCTTTCATATTGTGGACGATTTGACTCATGTTTTGTTAATCTTTGAGCTGAAATTTTCTTCATGAACGAATGATTAGGACTGAACTTGATTTCTTTGCGGAATCATTATTCTGAGTGCAGCTCGCTTTTATGACACTCGTATTATTTAGAGAGAATGGCAGGATAGTATTGATTAGGTGGAACACTATGAGTTACACGATGATTCACGATATTCTTTTATTGACTTTAATTCTTTTTTGCTTGAGGACAAGCAAAGGCTTAAGTTTGGGGGTATTTGTTAGGCGTATTTTTATATGCTTATTCATCATTATTTTGTAGTGTTTTGGTGAGTGAAATCATCTAAATGAGCTTTTAATGCCTTAATTTTGTATGATTGACAGGAAATTGAAGTCCGAAAGCTAAAACGAGGCAAAACGGGCGAAGACGGCAAAATCGACTCGAGCCGCGGCACAAGGAATCGAGCCGCGGCAAAGGAAGACACCATCCGAAGGGCGAGTAAGGCCTACTGCGTGCCGGCATGCCCATGTGAGCCGCGGCACGTAAGAATTTAATTACGCCTGTATTCAACTTTTGGCGATGTGCCGCGGCACAAGTCTAGTGAGCCGCGGCACACTTAGCGGGTCTTATACGTCTGCGCGGATTTTGGGCCGTTTCAAAGCCAGTTTTCGACCAACTAATACGGACGCGATTTATGGAGGTGCTGAGCTATAAATAGGGATTAAGACCCTAATTTAATTATCGGGGAATCATTGAATCTAAACCTAAGAGAGCTTAAGCTTGGAGACAGAGAAGAGGAGGAAAGCAGAGGAATTCAAGGGCAGAAGGCGGAAGCTGAAGAACGGAGGAATCCGAGCTTCATCTGCGTTTGAATTTTATGCTTTCGTTTATTTATTCTGTATTTTCAGCTTTTAGTATGTCAGGCTAAAGCCCTAATCTAGGGTTTTGATGAAACCTTTGTTTTGACGAATTGATTAAGATTATCCAATTTATTACCTTTTTATTGAGTTTTCCCAATTATGTTTAATGCTTGCAATTATCTGGCCAATAGTTGTATTGATTTAATCATTCACTTCGAATCGGGAGAGGAGATTTGGTGAGGAACTATTGGTGAGGACCGTTTTATTCTGTGAGATAGGAATATACTCATAGGAACTACGTGGCCTTTAGAAGATTTCATGCTTTTTGCCTAGCGACGAGATAATTCACCTAGGGATAGAGTGTGTTAGTCGCCGTTAGATAAATCTATTGACCTCGGGAGAGGCGGTAGAATATATTAGCAATCTCCGCCTTCAATAAATTGGGAAAATTATTTATTACGGATGATCAAGATTAAATTCGGATAAATTAAGGTGGATTCAGAACTCTAGACTTATTTATCATTTGATTCCTTTTATTCAAGCTATCGCTTTCTGTTTAGTCTTTTATTAATTCTTTTAGTTATTAATCCAAAAACCCAACTTCGATTGTTCAAATAAAATTGGAATACGAAAACATCGGTAGTTAGAGATTCAATCCTCGTGGGAACGATACTCTACTTATCACTTTATTACTTGTAAACGATGACGTGCACTTGCGTGTAGGAAATATCGCAACAGTATCTAATACAACTAGCTCCAATGCTTTGGCCAAAGACTTATGATCTCATCTTCCAATAACCGCATATGACATATAACCCACTCACTAACGGGAGAAGGAATTCTATCTTGGTATTTAGTAGGACCTGCTACTTACCCGTCAAGATGCACGTCGAGGTTGACCCCCGCCTTCCGGTTTACAGGGTCGAACTACTCTAATGAAAATCTTGACGTCACAAGCACATCCCTACTAAATCCTCAAGTCGAAGGTTCACGAATACCTATCACAACCTTTCGATTCCGTCATTGACTATCCCGGAGTGAAATCCGTGTGACGAATCGAGGGTGAGTCAGTTCGAGTATACTAATCCAATTAGCATACCTATAACGTGTGCTCCCACTAACCATTAGCGTTCGACAGGCACTCTACATGTCAAAGAACACATCATACAAGTCTTCACATAAACTTAACGCCTAGTCAAGTTTCATCGACTTGCGAACGATTAAGTATTTGAGCTATAAACCTTTCTAGTGCCGACCCCCTTATCCAATAAGGAGTGGAACGTTTTGCTCTCAAATACACGGACTAGTTTCTATATGTATATTTAGGAGTTAGGAATGCCAGTAACTACCAGTAAATAAAGAAACATCCATTGCCTTATATTAATGATTTACATAATTACAAGTACAATGTCCTCACTCAACATCCTCTGAGTGACATTCGAGGGCATACTCCTAACACATGGAACTACTAAAAATGCTTAAGGAAGAGCTGGGAATGTAGTTATTTCTATTATTGTATTTCAGTTTGTGTTGTATTTCTATTCTCGTTTCAATTTGTGTTGTATTTCTATTATCGTATTTAAGTTGGTTGTATTTTTATTCTCGTTTCAATTTGTGTTGTATTTCTATTCTTGTTTCGATTTATGTTGTGTTTCTATTCTCGTATTTCAGTTGCTGTTGTATTTGTACTCTCAGTTCAATTTGTGTTGTATTTCTACTCTCGTACTTTAATTTATGTTGTATTTTCTATTTTTTTATTCTACCATCCACCTACCACTATAAAAATACTCCATCTACCTACCATCCACCTACCACTATCAATAATACTCCATCTACCTACCATCCACCTGTCACTATCAATAATACTAACATCCACTTACCATCTACCTACCATTAACACATTATATCTAGTTATTTCTATAAATACATAAGCACCACATTTCTCCAAAATCACATCAACACACTCCCATTTGCAATATACCCACATCTCATTATCCCTTTTCTCCTGATTTTTTATTGTCTCTCACATGGCTAGCGCTAATAATCATAGAGCTATTTACCATGCCCTATGAGAATCACTACTTGATGATTCATATAAATAGGACCAATTTGCTATCATTGAAACAAAGCTTAAAGTTCTCAAACAAGCCCGAACACGGCGAAGGAGGGCCGTGAATCGATATCGCGCATCTGGTCAGACCAGTCGCATAAGATATTACTTTTCTGGTGAAGCGATCAATCATGTATATTTCCGGCGAAGATTTCGAATGACGTGACATTTATTCGTATGGGTCGTGGAGGCTGTCGAACACAATTCTGAGTATTTTCAACAATGGGAAGACGCTGCAGGGAGACTAGGTTTTAGAGCATTGCAAAAATGCACAACAACTATATGTTAATTGGCATATGGGGCACCAGCGGACCAGTACGATAAGTACCTATGTATGTCTGAACAAACAACAATTATTGGTCTCCTTAAATTTTGTCGTGCTCTTCTGTTACGTATTTTGGTGAACGCAAGTGCACGTTGTCGTAAGCAAGTAATAAAGTGATAAGTAAGATATCGTTCCCTCGAGGACTGACTTACCAATTACCAATTTATTTGTATTCTAATTTTATCTGAACGATCGAATTTGGTGGTGCAAGGAATATTAAAGAAAACTAATAAAGTGATAAACTAGAACAACTAATAAAATCGATTATTCGAAGAAAGAAGATCAAATAGGAGAATAATCTAGGATTGAGAATCCGCTTCGATTTATCCGAATTACTCTTGATTTATATAAATTAAGCAATTTCCCAATTTATTGAAGGCGATGATTTCTAAGATACTCTAATGCCTATCCTGAGGTCAGTAGAATTTTCTAAGGTGAATAAATCACTCTATTCCTAGGTGAATTAATTCAACGATAGGCAAACAGTATAAAATCTTCAGACGGGCCACGTGATTCCTATGAGTATATTCCTATCTCACAAGATAAAACGTTTCTCACCAATTTTTCCAACTAACGCTCTTCTCCCGATTCGAGTTGCATAATCAAAATAATTCAATCATAGGCAACATAATTGAACGCATTAAGAACAATTGGGAAAAACTCAATAGAGAAGGGAAATATATATTAATAATGCAAAATCAAAAGTTAATCCGTCAAAATCTCGGTTTCATCACAATACTAGAAAAGGGTTCTAGCCTGACATGCTAGAAAATAATACACAAAGAATTAAAGAAAGCATAAGAAAAATCAAACACAGTTGGAGAACTTGAACTCCTCCGTTCTCTAGCTTCTGCTCTCTGCTCCTCGATATTTTTTCCTTCTGATTGATGATATTATCTTCTGACCTTCAATGCCTATTTATAATCTTTCATCAGCCTCAAAAACGCATCCAGAAATTAGGTCAGAAACGGACTTCCAAACCACCAAAATCGCGAGCTACGAGCATGAACCCTGCGCGGCGGCCCGCTGTAATAACCGTACTTTTTACTGACTGTTTGACGCTCTGTAAATGCTTGGAGATGTTGTTAATATTTTTATTGAGTTTCGTATCTCGTTTGGTTTTTTTTGAGCATATCGTTTAGACCTTGCGGAAATGTTCTGGGCCAGAGATATAACGCACGCTAGGCCTAGGCTAACGCACGCTAATTCTGCTTGATTAGCGCACGCTAGCTTTGAGCCGTAGCGCGCGCTAAGAGGGTCAGTCAGGTCAGAACCAGTATTTCGGACTGCTCTCTGGACTGGCGGATTAACGCACGCTAGGAGTTGTTAGCGCACGCTATTCGTGGATAGTAGCGCACGCTAACATCTGTCCGTAGCGCGCGCTACCGGGCTGGTCGGCAGAGGCAGTGAGGTTGCCAGGTTTTCTGGACTATCAGGTAGCGTACGCTAGGCTTCGGCTAGCGCACGCGAAAGCTACTGCATAACGCGCGCTAAATCATACCGCCAGCGCACGCTAAGTTTGAGCAGGGCAGCGACAGTAAGTTCTGGACTCCAGTACTGGATGCCACATTTTGGACTAGCGCACGCTAGAGACAGACGATTAGCGCACGCTAACGGAGCCGGCAGAAGCCACTGGACTATCCGGTGACTTCGCTAGCGCACGCTAATGAAGGAGGCGTAGCGTGCGCTAGACTGGACAGATATATATATGGCAGTTGACTTTATTTTCGTCATTTTTCACCTTCTTCACTCCTTTTCGACGGGAATCACTCGAGAGAGGCGATCTTGCGCGATTAGAAGCGATCTTCCTTCTAACAACGATATATTTGGTTGGAGAACAAGGATTTCACAACATCTAATTCATCCTAACGTCCGAATCAAGGTAAAAATCCTTAGAACCCTACTTTTGGGAATTTTGGGGTTTTTCGTAGATTCGTCCGATATATCCGTTATGAAGCTTTAGAACCTTGAGATTATGATGTATCTTTACCGTATGCATACTTTTCCTACGATTTTATGGTTTGGATTGTGCTGTTTTCGGACTTGTGAGATTTTGGACGATTTTCCAACCTCTAGTTGATTATCCGTATATCTTTATGAATTGTAGACGGGTTTCGGGAGTTCCTTCGTGTAGTTTGAATATAGATGATTGATTATCATATTCCTTGCGAATCGTTTAGGTGCCGGAGCGCGTTCTTGGACCTACCGAACCCATACCCTTCCTCCGTTCGATTTCTCGATGTCTCAAAGGCAAGTATACATTTATGATTGTACGTTCTCGACTTTGAAAGTAAGAGGAATTGATGGTATGATATGAACGAACTGTTTTTACGGCATTCATAGATATATTGATGGCATATTATGAACGAACTGTTTTTACGGCATTCATATATGTATTATTGGCATGTAACGAACGAACCGTTTTGACGGCATTCCTACATGTAACGGCGTATGATATGAACGAACCGTTTTTACGGCATTCACATACGTCTTGAGATTTTAGTTATTCCGGAATACTAGTCTTGAATTGTTGAATTGACGGCTACATTTACTTTATTGTCGAGGAGTATTGTGTTTCATACTTGATATACTTGCACTAGCTATTCGACGGCTAACCCCTTTATGGGGGAAATACGTTTCATGTATTTCAGGTTCCAGGAGATCGGACAGGCAGGTATCGGGTCGGCATGAAGATGGTGGGCAAGTGTGATACTGTGTTTTTCTTCCAGTTGTGTTTTGAGTTTTCCATTCAGTGTTGTTGTACTGGATTGGTTATTGAATACTCGAGTACTGTTTTCCATTTTCCTTGATGTTCCGGCCTGTGTTTGCCGAAGTATTGATTGGTGTTGTGATGTCTGTGAATACATTGGTTATGTTTTTGAATACCTTGGTATCGTCTTTCTTCCCATTGTATGTAGACCTTCTCGGTCGAGTTTTATAGTTCCGCGTATGTTTAGCCTTGTGTGTCCCATGGCGGGGCTCACGACGCTGTAATATACCCTAAATAACTTGGGGGTGTTACAGAATATGGTATCTGAGCTTAGGTCTATGGATACCTAGGTTGTCGGTCTTTTGGGTCGAATGAGTCGTCATTTGTCCACAGTATCACTACTCTGCCATCATCACAGTACGACCGGTATCTGGCTACTCAGATGACTATTTTGGCCCAAACTGTTCAGCTGAATAACCCGAACCCAAACACGGATGCCTTGCTTCAGAATGTAATCCGTATGCACCCTCCACAGTTTGGCGGTGCCACAGACCCGTTAGGCTGGGAAGATTGGCTAGCGGAATTAGAAAAGATTTTCAAGGCAGTTGATTGCCCCGAGGTGAGGAAACTACCAATTGCACAATATTTCCTCACTAAGGAGGCCGCTACTTGGTGGAAGGTCATCAAGCCACATGATCGTATTGCCTCGTGGGATGAATTTAAGGAGCTCTTGGAGGCCGAGTTTTGTCATTGGCCGGTGCGAGAGAGCCGAATCCGAGCCTTTTTCGAGGCTAAACCACAAGATATTCCCGTTTCGCAGGCGATCGTGGAGTACAACCAACAATTGATCCATGTGAAGGATCAAGTGCGTAACGAGCGTGATAAGATCCGTTATTTTGATATGCGGATGAAATTGGACTTACGACGGTACATGGCCGGATTTGCTTGTACCACGCTGATAGAGTATCAGGACAGAGCTTTAGCCAATGATATGTTGAGCCCCGACAATGATACCGTTGAAGAACCGAAGAAACAGAAAGTCGCGGGAAATTTTTCTGGATCTAAAGGTGGCAACTTTCAGAAGTCTCAGACGACTAACCGTTTTGCCGGACAGTCGTCGCGTTCTAATAAAGGGAAGGGGGTTACCGTCCCACTCCGGGTACCTCAAATCGCACGGTGACTTGCTATAATTGTGGCCGTCCAGGCCACTTAAATTCGGAATGCTACTTTCCATCATTAAAGTGTCACACATGCGGACAGATGGGGCATAGAGCGGCTTATTGTTCCGAGCCGAATCAGACTTTGGACACTCGGGCTTCTGCCCCAGCACCACTTAATCAAAATATTAATCAACGGCAATCTTTTGGTCAACCTCAACAGAATTTCGGAAGGGGCCGGGGACGGAGTCAGAATGCTGGAGGGGGAAACTCTAGTGTCGGTTCGGTACAACCACGAGTTTATGAGATGCGTCGAGCAGACGAACTCGACGCGGCGGTGGCTTCAGGTACCATTCATATTCTATCTCACCCAGTCCGTGTACTTTTTTTTTCGGGTGCTACACATTCTTTTTTTTCTTTGGAGTGCGTACGCCGTTTGAATATAACTCGTTTGATCGCCTTGCGATCCCTTCATCGTGAAACTGCCTAGCGGGGATAGAATTGTGGGGAACCGGGAGATTAGAGATTTTCCGGTGATTATATCCGGTATGGAATGGTTATCGAATCTGATTGTAGTTGATATGGAAGGCGAGGATGTAATCCTCGGTGAGGATTAGCTTGATAGTCATCAAGCGATTATGAATTACCGTACCAAGGTTATCACCATGATGACTAAAGACGGATCTGAGTACTCATTTTTGGGGCGTAAGTCGGGACTACCCAGGTTACTTATCAGTGCCATGAAGGCCGTAAAACTTTTGAATAAAGGTTGTACGGGCTATTGGTGTTATGCCTTGAAAATGGAGGGAAACGAAGTCGATCTCTCTTCGATTCCGGTTGTTAATGAGTATCCTGATGTTTTTCCGGATGACCTCCCGGGATTACCGCCAGATCGAGAGATAGAATTTACCGTGGACTTAGAGCCAGATGCGGCTCCGATTTCTAAAGCACCTTACCGGATGGCACCTTCCGAGATGCAAGAATTGAAGAATCAGTTGGGAGAACTTCTGGAAAAAGGGTACATCAGGCCGAGCGCTTCGCCTTGGGGCGCGCCTGTTCTTTTCGTGAGGAAGAAGGATGGGTCACTACGTTTGTGCATCGACTACCGCGAGCTGAACAAAGTAACCATCAAGAACAAGTACCCTCTACCTCGTATAGACGATTTATTTGACCAATTGCAAGGGGCTGCAGTTTTCTCGAAAATTGATTTAAGATCTGGGTATTATCAACTCAGGGTGAGGGAGTCCGACGTTCCGAAGACGGCATTTTGGACGAGATATGGGCATTATGAATTTGTAGTTATGCCTTTTGGGTTGACTAATGCACCAGCAGTATTCATACAGTTAATGAACAAGATATTCATCGAGTACCTCGACAGGTGTGTAGTCGTCTTTATTGACGACATCTTGATCTATTCTCGAGATAAGGAGGAACATGCACGACACTTGCGTTTGATATTAGACATTTTGAGAACCGAGCATCTCTATGCGAAATTTTCGAAATGTGAGTTTTGGTTGGAAGAAGTTATGTTTCTCGGCCATGTGATTTCGGCCGAAGGAGTTCGTGTAGACCCGCAGAAGATAGAGGCAGTGCTAGATTGGGCACCGCCTAAAAATGTTAAGGAAGTTCGTAGCTTTTTGGGCCTTGCTGGGTATTACCGTCGGTTTGTCGAGGGGTTCTCGAAACTCGCTCGGCCGCTTACGAAATTACTCCAGAAGACCGAAAAGTATGTTTGGACGGATGAGAGACAACAGAGCTTCGATGAACTAAAGAAACGTTTGACTTCAGTGCCGATTTTAACCTTACCACATGGTAGTGAGGGCTTTGCAGTTTATAGTGACGCTTCGGGTCAAGGCCTGGGCTGTGTTCTTATGCAGCATGATGAGACAATAGCTTTTGCGTCACGACAATTAAAACCTTATGAGATGAATTATCCTACTCACGATTTAGAGTTGGCCGCAATTGTCTTCGCACTTAAGATTTGGCGACATTATTTGTATGGTTCACCGTGCCGGATTTATACCGATCACAAGAGTCTGAAGTATATTTTCAGTCAGAAGGAGCTGAATATGAGACAACGGCGTTGGTTAGAGTTGATAAAGGATTATGATTTGGAAATTATTTACCACCCCGGGAAAGCCAATGTCGTTGCGGATGCTTTGAGCCGCAAATCGGCATCTCTTCAAATGCTCGAGGTTCTTACATCTCAGAAGAAAATTCGTCAAGATTTAATTGAACAAGGGATAGAAGTTTGGCTTCAACGAGTACAGGGACAGTTGTGTACTCTCGAAATTACTTCGTCCTTGGTTGATGACATCAAAGGGAAGCAGTGGAGTGACCCGATGATCTCTCAACTGAAGGAAGATGTAATTAAAGGAAAAGCTACTGGCTTTATGGTTCATGAGGATAGTATTTTGAGATTTCAGGGCAGACTTTGTGTTCCAAACGATTTAGAGTTGAGGCAGAAAATCCTCCGAGAAGCTCATGCTACGCCTTACTCAATCCACCCGGGGACGAGTAAGATGTACAAAGACTTGAAGCGAAATTTTTGGTGGAATAACATGAAGAAGGATGTTACAGAGTTTGTACTACGGTGCTTGACGTGTCAACAAGTCAAGATTGAACATCAACGACCCGCAGGATTGTTGAAACCGCTTCCCATTCCCGAGTGGAAGTGGGAAGATATCTCTATGGATTTCATCACCGGTATGCCGAGAACTCGGACCGGAATAAATATGATTTGGGTAATTGTCGATCGGTTGACCAAATCTGCACACTTCTTGGGTATTAAGGATACTTGGGGGCCGGATAGACTGGCTCGAACCTTTATTGCTGAGATCGTGAGGTTGCACGGTGCCCCCAAGACCATTGTTTCTGATCGAGACGGCCGTTTCGTATCGCATTTTTGGCAGGCCGTTCATCAGGCTTTGGGCACGGAATTGAGATTGAGCACTTCCTTTCATCCTCAGTCAGACGGTCAGACAGAGAGGACGATTCAGACATTGGAAGATATGTTACGAGCTTGTGCCTTAGATTAGAGTAATGATTGGGAGAATCACCTACTCTTGATCGAGTTTGCTTATAATAATAGTTGGCATGCGTCGATCAAAATGGCACCGTTCGAGGCACTTTATGGTAGACGATGTAGGTCGCCATTATGTTAGGACGAGGCTTCTGAGCTAGTTGGAATGGAGCCGGATATGTTGATGGAGACTAAGGAAAAGATTTCTATTATCCGGGACCGACATCGGGCCGCCCAGTCGTCAGAAATCTTATGCTGATACTCGTCGTCGACCCTTGGAATTTGAGGTGGGAGATCATGTCTTGCTCAAAGTGTCGCCGACCAGAGGAGTTTTCCGTTTTGGGAAAAAGGGGAAACTTAGTCCGAGGTATATCGGACCCTTCGAGATTTTAGACAGAGTTGGAGATTTAGCATATCGCTTGGCGTTACCCCCAGCGTTGAGTCACGTCCATAGTGTTTTTCATGTGTCTCAGTTGAGGAAATACGTACCGGATCCGAACCACATTATCGACTACAGTGAGATTGACGTAGCCGAGGATACTACCTTTCCGGAGAAACCCGTGAAGATCCTTGAACGTCGCGAGAAACAACTTCGACAAAAGATCATCCCACTGGTTAAAGTGCAATGGTCGAGACATGGAGTCGAGGAGGCGACTTGGGAGACGGAAGAGAAGATGCGGATGGAATACCCCGAACTATTTATTTCTTAAGTTTCGGGACGAAACTTCTTTTTAGAGGAGGAGAATGTAATAACCGTACTTTTTACTGACTGTTTGACGCTCTGTAAATGCTTGGAGATGTTGTTAATATTGTTATTGAGTTTCGTATCTCGTTTGGTTTTTTTTGAGCATATCGTTTAGACCTTGCAGAAATGTTCTGGGCCAGAGATATAACGCACGCTAGGCCTAGGCTAACGCACGCTAATTCTGCTTGATTAGCGCACGCTAGCTTTGATCCGTAGCGCGCGCTAAGAGGGTCAGTCAGGTCAGAACCAGTATTTTGGACTTCTCTCTGGACTGGCGGATTAACGCACGCTAGGAGTTGTTAGCGCGCGCTATTCGTGGATAGTAGCGCACGCTAACATCTGTCCGTAGAGCGCGCTACCGGGCTGGTCGGCAGAGGCAGTGAGGTTGCCGGGTTTTCTGGACTATCAGGTAGCGTACGCTAGGCTTCAGCTAGCGCACGCGAAAGCTACTGCATAACGCGCGCTAAATCATAGCGCCAGCGCACGCTAAGTTTGAGCAGGGCAGAGACAGTAAGTTCGACTCCAGATCTTTGGATGCCACATTTTGGACTAGCGCACGCTAGAGACAGACGATTAGCGCACGCTAACGGAGCCGGCAGAAGCCACTGGACTATCCGGTGACTTCGCTAGCGCACGCTAATGAAGGAGGCGTAGCGTGCGCTAGACTGGATAGATATATATATGGCAGTTGACTTTATTTTCGTCATTTTTCACCTTCTTCACTCCTTTTCGACGGGAATCACTCGAGAGAGGCGATCTTGCGCGATTAGAAGAGATCTTCCTTCTAACAACGATATATTTGGTTGGAGAACAAGGATTTCACAACATCTAATTCATCCTAACGTCCGAATCAAGGTAAAAATCCTTAGAACCCTACTTTTGGGAATTTTGGGGTTTTTCGTAGATTCGTCCGATATATCCGTTATGAAGCTTGAGAACCTTGAGATTATGATGTATCTTTACCGTATGCATACTTTTCCTACGATTTTATGGTTTGGATTGTGCCGTTTTCGGACTTGTGAGATTTTGGACGATTTTCCAACCTCTAGTTGATTATCCGTATATCTTTATGAATTGTAGACGGGTTTCGGGAGTTCCTTCGTGTAGTTTGAATATAGATGATTGATTATCATATTCCTTGCGAATCGTTTAGGTGCTGCAGCGCGTTCTTGGACCTACTGAACCCATACCCTTCCTCCGTTCGATTTCTCGATGTCTCAAAGGCAAGTATACATTTATGATTGTATGTTCTCGACTTTGAAAGTAAGAGGAACTGATGGTATGATATGAACGAACCGTTTTTACGACATTCATAGATATATTGATGGCATATTATGAACGAACCGTTTTTACGGCATTCATATATGTATTATTGGCATGTAACGAACGAACCATTTTGACGGCATTCCTACATGTAACGGCGTATGATATGAACGAACCGTTTTTACGGCATTCACATACGTCTTGAGATTTTAGTTATTCCGGAATACTAGTCTTGAATTGTTGAATTGACGGCTACATTTACTTTATTGTCGAGGAGTATTGTGTTTCATACTTGATATACTTGCACTAGCTATTCGACGGCTAACCCCTTTATGGGGGAAATACGTTTCATGTATTTCAGGTTCCAGGAGATCGAACAGGCAGGTATCGAGTCGGCATGAAGATGGTGGGCAAGTGTGATACTGTGTTTTTCTTCCAGTTGTGTTTTGAGTTTTCCATTCAGTGTTGTTGTACTGGATTGGTTATTGAATACTCGAGTACTGTTTTCCATTTTCCTTGATGTTCCGGCCTGTGTTTGCCGAAGTATTGATTGGTGTTGTGATGTCTGTGAATACATTGGTTATGTTTTTGAATACCTTGGTATCGTCTTTCTTCCCATTGTATGTAGACCTTCTCGGTCGAGTTTTATAGTTCCGCGTATGTTTAGCCTTGTGTGTCCCATGGCGGGGCTCACGGCGCTGTAATATACCCTAAATAACTTGGGGGTGTTACAGAATATGGTATCAGAGCTTAGGTCTATGGATACCTAGGCTGTCGGTCTTTTGGGTCGAATGAGTCGTCATTTGTCCACAGTATCACTACTCTGCCATCATCACAGTACGACCGGTATCTGTAAGACCTATTACTCTTCTGATGTTTCCTTATTCATTTTGCTTCTTTTATTGGTATCCTTGAGAATCGATCACCTCAATGTCGTGCGATTGAATTGTGCTTACGTACCTTGTGTGTTCTTCAGTATGTCAGCTGGTAGGGGCCGTGGCCGTGGTCGTGGCCGTGGACGAGGAAGAGGTCGTGGCGCGGCCGTTTCCATCAGTTCAGTTGCGGGGTCGACCAACCCCAGTTTGTCGAACTCGGTGCATCCCGACACCGAGAGCCAGCACGACCAGTCAGACGGTCAGGGGAACAACGCGGACATTGGAGTGGCGAATGCACTTCAACAATTGGCTACTCAGATGACTATTTTGGCCCAAACTGTTCAGCTGAATAACCCGAACCCAAACACGGATGCCTTGCTTCAGAATGTAATTCGTATGCACCCTCCACAGTTTGGCGGTGCCACAGACCCGTTAGGCTGGGAAGATTGGCTAGCGGAATTAGAAAAGATTTTCGAGGCAGTTGATTGCCCCGAGGTGAGGAAAGTACCAATTGCACAATATTTCCTCACTAAGGAGGCCACTACTTGGTGGAAGGTCATCAAGCCACAGGATCGTATTGCCTCGTGGGATGAATTTAAGGAGCTCTTGGAGGCCGAGTTTTGTCATTGGCCGGTGCGAGAGAGCCGAATCCGAGCCTTTTTCGAGGCTAAACCACAAGATATTCCCGTTTCGCAGGCGATCATGGAGTACAACCAACAATTGATCCATGTGAAGGATCAAGTGCGTAACGAGCGTGATAAGATCCGTTATTTTGATATGCGGATGAAATTGGACTTACGACGGTACATGGCCGGATTTGCTTGTACCACGCTGAAAGAGTATCAGGACAGAGCTTTAGCCCATGATATGTTGAGCCCCGACAATGATACTGTTGAAGAACCGAAGAAACAGAAAGTCGCGAGAAATTTTTCTGGATCTAAAGGTGGCAACTTTCATAAGTCTCAGACGACTAACCGTTTTGCCGGACAGTCGTCGCGTTCTAATAAAGGGAAGGGGGTTACCGTCCCACTCCGGGTACCTCAAATCGCACGGTGACTTGCTATAATTGTGGCCGTCCAGGCCACTTAAATTCGGAATGCTACTTTACACCATTAAAGTGTCACACATGCGGACAGATGGGGCATAGAGCGGCTTATTGTTCCGAGCCGAATCAGACTTTGGACACTCGGGCTTCTGCCCCAGCACCACTTAATAAAAATATTAATCAACGGCAATCTTTTGGTCAACCTCAACAGAATTTCGGAAGGGGCCGGGGACGGAGTCAGAATGCTGGAGGGGGAAACTCTAGTGTCGGTTCGGTACAACCACGAGTTTATGAGATGCGTCGAGCAGACGAACTCGACGCGGCGGTGGCTTCAGGTACCATTCATATTCTATCTCACCCAGTCCGTGTACTTTTTGATTCGGGTGCTACACATTCTTTTATTTCTTTGGAGTGCGTACGCCGTTTGAATATAACTCGTTTGACTGCTTGCGATCCCTTCATCGTGAAACTGCCTAGCGGGGATAGAATTGTGGGGAACCGGGAGATTAGAGATTTTCCGGTGATTATATCCGGTATGGAATGGTTATCGAATCTGATTGTAGTTGATATGGAAGGCAAGGATGTAATCCTCGGTGAGGATTGGCTTGATAGTCATCAAGCGATTATGAATTACCGTACCAAGGTTATCACCATGATGACTAAAGACGGATCTGAGTACTCATTTTTGGGGCGTAAGTCGGGACTACCCAGGTTACTTATCAGTGCCATGAAGGCCGTAAAACTTTTGAATAAAGGTTGTACGGGCTATTGGTGTTATGCCTTGAAAATGGAGGGAAACGAAGTCGATCTCTCTTCGATTCCGGTTGTTAATGAGTATCATGATGTTTTTCCGGATGACCTCCCGGGATTACCGCCAGATCGAGAGATAGAATTTACCGTGGACTTAGAGCCAGATGCGGCTCCGATTTCTGAAGCACCTTACCGGATGGCACCTTCCGAGATGCAAGAATTGAAGAATCAGTTGGGAGAACTTCTGGAAAAGGGGTACATCAGGCCGAGCGCTTCGCCTTGGGGCGCGCCTGTTCTTTTCATGAGGAAGAAGGATGGTTCACTACGTTTGTGCATCGACTACCGCGAGCTGAACAAAGTAACCATCAAGAACAAGTACCCTCTACCTCGTATAGACGATTTATTTGACCAATTGCAAGGGGCTGCAGTTTTCTCGAAAATTGATTTAAGATCTGGGTATTATCAACTCAGGGTGAGGGAGTCCGACGTTCCGAAGACGGCATTTCGGACGAGATATGGGCATTATGAATTTGTAGTTATGCCTTTTGGGTTGACTAATGCACCAGCAGTATTCATGCAGTTAATGAACAAGATATTCATCGAGTACCTCGACAGGTGTGTAGTCGTCTTTATTGACGACATCTTGATCTATTCTCGAGATAAGGAGGAACATGCACGACACTTACGTTTGATATTAGACATTTTGAGAACCGAGCATCTCTATGCGAAATTTTCGAAATGTGAGTTTTGGTTGGAAGAAGTTATGTTTCTCGGCCATGTGATTTCGGCCGAAGGAGTTCGTGTAGACCCGCAGAAGATAGAGGCAGTGCTAGATTGGGCACCGCCTAAAACGTTAAGGAAGTTCGTAGCTTTTTGGGCCTTGCTGGGTATTACCGTCGGTTTGTCGAGGGGTTCTCGATGCTCGCTCGGCCGCTTACGAAATTACTCCAGAAGACCGAAAAGTATGTTTGGACGGATGAGAGACAACAGAGCTTCGATGAACTGAAGAAACGTTTGACTTCAGTGCCGATTTTAACCTTACCACATGGTAGTGAGGGCTTTGCAGTTTATAGTGACGCTTCGGGTCAAGGCCTGGGCTGTGTTCTTATGCAGCATGATAAGACAATAGCTTTTGCGTCACGACAATTAAAACCTTATGAGATGAATTATCCTACTCACGATTTAGAGTTAGCCGCAATTGTCTTCGCACTTAAGATTTGGCGACATTATTTGTATGGTTCACCGTGCCGGATTTATACCGATCACAAGAGTCTGAAGTATATTTTCAGTCAGAAGGAGCTGAATATGAGACAACGGCGTTGGTTAGAGTTGATAAAGGATTATGATTTGGAAATTCTTTACCACCCCGAGAAAGCCAATGTCGTTGCGGATGCTTTGAGCCGCAAATCGGCATCTCTTCAAATGCTCGAGGTTCTTACATCTCAGAAGAAAATTCGTCAAGATTTAATTGAACAAGGGATAGAAGTTTGGCTTCAACGAGTACAGGGACAGTTGTGTACTCTCGAAATTACTTCGTCCTTGGTTGATGACATCAAAGGGAAGCAGTGGAGTGACCCGATGATCTCTCAACTGAAGGAAGATGTAATTAAAGGAAAAGCTCCTGGCTTTATGGTTCATGAGGATAGTATTCTGAGATTTCAGGGCAGACTTTGTGTTCCGAACGATTTAGAGTTGAGGCAGAAAATCCTCCGAGAAGCTCATGCTACGCCTTACTCAATCCACCCCGGGACGAGTAAGATGTACAAAGACTTGAAGCGAAATTTTTGGTGGAATAACATGAAGAAGGATGTTACAGAGTTTGTACTACGGTGCTTGACGTGTCAACAAGTCAAGATTGAACATCAACGACCCGCAGGGTTATTGAAACCGCTTCCCATTCCCGAGTGGAAGTGGGAAGATATCTCTATGGATTTCATCACCGGTATGCCGAGAACTCGGACCGGAATGAATATGATTTGGGTAATTGTCGATCGGTTGACCAAATCTGCACACTTCTTGGGTATTAAGGATACTTGGGGGCCGGATAGACTGGCTCGAACCTTTATTGCTGAGATCGTGAGGTTGCACGGTGCCCCCAAGACCATTGTTTCTGATCGAGACGGCCGTTTCGTATCGCATTTTTGGCAGGCCATTCATCAGGCTTTGGGCACGGAATTGAGATTGAGCACTTCCTTTCATCCTCAGTCAGACGGTCAGACAGAGAGGACGATTCAGACATTGGAAGATATGTTACGAGCTTGTGCCTTAGATTAGAGTAATGATTGGGAGAATCACCTACTCTTGATCGAGTTTGCTTATAATAATAGTTGGCATGCGTCGATCAAAATGGCACCCTTCGAGGAACTTTATGGTAGACGATGTAGGTCGCCATTATGTTGGGACGAGGCTTCTGAGCTAGTTGGAATGGAGCCGGATATGTTGATGGAGACTAAGGAAAAGATTTCTATTATCCGGGACCGATTACTGGCTGCCCAGAGTCGTCAGAAATCTTATGCTGATACTCGTCGTCGACCCTTGGAATTTGAGGTGGGAGATCATGTCTTGCTCAAAGTGTCGCCGACCAGAGGAGTTTTCCGTTTTGGGAAAAAGGGGAAACTTAGTCCGAGGTATATCGGACCCTTCGAGATTTTAGACAGAGTTGGAGATTTAGCATATCGCTTGGCGTTACCCCCAGCGTTGAGTCACGTCCATAGTGTTTTTCATGTGTCTCAGTTGAGGAAATACGTACCGGATCCGAACCACATTATCGACTACAGTGAGATTGATGTAGCCGAGGATATTACCTTTCCGGAGAAACCCGTGAAGATCGTTGAACGTCGCGAGAAACAACTTCGACAAAATATCATCCCACTGGTTAAAGTGCAATGGTCGAGACATGGAGTCGAGGAGGCGACTTGGGAGACGGAAGAGAAGATGCGGATGGAATACCCCGAACTATTTATTTCTTAAGTTTCGGGACGAAACTTCTTTTTAGAGGAGGAGAATGTAATAACCGTACTTTTTACTGACTGTTTGACGCTCTGTAAATGCTTGGAGATGTTGTTAATATTGTTATTGAGTTTCCTATCTCGTTTGGTTTTTTTTGAGCATATCGTTTAGACCTTGCGGAAATGTTCTGGGCCAGAGATATAACGCACGCTAGGCCTAGGCTAACGCACGCTAATTCTGCTTGATTAGCGCACACTAGCTTTGAGTCGTAGCGCGCGCTAAGAGGGTCAGTCAGGTCAGAACCAGTATTTCGGACTGCTCTCTGGACTGGCGGATTAACGCACGCTAGGAGTTGTTAGCGCGCGCTATTCGTGGATAGTGGCGCACGCTAACATCTGTCCGTAGCGTGCGCTACCGGGCTGGTCGGCAGAGGCAGTGAGGTTGCCAGGTTTTCTGGACTATCAGGTAGCGTACGCTAGGCTTCGGCTAGCGCACGCGAAAGCTACTGCATAACGCGCGCTAAATCATAGCGCCAGCGCACGCTAAGTTTGAGCAGGGCAGAGACAGTAAGTTCTGGACTCCAGTACTGGATGCCACATTTTGGACTAGCGCACGCTAGAGACAGACGATTAGCGCACGCTAACGGAGCCGGCAGAAGCCACTGGACTATCCGGTGACTTCGCTAGCGCACGCTAATGAAGGAGGCGTAGCGTGCGCTAGACTAGACAGATATATATATATATGGCAGTTGACTTTATTTTCGTCATTTTTCACCTTCTTCACTCCTTTTCGACGGGAATCACTCGAGAGAGGCGATCTTGCGCGATTAGAAGCGATCTTCCTTCTAACAACGATATATTTGGTTGGAGAACAAGGATTTCACAACATCTAATTCATCCTAACGTCCGAATCAAGGTAAAAATCCTTAGAACCCTACTTTTGGGAATTTTGGGGTTTTTCGTAGATTCGTCCGATATATCCGTTATGAAGCTTGAGAACCTTGAGATTATGATGTATCTTTACCGTATGCATACTTTTCCTACGATTTTATGGTTTGGATTGTGCTGTTTTCGGACTTGTGAGATTTTGGACGATTTTCCAACCTCTAGTTGATTATTCGTATATCTTTATGAATTGTAGACGGGTTTCGGGAGTTCCTTCGTGTAGTTTGAATATAGATGATTGATTATCATATTCCTTGCGAATCGTTTAGGTGCCGGAGCGCGTTCTTGGACCTACCGAACCCATACCCTTCCTCCGTTCGATTTCTCGATGTCTCAAAGGCAAGTATACATTTATGATTGTACGTTCTCGACTTTGAAAGTAAGAGGAATTGATGGTATGATATGAACGAACTGTTTTTACGGCATTCATAGATATATTGATGGCATATTATGAACGAACCGTTTTTACGGCATTCATATATGTATTATTGGCATGTAACGAACGAACCGTTTTGACGGCATTCCTACATGTAACGGCGTATGATATGAACGAACCGTTTTTACGGCATTCACATACGTCTTGAGATTTTAGTTATTCCGGAATACTAGTCTTGAATTGTTGAATTGACGGCTACATTTACTTTATTGTCGAGGAGTATTGTGTTTCATACTTGATATACTTGCACTATCTATTCGACGGCTAACCCCTTTATGGGGGAAATACGTTTCATTTATTTCAGGTTCCAGGAGATCGGACAGGCAGGTATCGGGTCGGCATGAAGATGGTGGGCAAGTGTGATACTGTGTTTTTCTTCCAGTTGTGTTTTGAGTTTTCCATTCACTGTTGTACTGGATTGGTTATTGAATACTCGAGTACTGTTTTCCATTTTCCTTGATGTTCCGGCCTGTGTTTGCCGAAGTATTGATTGGTGTTGTGATGTCTGTGAATACATTGGTTATGTTTTTGAATACCTTGGTATCGTCTTTCTTCCCATTGTATGTAGACCTTCTCGGTCGAGTTTTATAGTTCCGCGTATGTTTAGCCTTGTGTGTCCCATGGCGGAGCTCACGGCGCTGTAATATACCCTAAATAACTTGGGGGTGTTACACCCGCGGCCCGGCTTTAGTGTGCTGCGGCCCCTGTCCTCCCCCGCTAGGCCTAGGCGCTCCTGTGCCTTATGGTCCAAGGCTCAGAGCTTGCGTGCCGTGGCCCCCGGTACAGTTTGTACTGGGTCCTTCTGGGCGCCTCCTGTGCCGCGGCCCAGCGTCTGTGTGCCGCGGTCCCCGACCAAAAAATGTCGTTTTGACCCGTTTTTCTTCGTTCAAGCTCCCGGACTCGAATTTCCTTCAAAACATATAAAGATAATGCATTAAAAGCTCATTTACGCAGATTTTAAACTAAAATGGGTATAAAATAATGATAATTAAGCGCATAAAAATACATCTAACAAATACCCCCAAACTTAAGTCTTTGCTTGTCCTCAAGCAAAAATTAATTTCAAATAAGATGACCAGTATCGTGGGCAAACGTGCAAATCCATAGTGTTTACCTGATTAATACTAACCTAAAAATCTCAAAGAAAATTACAAGTATCGTATTAGTGGGTTACATCACGGACAATGATTCCACAAAGCAATCATTTTTAGTGCTGATCTATCGGTCATGAAGAAAATCAAGGCTCAAAGATTAACAAGCGTGAATTTAGCCGACCGCCAATATGAAGGGTTAGATTAAACAAGCCAACTCGCCCAGTCCCACAGTCTCATGGCAAAAAGCAAGAGTTTCATCGTAAATAATAATATTCGGACAGCATTCCCCTATATATGATCATTATAATGATTCGAGTTAACCACTAGGTTCCGACTCCCGGTATGTTTCATGAAATGACCCTAGGGTGGAAATCCATTCTCATGTATTGGGGAACCATTTGATGTAAAATACACTCATGGGGATCATGAGTGCTTCTAGTTACTAGGTCTCCTTCACAGCGGAGAAAAAACTCGAATGACTATTCCCGCATATCCGATTCAAAGTTGCTGTTTTACGCGAATGTAAACGATGGGTCATGTGAATACATCCGGTTACTTAGCTTCTTTTCATCGTCATGCAATTTTTCTGAACCAATAATCTATTCAGGGTTGTCGTTTTATGCGAGAGTAAACAACGGGTCACGTGAATACCCCCGGTTACTAGACTTCCCATCATAGAACATGTATAATTTCTCGAATTTTTGGGAAAAGATGTCCGACTCAATACCTAAACTCAAATTAAATGCCAAGAAGACTCATGTTACTGGACGACTAGCTACGTGAAAAGTGTAACCAAACGTATAGACAGCGGTTCATAAACACGTATGTCTCATTTCTTATATGCTAGGATTTCTACAATGATGCAAAAATCAGACCTAAATGGAATACTCAAGGGAAAACAAATATCGCAGAATGCAAACTCGACCAAAACTCAACCGTTTTTTCAAAAAGAAATCAGTATCATATCATCAGTTTTACACAAGGCTGCATGAAAAATTCACAAATGCAAATACAGTCCAAAATATTTTAGAAGACAAGCAAGGCTAGAATCAATAACAAAGAAAAATAGCAACGAAAAGGTAAATAACAACTAATAGTAACCCCCCCCCCCCAACTTAAGATGTACATTGACCTCAATGGACACAAATAATAATATGCAATATGAGAAAGGTCGAGTACTCCCCTAATATCAGCTCAGGAACTGGTGCCGACCTCATCCGGCGAGGAGGGTGGTATAGATGGCCTGACTAGTGGAATGAAGGGTCCGTCCGGATGGAGTATATGGCTCGTCCACGCAGCTAAATAGTCCTGATGATAAGCATCCCTCGCCGCTAGGCGCCTCTACGCACGCCGATTGGCCCGGCGGGTCTGCTCGCGCATCTCCTCTCGAACAGCTGCGAGGAGGCTGTCTCTCTCTGCCCGCATCTCCTCTCGAACAGCTGCGAGGAGGCTGTCTCTCTCTGCCCGCATCTCCTCCCTCAGGCTGTCAAACATCGCCTGAAGGTGCTCTCTCGCTGGCGGTGGAGTGGACTAGTCTGATCCTCAGCATCTGCTGCCGGATCATGAGTCAGAAGTAGTGGCTCGGGAGAGTGCTCGTGTGGCTCATCGATAAGAAATCCTCGCCCCCGCTCGTGTGCCATCGCGCCACCCCACTGGTCGAAATAAGAGATAATACGGTGGTCGATCGGACCCTGGGGTGCAATAGACGGCTCGTCGTCGGACCAAGTCACGCCCGACTGGCGACATAGGGTACAAATCAGCAAGGGATGTTTTAGTCCCGTCTTTGCCCCTCCCTGGATGCACTGAAATATAGAACGGGACAGACGTGGGGCCACATCAAATCGGAGTCTCGTCGTGATGGCATACAACAATCGGGCACGAGGGAGCAAGACCGAGCGGATCTGTGATGTAGGGTCGACTCGTGCACAGAGGAAATAAAGCCAGGCTCGCCCGAGCCGACTGAGGCGGGAACTCTTGAAATAGAAAGCTGTGGAACCCGGACGCGCGTTTCCCAGATGGAACCCGGCTGAGCAAGTGCCTCCAGCAAAGCCTCCCTCGTGAGGCTACTCATAGTCCGTGTGTACTCCAATTCGTCCACCTCTGGTAGCTCGTACAGCCTACGAATTGCGGCCACCGAAAAGTCCAATGTTTGGCCTCGGACGACAACCTCAGTCCGTGTATCCGGTCGTCCCATCATTTGCCCCGCCTGGATTTGTCGCAATAGAGCACTGGCACAGAACTCTTGGACAATAGAAATCACCACCGGCTCGGGTGGCGCAGTGAATCGAGTCCATCCCATTTCATTGATCATTGCCAATAGCTCACCATCTTTGGGGGCGGGAGTGAATCCCCGCTCCAGAATTATTGGACGAGGACGGATTCTCTTGTTGAATATTCGATGGATGTCAGGGTTATAGAATTGGTGGGATCCCATATCCGGTCGGTTTTGTGACGTTTCCCCTCTTGTGGAGGACGATCGCGTCCTAGCCCTTGTGCTCAACTTCCTTTTCCAAGCTATGACGAGGTCCTGAAAAATAAACGCCGGATAACTTAGACAACTTTAAAAATAACTACACCACTCTCAACTTATAACGTGCGGAAAATGGATATAGCGTCGAATGAACTCGTACTACCGTATGAGGAATAAGAGGCAGAGATTTAAGCTCAAACTTGACGTAAGGGTTGGGGGCACAATTTAATCCGATAATCGAATTCGTTGCAGACAATTTGGAGATGTTTGGCTCAAAAATTTTCATTGGTGCATTTTATCAAACACTTTGCATGCGTTAGATTAATTGAAGAACAAAAAACAAAAACTTACTCAATTCAATCATCAACAACAACAATTTCAATCAACCATCACAGCAATTCACCTGTTGGAATATAAAATGCAGCGATAGCAAGTTGGTGGGAATAATTTAATAAAAGGTTATATAAACTAACCAACAGAAAAACCGGATCTATTTAGGCTTGTCAACTAATTAACTAAATAGATTAATAAACAATTAAATAAACATATTTACGCATGGGAGTCGGTAATTTTTACCTTTGACGCGAAGTGGTAGAAAATCCCTTTTTGATCGATTTATGTCCTCTTCGTGTTCCTATCCGATCTTCTTGTATTTCTACCTCAAGATCTTATAGAGTATATCCCGCCTACGTCCGGATGTCGTGTGTGCAACAATCTACCGGACTAAACTTGGATTGTAAGGGGAATCGGCCGAAACACTTTTCTTCAAAATTTACCTCACAAATTTTTCTCTCTATTTTTCTTGAATATTTATGTATTTTAGAAAAATATTGTGTTAACTAAATTATGGAATCCAAGACACAAGTCAATATCCACAATTAAACACAAGTAGAGAAAAACCGAAAATTTTGAGCAATAATTAGTGTGAAAATCGGCCACCCTTGTAGTTGTATTTATAGGTATTTTTGGCTACTCTAGGAACCTTAAGGAGGATATGGTAAGGACTCTTAATAGATATATTCCCATATTAGGACTCTTCCTAATATTAAGACTCTATTAATATCAACTTAGTCCACTAATAAGTTAATATTGCACTTCCTACCAAAATCCCAAATTACGAAATTGGGCTCCTTTTTGAATTAATTATTTCTCGTGTTTAATATATTCCATGTCCATTAATTAATTTAAGCTACTGACAGCTTTTAATTAATTAATATATTATACATGAGTATACCACTCGACCTTTATTATTATATCGGAAAATTAATTCCACCTGCAGGGTTTAATATAATAATCCTTTCGAGTGCCTCAAGGGACATGATCAACCCATTTGGTGGACACGATTTCTAGCTATAATATTAATTATCATATAAATAATAATATTGACCAAAATATCGAGCATATTGAGTCAATCATTGTGGCTCTCACCCATGATAAATCAAAGCAATAAATATTAAATATATATAATTAAATATTAATCACTAGAATTAAGAAATAATAATTATCCGAGATGTACGTTCTTCTTATAGTCAGTACAGAAGAATCTATCTCACCTCGATCCTATTCAACGTATAACAAATACGCTAATATATGCTAATGGTCAAGACCAACCAATCTCAAGCATATACTACAACCTCTTACATAATTGTCTAATGTTATATAGGTTGTGATCTAAATATTACTATATAAGGAACCGATAATGTAATCTTCTGTGTGACACGACACACCACATTATCTACAATATGAAGTAATTTAGACTACATTTGCATAACCATAGCGTGCATAAATATGCAAAACATGTGATAAATGAATTAAATATTCTCATAGATAAAGACCGGGAAATTAGGTAATACAAGCATAAAGTATGCTTTGACATATACAACCCTAACAATCTCCCACTTATACTCAAATCATGCTTTTGAAGTATACTATCTAGACAATGTCTATCTATCTCCCACTTATACTCAAAGCAATGCTGCCATACATCTCAACCCCATTCCTTCCACATGCCCTTCAAATGACTTCGGGGGCAACCCTTTCGTGAAAGGATTAGCTAGGTTGTCTTCAGATGCTATCTTGGAGACAACAATCTTCCTTGTCTTCACAAAATCTCGAATGATATGATATTTGCGCTTGATATGTTTTCTTGCTTTGTGGGCCCGTGGTTCCTTCGAATTTGCAACAGCACCGGTATTATCACAATAAAGTGTAATACTCCTGGGCAAATCAGGAATCACATCCAAATCCTTTAGGAACTACTTGAGTCATACCGCCTCTTTAACTGCCTCTGAGGCTGATACATACTCGACTTCCATGGTAGAGTCCGCTATGCATTTCTGCATCACTCTCCTCCAACTGATGGCTCCACCTCCCAAAGTGAAAACATATCCGAAAGTTGATTTCGACTTTTCTTTGTCCGCACTGAAATCCGAGTCAGTGTAACCCAAAGGACAACGTGTATCTGATTGATATACAAGCATATACTCCCTAGTCCTTCTCAGGTACTTGAGTATATGCTTGACAGCAATCCAATGTCCCGATCCTAGGTTCGACTGATATCTTGCCACCATGCCTACAACATGAGAGATATCAGGCCTAGTGCAAAGCATAGCATACATGAGGCTTCCCACTGCCGAAGCATAAGGGACCAGCTTCATGTCATCTATCTCCTTCTGTGTCTTAGGACATGTTGGTTGATTCTTTAGTCTAATACTCGCAAGCGCACGATTTGTTCAATGTAGATATGCGGTGCAAGGTCGATTCCACATGGAGGACTATGATAGTGAAGTAAATATAGTCCTATCGTTTTGAACAAAATTATATTAAATTCTAACCTAGTCCCAAATAATTTGATTTTTTATTGGTTATAATAATTGCAATAAATAACAGTAATTTTTAAGTAGATTTTAGGTAAATTGATTTTAAATAATTAGGGTTTAGAATCCACCAATGTCTATTTATTATATAATTTATATTCTAATTCCAAGAAATTCAGGGAATAGATTCTGAAATCAATCTCACTATTTCCCTATAGATTTGACAATAAGTACAAAATTATAATTCAAATATAGATTTTTCTTCGCTTGAAAAATGTAATTTCTAAGCATTATATGTATCCAATTTAATGGAAAACAAATAATCAAAGAAATTAACTAATATCAATAATCACAAAGCAATGGGGAATTTATAACTATAAAAAATACGTGATATAATTGATGAAATAATATTCCCCTATTGAAGCGAAAATCATAATCATTAAAAACATTTATTTGGAATTATTATATAAATATTAATAATAATATAGACATGGTTTCATCATAACCCCAGTAAAAGAAAATTACTCACTCATAATAACAACACAAATAAATAAATATTCCATAATATCATTACACAAATATAATTTTATTACACAATATTTTTATTTCTCTCCCTTACAATAATATCTCTCTATTTTTTCTCCCTTTTTCTCCTCTCCCCAAAACACTACACATTCATTCCCTATTTATACTACTTCAAAATCAATAAAATAATAATTTTTGCAATTAAAAATTTCCACCACCTAATAATTCACGGATGCCCATGAGGTGCTGATGTCATGGATGACATCAGCACAGAGTTGAAATTCCGGTCCAATCAGGTGTTGACACGTGGCACAATATGGTCCGTCTATTTAATTGTACTTCGAACGGTCATAACTTCTTCATACGAACTCGGATTCGGATGAATTTTTTTTTTAAAACGATCGTCTCGACGAGACGAATAAAGTGAGACCAGTCGTGACTATATTTGAATTTTGTAAAAATATCGCCCTTGAACCAATTGATCTGTCTTGTACCGGTTGGTTAACCTGCATATATAATTTAATTCCAATTAATTATCCAAAAATGACATAAAATTGTAGAAAATTCTAACAAAATGAAATAATATAAATATATGGTAAAACGAATAAATTATCACACAAAACACACAATTATATACATAAAATACTAATAAAAATATTACTCAAAATATACTAAACAAATTCCCCCACACTTATCTTTTGCACGTCCTCGGGCAAATCTTATACCCGAGTTATAATACTCATATGCTGAAAAAATCATGACAAAACCAATATCAAGAGAGAACAAGTGATCATGACCCAAGTGAGATCAGAGAAAAATAGGATGCCGCACCAAATTCTAACAACTTCATTGAGAATCGAATGCCAAAAGATTCAATACCCTCACAGTGGATATCACTCTTCACTCAAGTGTATATACGGGATATTCGAGAAGAGTTCACTCATATCAAAGCATAATGTGTCATTACCATATGCTTGGTCAAAAATCAAATCTCCACTACTTAAAAATAAACTCATGCATAAATCAAAAGGTCTTTTCTTTTGGTTGTAACGTGGCTTTGGGTATGGGTAGGATAAAGGAAAAATTATGAGGTTTGCTAGCCAAGATCAATTGTGAATTTAGATGCATAACAAATCCTACAAATAACAATCAACACCTCCCCTTCAGTAATGAAAACTCTCAAACCATCATCCCCAAGTTATTTTGTACATGGTAATTGAATATTCATCTGGTAAGGTCATACTCTTGTGTAAGAAAAAGTATGCAATGGATCTTCTGGAAGGAATTATGTATCACTCAAGGGATAGTTCAAGTGCTATTTTATGTATATATAGTGATGATTTTCGCACTTGACCTCCCGCTTTTTTTATTTTTTTCTTTTTTTTTTTGAGGCCCTTTTTTTTGGCCTTTATTTATATTTTTTATTCGGTTCAATACTCCAATGTACTTCACACCCTTTCACTTTCAACAAAAGCTCTTAATCTCCAAAATACTCTTATGAACATCGGCCCCTATTTGTCACACATCTAGTTCACAATTAAATCTTTGACTAGAGGGTGCAAATGGATGAGTCATCAACAAGAATGGATAATGGCTAAAGTAATGTGCTTGATCAAAGAAATAGGCTCAGGCTCAATGGGGCTTCTAAGGATAAAATGTAATGGGTGGGAAAAATATAAGCCAACAAGGGTTAATCCTAATTGACTTTATCATCTTAATGCAAGAGTTTATGAATGTAGTCTCGAAATGTATAAATGAGCAAGTTCTAGAATGAACAAAATATGTTTGACCACACAACAAAAAATATAGAGCGTATCTATAAGGATTGCTTTAAGGCTCAAAACTCACAAAAAGGGTGTTGTGTACTGAATCACATACACCTTCATCCAAATCCATTATCAAAACTAGTGAAACATCCCAAAAATGATTTTTTCACTAACGTTTTCTCAAGAAAATGGTGCCGTAATTTTCAACATTCTTTTTATATTTAATATTGCATATATATATATATATATAGATATAGATATACACCTTAGCCCACACTTAATGATAAATAATATCCTTATTGTGTAAAAAGAACAATGGAGTAAGGGTTTAAATAAGGCTTCCCTGTTTATGAAAGACGACGCTTTGCTCAAGCCCTTTTTTTTTGGACCTGCAAGAAATAAGTGTGGCAAAACAACAAAAGAAAATATATACCCGGAAGTATAACACAAACAATCTAGATGCGCTTCAAGAGAGTCCGAAGAGTCGCCTTACGCTGCCATAAATGCTTTTATTAAAAACAAACAGAAAAAGTACAGTAATAGAAATAACAATACATAAATCGTGGATAGATGCACGTCAAGAGATCGAAAAGAAAACTCCTTAAGCTGCCATCATTTTCACGATTTTTACACTCGCTAAAAAGTAAAAACAACAAGAGGGATGAAGTGGGATATCAGAGGGAAAGGAATGTATCAATTTTGCGTTTCCGCACAGTGAAATCTTCCATCCAAACAATATTAGCTAGAGTAGTGCAGTTCAGAACAAATGCAATAAGTTTTTTGATCAGCTCTTCTGGTGTTGTTGCAACAACTATGATTCGTTTAGCACGCTCAGAAATAAAACCTTTTTCAGAAGAGTAGTTGATGAAAGATAATAAACCATCGAAGAAACCATTGACATTTAGCAGACCTATTGGTTTCGTATGAACATTTAGCTGGGCTCTGGTAACCACATGAAAAAGTTCTTCAAGAGTGCCAAAACCACCGGGAAGGGTGATAAAGGCATCAGCATTATTTATCATGTGAGTTATGCAGTCTTGCATATTCACAGCTCTGAACTCATCTCCAATAGTTGCTCCGGTGATTTTACTTTCAGCCAGAGGTTTTGGAATGATTCCCAACACTTTTACTCCTTCCATATAGGCAGAAGCAGCAACACGTCCCATTAATCCTAGACTTCCTCCTCCATAAACTACATGAATGCATTTTTGTCCTAAGGTACGACCCAAGTTGTGGGCTGCTTCAGTAAAGCAAGCCTCTTTCCCATGACTAGTTCCACCAAAAATGCAGATGGAGTTGAATCTTTTTGTGGAAGATGATGATTCCATTTTTTGAAAAGAAAATTACTTAGAGAGATAATGAAAAGAATACAAGTTTGAGGGATGCAGAAAAGAAACAACTGCAATGTTTATTTATAGATGAAAAATAAAGTAAAAATATTTATCAAATCTGTGACCGCGTTAATTGCGCTTCAACTACTCAATAGAATAATGAATGCATTTATTGCGTATCATGTTTTTTATTCAGAAAATCTTAAAAAACGACAAAAAGTACAGATACTCACGTGTATGTACAGTAGTTGTGATTGTGGCTCACATCTTCCTCTGATTTTACGTTCAAAAACGGCTTAAATGCCTTCTATGAGTCGGGGAGAAGCTTCCCATCCAATTTTCTTATAAATTGGCAAACAGGGTCTTTTAACGTCAGATTCCCAAGACGTTGTTCATATTCTGGTTTGAATTTATTCCACAAACATCGAATCCCGTAATGTACGAGTCCACTAGGATGTGTGTCAAGAGAAATTTCGATATCATCTAAATTCTCCTTATTCAGACCATCCTTGATGAACTGAATTTTATCTTCTCTGTTTGTGGAAGGAATTCCTAAAGATCGACATCTTGAATCACAGTTCCACCTAGGACATTTGTAGCAAACAGCGATTTTCTTTGCTCGTCGTTTCTTGGCATATGAACTTTTTCCAAGCCCTGGTAAAAATCTAGTTGGTGTTTCCGTGAATTCACCCGCTATTCTCACTTTGGCTTCAATAATGAATCGAATATCAAAAGGTATGCCGTTATTCATAAGCAACCTCATTCTTTCAACTCTGGCTTGGTAAAGTTTCAAAATGACTTTTTTACTAAGAAAGGGAAATCTTTTTTCAATTGTTTTCAAAGTTTCTTCCATAATTAAAAATAAAATAAAAATATCTACAAAATCAGTTGTTGTGGGAAACTGAAAAATCCGAATTTACTAGCCACGGAGTACCGTTATCCGCCACTTGACCGGGCAAACACAATGGAGAATTAATCCACAATATCGGGGTCCTTAAGAAGAATCTCTTCTACCTCAAAAGATTTTAATTCCAAATATGGTTTTAACCGTTGACCATTTACTTTGAAAATATTACCATTTTTTGGATTTTCAATTTCTACAGCTCCGTGAGGATAGACCGTATGAATAATAAATGGACCAGACCATCGTGAACGCAACTTGCCTGGAAATAATAACAAACGAGAGTTAAAAGGACTTTTGACCAGGAGAAAAAGTTTTTCTCAAAATGTGTTTATCATGAAAAAAATTTCATTTTGTCCTTATATTTCCTTACACAATCGTAAGCATCATTTCTGATTTCTTCCAATTCATTTAGTTGAAGTTTCATATGAATTCCAGCCATGTCTAATGAAAAATTTAATCGTTTTATGGCCCAGTATGCTCTATGTTCCAATTCAACAGGCAAATGACATGGTTTTCCAAAGACAAGCCTAAATGGAGACATTCCGATGGGAGTTTTAAAAGCAGTACGGTAAGCCCACAATGCATCATTCAATCGCAAAGACCAATCTTTCCTTGTAGGATTAACAGTTTTTTCAAGAATATGCTTGATTTCTCTGTTTGAAATTTCAACTTGTCCACTTGTTTGATGGTGATAAGGAGTAGAAACTTTATGTATAACACCATATTTTTTAAATAAATGATTCAAAAATTTATTACAAAAATGTTTTCCTCCATCACTTATAATTGCTCGTGGTGTTCCAAATCTGGAAAAAATATTTTCTTTCAAAAATTTTACCACGACTTTGTGGTCATTTGTTTTGCAAGTAATTGCTTCTACCCATTTTGAAACATAATCGACGGCCACAAGGATGTAAAGATTGCCAAAAGAAATTGGAAAAGGTCCCATAAAATCTATGCCCCAAACATCAAATATTTCAATAATTAAAATTGGGTTTAAAGGCATCATATTTCGTTTAGAAATTCGACCTAATCTTTGACATCTATCACATGTGCTGCAATATGAATCTGTATCTTTGAAAAGTGTTGGCCAATAAAAACCACATTACAGAATTTTAGCAGTTGTTTTCTTTGAACTAAAATGACCTCCACATGCATGATCATGACAAAAGGAAATGATATTTTGTTGTTCATGTTCTGGCACACATCTCCTAATAATTTGATCAGGACAATATTTGAACAAATATGGATCATCCCAAAAGAATTTTTTTACTTCGTTTAAAAATTTTGTTTTATCTTGATTATTCCAATGAGATGGCATGTTACCAGTAACAAGGTAATTGACAATGTCTGCATACCAAGGTATTTGAGAAACAGACATGAGTTGTTCATCAGGGAATGTCTCATTAATAGGAGGTTATTTATCAGTAAAATTCACGATTAGCCTAAACAAATGATCAGCAACAACATTTTCAGCACCTTTTTTATCTCGAATTTCTAAGTCAAACTCTTGTAACAATAGAATCCAACGGATCAAGTGAGGTATAGCATCTTTCTTAGAAAGAAGATATTTTAATACAGCATGATCAGAGTAAATTATGACTTTCGAACTAATTAAGTAAGGTCGAAATTTGTCTAAGGCAAAAACGACTGCAAGCAATTCTTTTTCAGTTGTAGAATAATTTAATTGGGCATCATTTAGAGTTCTACTTGCATAATATATTACAGTTGGCAATTTATTTTCTCTTTGACCCAATACTACACCGACGGCATAGTCGGATGCATCACACATTATTTCAAAAGGAAGATTCCAGTTTGGAGATTTGATGATAGGTGCAGAGCTCAACATTGATTTGAGTGTCTTAAAAGCTTTTAGACAATGATCATCAAATACAAAAGGTGTGTCTTTTGAAAGTAAATTACATAATGGCCTTGAGATTTTGCTAAAATCTTTGATGAATCGACGGTAAAAAACCAGTATGGCCTAAGAATGACCGAATTTCTTTAATCGTTCGTGGGGGTGGGAGACTGGATATTAAATCAACTTTAGATTTGTCCAGCTCAATTCCTTTTTCAGAAATCACATGTCCTAAGACAATTCCTTTTTTAACCATAAAATGACATTTTTCCCAGTTTAGGACAAGATTCTTCTCCTTACACCTAACCAACACTTGGGTTAAGTGGTGTAAACATTCATCAAAGCTAGACCCGAATACAGAAAAATCATCCATAAAAATTTCCAAAAACCGCTCAACCATGTCAGAGAAAATGCTCATCATACACCGCTAAAAAGTAGCAGGTGCATTACACAATCCAAATGGCATTCGTCGGTAAGCAAAAGTTCCAAAAGGACAGGTAAAGTGGTTTTTTCTTGATCTTCAGGAGCAATGGGAATTTGGTTATAGCCGGAATATCCATCAAGAAAACAATAATAAGCATGACCAGTGTAACACCCCAATTCACAAATGGGACATTACACGCCGTAGAACCCTCGTGAGGTCTACCAGGCTAACACATGACACATAACCCACAATGTAATTCCAAACAATGCACTCAAAAGTAAATAAGGCCGTGGCCTCGGCCAAAACAATTGTAACGGAGTACATGAACATAAAATAATTACCAATCCGTTGCCCACGCAGGGGACTTAAACCAAGTTTAAAAGTAGACAATTTAATTCCAGTACTCGACAAATGCAATGACAAAACATAAAATTACAGACTCGAGCCACATCATCAAGCCATCCCATCCTTTACGTGCGTGCCCCGTGCCTGCTCCTCAGCTCTCCCGGTACCTGAAATGCATAAGACGCATTTCCCCCATTTAAGGGGTTAGCATTCGAATAGCTAGTGCAAGTACATAATTACACAACATTATATACAAAAAATACGGTTTTACACAATCATCTCAAACATAAGTCATTTGCCACATATATATTCCGGAATACTACATTGGCAATCACATCGATTTTCAGTCATCACGATATCACAAAATCACAACTGGTATCACGTGGCCGTACCCCTTAGTATCGACCCCCAGACATCCCGAACACTCCGGGTGGGATACCACTTCCGCGGCCGTACCCCTTAGTATCGACCCCCAGACATCCCGTCGAACACTCCGGGTGGAAGTTCAATCACACACGCACCCAAGTCCACTTCCGCGGCCGTACCCCTTAGTATCGACCCCCAGACATCCCGTCGGACACTCCGGGCGGAAGGAACACAACTTACGCACTCAAAAATCACCATTTATCATTCATTTCGAAAATCACAAAATACATAACGAAATGTAATACATGTACTTGCCTTGAATGAAACGAAACGAAGGACACGACGACGGAATAGGTTTCGGTCCGAACAATCCTCCCAAATCCAATCCTAACACAATAACGGTATACACAAGTCTCAATAATGCGGAAAGGTAAGAATTAATCCTAATTCTACCCGTTGGGACAATTCATCGGACACTAAGAGTGCATAAGGAAATGAAATCGGTCAATGGTATAACAACGGGATTTCATCCCAATCAAAACAAGAAAACCATGGGTCGCGAGAATACTATCAAAATCTAATAACGACATCGGTTAATTCGAATTAAAACACAAGATCACCACCAAACCCTCCCCAAAATCATACTAGGGTTAAAGGAATTCTTACCTCTTGAAGAATCAAGCATTCAAATCCAAAAACCACGTGTTAAATCCGCAATCCGAGCCACCCGATCGAAAAGGGATGAAGAAATCTACACAATTAAGTGATAGATGGAGGAACTCTCCCTCTCAAGACTCTCTCTCTCGCACGGTTGAAGAAGGGGAAGGAAATGAGCGATTCTCGCTGAATAAGAAGCAGATATAGCGCTGACCGCGTTGTGTGCCGCGGCTCAGCTAAAGCGTGCCGGCGCAGAGCCAAAATTGTGCCCGGTGGTCGTCGACCGCTCGTTGTGCCGCGGCTCATTCGAAGTGTGCGCGGCTCGGACTCGGCATGTGCCGCGGCACTGCCCGGGATGGCAGCGGCACCTTGCTGATCGATTTTAGCCGGCAAGTGCCACACGGGTGTCTGCGGCCGGACAAGTGTCTTGCGGCAGCGGCTCAGCGTGTGCCGCGGCGCACAATCCTTGTGCCGCGGCACAGGTACAGTTTGTTTAGGCAACAACTGGGTGATGTGTGTGCCGCGGCGCACAATCCTTGTGCCGCGGCCCACACCCCCCCCCCCCTCGGGTCCCAAAATGACGAAAAATGATCCGGAAGGAGAATAAAAGCAACAGGGATCGATATTTGGGCAACAATAACACGAAATGGAAGTAAGGAACCCAAAAACGATCTGAGGTACACAACCAAAGTCGAACAAGGGACAAATTCCCTAAACTTCTAGGAAATTACAAAAACGGCCCAAACATACGAAAAATCACGACACAACGTCGGATTAACAATCCAAAACTCACAACATGCTCTACACAAGCATACGAACTCCTGAAGTAAGAAAACGACGAAATCGAACGAGTTAATGAGAATCGAATACACATGAGACAGAATATAACACGAGGTGAAAATACGTAAAAACATTATCAAGACCCGTCTAAACGGAAAAACTCCAAGAACAAAATAGGTTCAGAATTACAAAACAGTGCCAGGCGAGTTGTCCGAAACGAATATGCACCAAAAATAGAAATTACCAAGGATAGAAAACGCGGATATTACATTATCTCCCCCTAAAAATAAGTTTCGTCCCGAAACTTACAACACGAATAACTCGGGGTATCTCGACTTCATACTCTCCTCTGTTTCCCACGTGGCCTCCTCGGATCCATGCCTCGACCACTGCACTTTGACCAAAGGGATGGTTTTGTGCCTGAGTTGCTTAACTCGACGCTCTAAGATCTGAATCGGCCTCTCCTCGAAGGTAATGTCGGGCCCCAACTCGATCTCTCCAAAATCAATAATATGGCTAGGGTCCGATACGTACTTCCTAAGCTGGGAAACATGAAATACGTTATGCACGTGGCTCAGGGACGGCGGCAAGCCTAACCGATACGCGAGTTCTCCAACTCTATCTAAAATCTCAAACGGCCCGATAAATCTCGGACTAAGTTTACCCTTCCGACCGAAGCGGTAAACTCCCCGTGTCGGCGAAACCTTAAGCAAGACATGATCTCCCACCTCAAACTCCAACGGTCGGCGACGTGTATCGGCATAAGACTTCTGCCGACTCTGGGCCGTCAACAATCTACCACGAATCAGGGTAATCTTCTCCCTTGTCTCAACTATCAGGTCGGGCTCGGTACCGATTAGCTCGGACGTATCATCCCAACACAACGGTGATCTGCACCTCCTTCCATACAACGCTTCGAATTGTGCCATTTTGATCGAGGCATGCCAACTATTGTTATACGTGAACTCGATCAACGACAAGTGTGTCTCCCAATCATCCTTCCAATCTAAGGCACAGGCTCTCAACATATCCTCTAGCGTCTGTATCGTCCGCTCAGACTGTCCGTCTGTCTGAGGGTGGTAGGATGTACTAAGTCTCAACTCGGTTCCCAAAGCTCTATGAACGGCCTGCCAAAAATGTGATATGAACCGGCCATCACGATCCGAAACAATGCTCTTAGGGGTCCCATGCAATCTCACTATTTCCGCAACAAACACTCGTGCAAGCCTCTCCGGCCCCCAAGTGTCCTTAATACTTAGAAAATGAGCTGATTTGGTTAGTCGATCAACAAAGACCCAAATCATGTTCATTCCCGTCCGAGTCTTAGGCATACCGGTAATGAAATCCATAGTAATATCTTCCCATTTCCACTCCGGGATAGGAAGTGGTCGTAACAGCCCCGCGGGTCGCTGATGCTCAATCTTAACTCGTTGTGAGTCAAACACTTCGCCACAAACTCGCTAACATCCATCTTCAAATTACTCCACCAGTAGTTACTCCTCACGTCCTTGTACATTTTACTCGTACCAGGATGTATGGAGTAGGGCGTGGTATGAGCTTCGCTCAAGATCTTCTGTCTCAGCTCAATATCACATGGTACACAAAGTCTGCGAAACCTCAAAACTCCATCATCGTGAACCACAAATCCAGGGCTTTCCCTTTCCTCACATCCTCCCTCATTTGGACCAAAAACGGATCGTCATATTGCTTCGCCTTGATATCATCGATCGGGGCGAAGTGATCTCTAATGCACATAATCGGCCTGAACTCTCTGAACCCAAACCTCAATATTCTGACGGATGAAATCTCGCCGGATCTTACTCTGCGGTGTAAGTACCTCTAACATCTGCAAAGCCATCGGTTTTCTGCTCAACGCATCAGCCACTACGTTGGCCTTACCCGGATGGTAAAGTATCTCGAGGTCGTAATCTTTAATTAGCTCTAACCACCTACGCTGTCTCATGTTCAACTCTTTCTGGCTGAAGATGTACTTCAAACTCTTGTGATCCGTAAAAATCTTACATGATGACCCATAGAGGTAGTGCCTCCAGTTTTTAAGGCGAACGACATGACTAACTCCAAATCGTGCGTGGGATAGTTTACTTCATAAGGTTTCAATTGGCGGGACGCATAAGCAATCACTCTGTCTCTCTGCATCAAAACACATCCTAGACCAAGGCCCGAAGCATCACTATACACTACGAAGTCCTCGTTCCCCTGAGGCAATGCTAAAACGGGCGCGGTAGTCAGACGTCTCTTTAACTCGTCAAAGCTGTCCTGCCTGTCTGCAGTCCACTCGAACTTCTGAGTTTTCTGGAGCAACTGAGTGAGTGGTCTAGCGATCTTAGAAAATCCCTCAACGAATCTGCGGTAATAGACGGCGAGACCCAGAAAACTCCTCACCTCCTTCACATTCTTAGGCGGCTCCCAAGCCATCACTGCCTCTATCTTCTGCGGATCTACCCGAACTCCTTTTGCTGAAATCACATGCCCGAGGAACGTCACTTCCTCGAGCCAAAACTCACACTTAGAGAACTTCGCGTACAACTGCTCAGCCTTCAAAGTGTCTAATGCAATTCGGAGATGTAAGGCGTGATCCTCCCGACTCCGTGAATAGATAAGAATATCGTCGATAAAAACGACTACGAATTTGTCCAGATACTCAATAAAAACCTTGTTCATCAACTGCATGAACAACTGTGGGCATTGGTTAGCCCGAAGGCATAACCACAAACTCGTAATGGCCATATCTCGTCCGAAAGACGGCTTTGAATATCGACGTCCGAATTCTCAATCGTAGTAGCCCGATCGCAAATCAATCTTCAAAAGACTGCCGCCCCTGGTGATCAAACAAATCGTCAATCACGGGCAAAGGGTATTTATTTTTGATGGTCACTTGTTTAATTCTCGATAATCGATGCATAAACGAAGCGACCCATCTTTCTTCTTAACGAAAATGCGGGCGCACCCCAAGGCGATGCGCTCGGTCGAATATACCCTTTATCTAACAATTCTCCCAATGGTTCTTCAACTCTAACATCTCCGACGGTGCCATACGATACGGTGCTCGAGAAATAGGGCCGCATTCGGCTCTAGATCGATAGGAAACTCCACCTCTCATTGTGGTGGTAACCCCGCAAGTTATGCAGGAAGACATCGGGATACTCACTAACAAGCTGGAATTGACGACATGTCAACTCCACCATCTTCCGCCTTGAGCATAACACGATGGCCACATTACAGTTCGGAAGTTTCATCGCCTTCAAGGCGCTAATCACGCTCCCAATCTACCGGACTTCGGTAGCGAGTATGCTCGGTGCCATCCTCGGCCACGATCGAGATAGTACGAGTCCGATAGTTCATGATAGCACCGTGACGCTCTAACCAATCGTCCCCGAGGATTAAATCCTCACCCTTGAGGTCGATAACAATGAGGTTCGAGGGCCAATCTCGGCTCCCGATCCTCACGGGGCAATCCCTAACTTCCCGGTCCCCAACCATACGATCCCCGCTAGGCGTACCCACCACAAACGGTTCACACTCAAACAAGCAGTTAAAGCCAATACGATTCACACAATCCGACGCAATAAAGGAATGGATAGCACCCGAATCAAAAAGCACGGAAACTGGATGAGTAAGGATCTGAGTGGTACCTAACGCCACCGGAATGTCTGCCTCCTCTGTGCGCCTCATCTGATACAGTCGGGGGTGGACTGAACCCGAGCTCGAGGCTGCGCGACGATCCCATTTGTCCCGACCTCTACCGCGACCGAACCTGCGGAACTGAGTAGGCGGAGTATTATGATCCTCCGATCGGTAGTGGTAGTCGGAACTCTAGCGACCACTGGTGGCTCTCTCACAATGAGTCGCCCGATGCTTAGTCGCCGCAAGTGAAGCAAGCAACGGGGAAAAGGACAATCCTTCATCAAAAGCTCATATTGGTTGCGATTAAAACAAACCACCGCCACCCGAAGCGACGATCGCCCGAGCAGTTACCACGAGATCCACCGGCTGATGGAACGGCCTCTTCCCGGTATGGGAGCGAGCGAGACCTCGAATCGACCACCCTTCCGGTCGAGAATCCACCGTAGTCTTACCTTCTTAGCTTCCGAAACCGACTCGATTCCGAACCGCCATCTCGATCGCTAGGCGCGATCTCGGTATTCTTTCAAAGTGGCACACATAAGCGGTGCCATACTGCCTAATATGCGGCTTCATGCGCATATTGAAGTAACGGATTTTATCAGCCTCCGTCCTCACCTGATCTCTCACGAAACCCAACTGCTGATTGTAAGTAATGATGGCCTGAGAAATAGGCACGTCCTGAGGTGTAGCGGTGAAGAACTCCACAATTCTGCGCTCCTTAACTGGCGGTGGGCAATATTCTGCTTCCATAGCAGCCTTGAATTCCTCCCAAGTAGCTCGACGGTCTCTGGGCGTAACGGCCTCCCACCATTCCGCAGCTTCCTTATCCAGAGGTACTGGGCAATATGTACCCTCTGTCTTCGTGACAAGCTACGGCATCGAAGGTCTGGACAACCAGAAGAGCCAATTCTCCCAACCGAGGGAGTCGGAGGATCCGAGAAACGAGGAGGGTGCATCTTAGTCACCGTTTGAAGCCACTTACTAGCCTCCTCTTCCGGTGTCGGGGCGGATTAAGCGTCCACCACCGAGCTATCTCGAGTAAGTTGGGCTACCAAGCTGGAAGTATGTGATAGCCGGCGTCGGCATTATTACCCGACGGCTTGAGTGAGAGGCCGAGTCCGCAGAGGATCGAGAAATTGAGCCCTCCTCATTATCATCACCCGACCACGGCCTCGGCCGCGTCCCTAGCCGGTCTACCACGACCTCTCAACATACTGAAGGAAAATAAGAAAAGGACAAGGTCAGAAAGATTCACAATTCACAAAGTTGGTAACACAAGTCACGATTCTGAACAGCGCAAGAAAACGAATTACAGAGATATAAGAGTTTGAGGAGACTTACAGCCACGGGTCGCACGAAAAGACGGTAGCATGATGATATTAGGCTCAACGACTGACTCTAATGACGCAGCGGACCCAAAATTCACCGACAGCCTAGGTATTCAAAACCTAAGCTCTGATACCATAAATGTAACACCCCAATTCACAAATGGGACATTACACGCCGTAGAACCCTCGTGAGGTCTACCAGGCTAACACATGACACATAACCCACAATGTAATTCCAAACAATGCACTCAAAAGTAAATAAGGACGTGGCCTCGGCCAAAACAATTGTAACGGAGTACATGAACATAAAATAATTACCAATCCGTTGCCCACGCAGGGGACTTAAACCAAGTTTAAAAGTAGACAATTTAATTCCAGTACTCGACAAATGCAATGACAAAACATAAAATTACAGACTCGAGCCACATCATCAAGCCATCCCATCATTTACGTGCGTGCCCCGTGCCTGCTCCTCAGCTCTCCCGGTACCTGAAATGCATAAGACGCATTTCCCCCATTTAAGGGGTTAACATTCGAATAGCTAGTGAAAGTACACAATTACACAACATTATATACAAAAAATACGGTTTTACACAATCATCTCAAACATAAGTCATTTGCCACATATATATTCCGGAATACTACATTGGCAATCACATCGATTTTCAGTCATCACGATATCACAAAATCACAACTGGTATCCCGTGGCCGTACCCCTTAGTATCGACCCCCAGACATCCCGTCGAACACTCCGGGTGGGATACCACTTCCGCGGCCGTACCCCTTAGTATCGACCCCCAGACATCCCGTCGAACACTCCGGGTGGAAGTTCAATCACACACGCACCCAAGTCCACTTCCGCGGCCGTACCCCTTAGTATCGACCCCCAGACATCCCGTCGGACACTCCGGGCGGAAGGAACACAACTTACGCACTCAAAAATCACCATTCATCATTCATTTCGAAAATCACAAAATACATAATGAAATGTAATACATGTACTTGCCTTGAATGAAACGAAACGAAGGACACGACGACGGAATAGGTTTCGGTCCGAACAATCCTCCCAAATCCAATCCTAACACAATAACGGTATACACAAGTCTCAATAATGCGGAAAGGTAAGAATTAATCCTAATTCTACCCGTTGGGACAATTCATCGGACACCAAGAGTGCATAAGGAAATGAAATCGGTCAATGGTATAACAACGGGATTTCATCCCAATCAAAACAAGAAAACCATGGGTCGCGAGAATACTATCAAAATCTAATAACGACATCGGTTAATTCGAATTAAAACACAAGATCACCACCAAACCCTCCCCAAAATCATACTAGGGTTAAAGGAATTCTTACCTCTTGAAGAATCAAGCATTCAAATCCAAAAACCACGTGTTAAATCCGCAATCCGAGCCACCCGATCGAAAAGGGATGAAGAAATCTACACAATTAAGTGATAGATGGAGGAACTCTCCCTCTCAAGACTCTCTCTCTCTCGCACGGTTGAAGAAGGGGAAGGAAATGAGCGATTCTCGCTGAATAAGAAGCAGATATAGCGCTGACCGCGTTGTGTGCCGCGGCTCAGCTAAAGCGTACGCCGGCACGCAGCCAAAATTGTGCCCGGTGGTGGTGGCCGCTCGTTGTGCCGCGGCTCATTCGAAGTATGCCGCGGCTCGGACTCGGCATGTGCCGAGACCTGCCGAGGCTGTGCCGCGGCACCTTGTCTGATCGATTTTGGCGGCAAGTGTCACGGGTGTGCCGCGGCCGGACAAGTGTGCCGCGCACCGACTGGCTGTGTGCCGCGGCGCACAATCCTTGTGCCGCGGCACAGTGCGATTTGTTTAGGCAACAAGCCGGGTGATGTGTGTGCCGCGGCGCACAATCCTTGTGCCGCGGCCCACACCCCCCTCGGGTCCCAAAATGACGAAAAATGATCCGGAAGGAGAATAAAAGCAACAGGGATCGATATTTGGGCAACAATAACACAAAATGGAAGTACGGAACCCAAAAAAGATCTGAGGTACACAACCAAAGTCGAACAAGGGACAAATTCCCTAAACTTCTAGGAAATTACAAAAACGGCCCAAACATACGAAAAATCACGACACAACGTCGGATTAACAATCCGAAACTCACAACATGCTCTACACAAGCATACGAACTCATGGAAGTAAGAAAACGACGAAATCGAACAAGTTAATGAGAATCGAATACACATGAGACAGAATATAACACGAGGTGAAAATACGTAAAAACATTATCAAGACCCGTCTAAACGGGAAAAACTCCAAGAACAAAATAGGTTCAGAATTACAAAACAGTGCCAGGCGAGTTGTCCGAAACGAATATGCACCAAAAATAGAAATTACCAAGGATAGAAAACGCGGATATTACAACCAGCTAACCTTTCTAGCATTTGATCAATAAAAGGAAGTGGAAAGTGATCTTTTCTTGTAACAGAGTTCAATTTTCTGTAATCAATACAGACTCTCCATCCAGTTTGAATTTTAGTTGGAACAAGTTCATTTTCTTCATTCGTGATTACAGTTATGCCAGATTTGTTTGGAACTATATGAACAGGACTAACCCAAGAGCTATCAGAAATAGGGTAAATGATCCCTACATCTAAGAGTTTAATTATTTCAGCTCTTATAACTTCTTTCAAATTAGGATTTAGTCTTCTTTGAAATTCTCGGGAAGTTTTCGCATTTTCTTCAAGGTGAATTCGATGCATGCATATAGAAGGACTAATACCTTTAATATCGGAGATGGTCCAGCCTATTGCTTCTTTATGTTCTTTAAGGACATTGATTAATTTATCTTCTTGTTCTTCGTCTAAATCAGATGCTATGATGACAGGCAGGGTTTCTGATGGTCCTAAAAATGCATATTTTAGAGATTCAGGTAATGGATTGAGCTCTATCTTTGAATCCTCAATAGGTATTTCTTTATTCATTTGGCTCTCAAGTGGTTCGATTTTAGCTTTCCATTTATCATTATCCAATAATGGTGTAGACTCTAGTAAAGAATTTACTTCATTAATTGAACTGTCGATATCAAAATCTGAGCCAAAATGAGCAAGACAACTTTCAAAAAGATCATCATTATCTATTTTTGGAAAGAAATAAGGACCCATACTCTCTATCATATTTACCTCACAGACATCATCAAGATCATCATGTTGTTGAGAAATGTTAAACATATTTAGTTCAACAGTCATATTTCCAAAAGAAAATTTTATGATGCCATTTCTACAGTTAATTAATGCATTTGAAGTAGTGGCCTTCCTAAAATGACAGAGATTTGATCTTTGGTATTCTCAACAGGTTCAGTGTCTATGACTATAAAATCAACAGGAAAGTAGAATTTATCTACTTGAATCAGAACATCCTCTACGATTCCTCGAGGTATTTTTATAGATCTATCAGCTAGTTGAAGTATCACAGATGTTGATTTTAGCTCCCCTAATCCAAGTTGTGTATAAACAGAATATGGTAATAAATTCACACTGGCTCCTAAATCAAGCAAGGCTCGTTTAATGATGTGATCTCCAATGACACAAGATATTGTAGGACTACCAGGATCTTTATACTTAACGGGAGTTTTATTTTGGATTATTGAGCTAACATGTTCAGCTAAAAATGCCTTTCTTGGAACATTTGTTCTTCTTTTACAGTGCAAGGATCTTTCAAGAACTTAGAATAAGTAGGCACTTATTTAATAGCATCAAGGAATGGAATATTTATTCGAACTTGTTTAAATATTTCCATTATATCTTTGTATTGCGCACTTTTATCTTTTGGAATAAGTCTTTCAGGAAATGGAGCTTTTGGAACGTAAGGCTTTTCTTTTTCCTTAGAATCTTTTGGTTTTGAAACTTGTGGTTCATTTGATTTTTCTTAGGATCATATTCGGGCTTTTGTATTTCTTTTCCACTTCTAAGGGTAGTTATGGTGAACCTGCGTTAGAAGAGTTTACTTCATATTGTCCTTTAGGATTAGGGATGGGTGACTCGGAAATTTTCCATTTTCTCTTTCAATAAAGTTGTTGCAAGTTGACCAATTTGTGTTTCAAGCTTAGAAATAGCACATGAGTTTGATTATGCACTTCTTTGAGTTGATTGAAACATTTGTTGAGTAGATTGCACGAATTGTTGCAACGTATCTTCCAAAGTTTCTTTGGCACTATAGAAGGATACTGATAAGTATTTGGAGGATATTGATTAGGACGGACATTTTGTTGATTTGACATATTCATTTGATGTCCTCCTTGATTCATTGGAGGCATATTTTGCTTCCAGGAAAAATTTGGATGATTCCTCCAATTTGGATTATAAGTTGGAGCAAATGGACTGTCCGAAGATTTTCCATATGAATATAACACATTGACTTCTTCATTAAAAATTTCTTGATTTTGTGGACCAGAGGGACAAGATTGAGATGAATGAAATGATTCCGCATATGAAATGCAAAATTCATATTTTGAGTTTGACGAGGGGATGGATTGCTTCAAGGCTAATGCATCCACTTTTCGTACTAAATCATCTATAGTAGATTTTATTTCAACATCTTGTTTAACCTCGTAAATTCCACCTTTTTTTGGGGTCGTATGCATCGATTTGGCTCTAGAGTCGAGTGAATTCCATTGTTGTGAATTAATTGACATATTTTCAAGTGCATTCCAAGCTTCGTCTCCAATAAGGTGAAGAAATTCTCCACCATGCATTGATTGGATTAATTGGCGATTGTTTGGAGTTAAACCATTATAAAAATATTTTACCAAACGCCATATTTCAAAACCATGATAGGGACACTTAAGGATTAAATCATTAAATTTTTCCCAACACTCGTAAAATTCTTCATTTTCTTTTTGGAAAAATTCTGATATTTCTCTTCTAAGACTATCAGTTTTGGACATTGGAAAAAATTTTGCGAGAAATTTATTCACTAGTTGGTCCCAACTAGTAATTGTTCTTGCTTGAAGAGAATTTAGCCAGAATTTTGCTTTATTTGAGAGAAAATGGAAATAATCTAAGTTTGACAGATTCATCAGAGAAATTTTGGAATCGGAAAGTAGAACAAATGTCGAGAAATTCCTTGACATGCATATACGGATCTTCTCTTTCCAAACCGTGAAAAGATGGAAGAAGCTGAATTATTGATGGTTTAAGTTCGAAATGAGTTGCATTAGTTGTAGGCAACACTATGCAAGAAGGAGAATTAGCACTCACTGGAGAAAAATATTCTATTAAAGTTTTCTCTTTTGCAACTTGATTATTCCGATTTTCGATTTCATCCATTTTTGGTATTGGTTTTGTTTGTTGAACTTCAATTTTAGTGAAGGACAATCTTCTTCTCGTTAATCGACCTTTATTATTTCGTTGCCAAACTTGCATTCACCGATATTACAATTTTTTTAACTTTGCATACAAACCAAATTACGATAGTCGATCGAACTTTCAGATCGTTGGAGCGTCTGGCAGTCGCACTTAAAATCCAACTTTCTTCGGCATGTACAACAGAGGCCTTTTTGCCAAAATTCAATCGATTTTCAAAATCAGTTTGTACAAGATTGATATTTAGCTTTTCTCTATTCGAATCGAACAAAGTAGTGAGTGAAAAATATCAATCCCTTGTTGAATCTTTTAAAGGATTTTATTGTTTAATTATTATTTTTTTTGAGTTTTTATATTATTATTATTAATAATAATGATAATTATTACAATTATTACTAAAATTATAGGATGTAATAGATTGCAAAGGAATAAATTTACTAATTGATCTACGGAAGCAATATATATTGATAAACTAAAATGTACGACGAGAAATATTGCAACTAAACTAAATGTCTAAGAATACTGTAAATAGAAAATTACAACTAAAAACACAATCTACATTTACCACTAGAAGATTCTATTAAAACTAAAGACAAGATATAAAAATTAAAAAAGTTCTGATTTTTTTTTTATATTTTTTTTAGTTTTTGTATTTTTATATTTATTATAATTTTATTATATTTTTAGACTAATAATATTGAACTAATATATATATATATATATATATATCCAGATATATATTTATTTTTTCACGAAAAAAAAATTCAGATTTTTTAAAAGCAGTTTTTATGCAAACAGCTTTTAAAAGCAGTTTATAAAAGTTTTTATAAAAGGTAAAAGTTTTACCTTTTAAAAAAGGTAATTAAAAAAAATTAAAATTACAAAATTTTATTTTATGCAAACAATAGAAATAGTTTTTTTTTTTTACAAATTTTCGTTTCTGTTTTTTTTTTCAAATTTTCAGGTTTTTAGTTTTTTTTTAGTATTTTCGCTTTTTTATTAAAATATTGTAATTTATTTTTTAAAAAAAAATCTGTTTTTATTAAAAAAAATTTAAAGTTCAGAATTTTTTTATTATATATATTCCAGATTATTTAAATTATTAATTCTTAATCTGATTTTTTTTTTAGATTTTTTATGAAAATTAAATTTGTTAATAAAACTAGCAGGTTTTACTTTTAAAAATAAAATAACATAATTCCGATTTTTATTTATTACGGAAAATAATATTCTAGATTATTTTTTAATTTATTTTTATGATTTTTTTATTTTTTTATTTTTTTGAATTTAAATTCAAATTTTTGATTTTTAATATTAATATTCCAAAATTACAAAAATATTACCTTAAAATCTGAAACTTTTTTTTCTTTTTTTTTTCAGATCTTTTTTTTAAATAAAAATAAATAAGTTCTGAATTTTTTAAATATTTTCAGATTTTTTTATATTTTTATATATTTTTGGAGTTTTTTAATTTTTTATTATTTTATTCTTATTTTTACGAAAATGAACAGTAGTTTTTATTATTATTATTAATTATATTTTATATTTATTATTATAAGTTTTTGTTATTTTTCAGATTTTTTTTTTATAAATATAAAAAGAAAATAAATTCTACTACTAACGGATATTAAAAAAGACAGATAATAATAAAGAAAAGCAGTAAAATAAATAACTAGTAGAAGAATTCAAGTAACTTGGTGATGACGGTCTTCTTGTACTTCGTTATAAATATTAATAATAATATAGACATGGTTTCATCATAACCCCAGTAAAAGAAATTACTCACTCATAATAACAACAAAAATAAATAAATATTCCATAATATTATTACACAAATATAATTTTATTACACAATATTTTTATTTCTCTCCCTTACAATAATATCTCTCTATTTTTTCTCCTTTTTTCTCCTCTCCCCAAAACACTACACATTCATCCCCTATTTATACTACTTCAAAATCAATAAAATAATAATTTTTATAATTAAAAATTTCCACCACCTAATGATTCACGGCGGCCCATGAGGTGCTGATGTCATGGATGACATCAGCACAGAGTTGAAATTTCGGTCCAATCAGGTGTTGACACGTGGCACAATATGGTCCGTCTATTTAATTGTCCTTCGAACGGTCATAACTTCTTCATACGAACTCGGATTCGGATGATTTTTTTTTTAAAACGATCGTCTCGACGAGACGAATTAAGTGAGACCAATCGTGACTATATTTGAATTTTATAAAAATATCGACCTTGAACCAATTGATCTGTCTTGTACCGGTTGGTTAACCTGCAGATATAATTTAATTCCAATTAATTATCCAAAAATGACATAAAATTATATAAAATTCTAACAAAATGAAATAATATAAATATATGGTAAAACGAATAAATTATCACACAAAACACACAATTATATACATAAAATATTAATAAAAATATTACTCAAAATATACTAAACATGACACATAGCCTTAGATAGCTGAATTCCATGTCTGTAAGGTAAGAAACCTTTCTTGGAATTTTCCATGCTGAACCGCTTTAGCACCGTATCGATATAGGATGCCTGAGATAAGCACAACATCCTTTTTTGGCGATCTCGAAAGATCTTAATACCAAGGATGTTCCGAGCTTCTCCCAAATCTTTCATATCGAACTGCTCAGAAAGTCATACCCTTACGTCTGATAATACCTTTACATTGTTTCCAATTAGAAGTATATCATCTACGTACAGTACAAGAAACACCAGCACGTTTCCATCGCACTTTTTGTATACACAAACCTCACTAGAACACTGTTCAAAACCATACGATTGAATGACCTCATCAAATCGCATGTTCCAACACCTTGATGCTTGCTTGAGACCATAAATGGCTCTCTTGAGTTTGCACACTAAGTGCTCCTCTCCTTCAGCAATGAATCCTTTGTAACATCCCAATTCACAAATGGGACATTACACGCCGTAGGACCCCCGTGAGGTCTACCAGGCTAACTCGTGACACATGAACCACAATGATAACATGAAAGATGTACCCAAAAAGTAAATAAGGCCGTGGCCTCGGCCAAAACATTTTAACGGAGTACATGAGACATAAGTTAAATACCAAAATGTTGCCCACGCAGGGGACTTAAACCATGTTCAAAAATAAACCAACTATCTCCAGTACTCAACAGATGCAATAACAAAACAGAAAAATGTAGACTCGAGCCACATCATCATCATGCCAACCCATCCTTTGCATGCGCATCCCGTGCCAGCTCCTCAGCTCGACCAGTACCTGAAATGCATAAGACGCATTTCCCCCATTTAAGGGGTTAGCATTCGAATAGCTAGTGCAAGTACATAATTACACAACATTATATACATACACAATTCAACGCAAATAAATCGTTAGGATAAATCATTTTGAAAATCAATATTCCGAAATATCACATTAACACCAAAGCAGTGTATTAACAAGTTTCCCACATCACAATTATCCACGCTTGGTAACTCGCGACCGTACCCATTAGTATCGGTCCCCAGAGGTCCCGTCGGACCGTCCGATTGTGAGAAACCACTTCCGCGGCCGTACCCATTAGTATCGGCCCCCAGAGGTCCCGTCGAACCGTCCCCAGGTGGAAGAACATCAACACACGCACCCAATTCCACTTCCATGGCCGTACCCATTAGTATCGCCCCCCAGAGGCCACACGCCATCCCCAGGTGGAAGAGAAACAATCACATTCATTCAATAAAACCATTTACATCATTCGCATCAAAATCATACGCACATAACGGAATGTAATACATGTACTTGCCTGAGTAATACTACGTGAAAGAAAACGGCGAACGGAAAGGTTTCGGCCCGAACAACCTTCACAAATCCGATCCTAACACAATAACGATGGACAACAAATCTTAAAACTACGTAAATGATGGAATACCTCCTAGTTCAACCCGCTGTAACCCTTAGTCGAACAAAACTTGGGTATCGTCGACTATAAGTGACGAACAATGGAAAACTTGGAATTTAAAACCACAAATCATCGATAAAATGAAGGGTTACAAGTGCACGATCGAAGTCTAGCGATAACCCAGTAATAATTCGGACTAAAGAGTCAAATCCCAAGAAATCCCCAAAATTCCCCCAAAATCTCAAAACAAGGGTTTTGGGAATATTTACCTTGATTCGGATGGTGGAAAGTGATTAGGAACTTGAAGAATCCACGCAAGGAACGCACGGTGGTAGTGAATGATGATCTATAGTCGGAATCGGCCCTAACCCCCGCCTGGAAACGCTCAAAGCCGAGAAGGATAGGAAATGAAGGAAAAATGACGAAGTTGACTGCTGTTGTCCTATTTATATTTAACAGACTTAGCGCACGCTACGCACAAGCATTAGCGTGCGCTAGCGAGGCATGGCGAACAGTCCGCCTCGTCCTCCCGTTAGCGTCGCAAACTAGCATGGTTAGCGTGCGCTAGTATCGGGATTAGCGTGCGTTAACGCCGATTAGCGTCTGCGCTACAGTCTAATCGAAATCACCGAACCATTGCCTAAATCGCTTGAAATCGATAGCGCACGCTACGAACCCCAGTTAGCATACGCTAACCACACAATGATAAGCGCCACGCAGTAAATCTGAGTAGCGTGCGCTACTCGAGCGGCGATTACGCACCATCGCTGCCAACAGCGCACAAGTGCCGAAAAACGAAGCAAGACCAGAATCCAGAATCATAAACACGTAATAATCAAGACGACAAAGTTGAGCGTTGAAAGAGAATATAATCTCGATCACTAGAGAGTTTGGAACGAAGCAAATAAAGCGAAATTCCCCAAACTTATGAAAATTACAAAAACGGCCCAAATGCCCGAAAAATCGCGATACAACGTCGGATTAACAAACAGAAAGTTCCAACACGACCAACTCAACCATACAAACTTATACGAATCGAGAAACAACGAAAACGAACAAGTTTTACGAGAATCGAACGCACATGCGGCAAGATATAATTCAAAATGAAATTATGCAAAAGCATCCTCGAAACTCGACCAAACGGAAAAACTCCAAGAACAAAATAGATTCAGAATTCCAAAACAGTGCTAAGCGAGTTGTTTGAAACGAACATACACCAAAAATAGAAATTACCGAAAATAGAAAACGCGGATATTACATTATCTCCCCCTAAAAATAAGTTTCGTCCCGAAACTTACAACGCGAACAACTCGGGATATCTCGACTGCATACTCTCCTCCGTCTCCCATGTGGCTTCTTCGGACCCATGTCTCGACCATTGAACTTTAACCAGAGGGATGGTTTTATGACGAAGTTGCTTCACCCGACGCTCTAAAATCTGAATCGGCCTCTCCTCGATGGTAAGGTCGGGTCCCACCCGATCTCTCCAAAATCGATAATATGGCTAGGGTCCGATATGTACCTCCTAAGTGGGAAACATGAAATACGTTATGAACGTGGCTCGGGGACGGCGGTAAGCCTAGCCGATAGGCAAGCTCTCCCACTCTCTCTAAAATCTCAAACGGCCCAATAAACCTCGGACTAAGTTTACCCTTCCAGGTGACGGTAAACTCCCGTGTCAGCGACACCTTAAGCAAAACATGATCTCCCACCTCAAACTCCAACGGACGGTGACGCGTGTCGGCATAAGACTTCGCCGACTGGGCCGTTAACAATCTATCCCGAATCAGAGTAATCTTCTCTCTCGTCTCAACTACCATATCGGGCTCGGTACCAATCAGCTCGGACGTATCGTCCCAACACAACGGCGATCTACACCTCCTCCCATACAACGCCTCAAATGGCGCCATTTTGATCGAGGCGTGCCAACTATTGTTGTACGTGAACTCGATCAACGGCAAGTGCGACTCCCAATCATCCTTCCATTCTAGGGCTCTCAACATATCCTCTAACGTCTGGATCGTCCGCTCTCGATCGCCCGTCGATCGAGGGTGATAAGATGTACCGAGTCTCAACTCGGTCCCCAAAGCTCGATGAACACCTGCCGAAATGTGACACGAACCGGCCATCACGATCCGAAACAATACTCTTAGGAGTCCCATGCAATCTCACGACCTCTGCAATAAATACTCGTGCTAGTCTCTCCGGCCCCAAGTGTCCTTAATACCCGGAAAGTGAGCTGATTTGGTCACGATCGACAATAACCCAAATCATGTTCATTCCATTCCGAGTCCTAGGCATATTAGTAATGAAATCCATAGAAATATCCTCCCATTTCCACTCCCGGATAGGAAGTGGTCGCAAAAACCCAGCGGTCGCCGATGCTCGATCTTAACTCGTGACAGGTCAAACACCTCGACACAAACTCGCTAATGTCTGTCTTCAAATTACTCCACCAGTAGTTGCTCCTCACATCCTTGTACATTTTATTCGTACCAGGATGTATGGAGTAAGGCGTGGTATGAGCTTCACTCAAGATCTTCTGTCTCAGCTCAATATCATTCGGTACACATAGTCTGCCGCGAAATCTCAGAACGCCATCATCCTGAACCACAAATCCAGGGGCTTTCCCCTGCCTCACATCCTCCCTCAACTGGACCAAACACGGATCATCATACTGTTTCGCCTTGATATCATCAGTCAAGGACGAAGTGATCTCCAATGCACATAACTGGCCCTGAACTCTCTGAACCCAAACCTCAATATTCTGACAAATAAGATCTCGCTGGATCCTACTCTACGGTGTAAGTACTTCTAATATCTGCAACGCCATCGGCTTACGGCTCAACGCATCCGCCACTACGTTAGCCTTACCCGGATGGTAAAGTATCTCGAGGTCGTAATCTTTAATTAGCTCCAACCACCTACGCTGTCTCATATTTAACTCCTTCTGACTGAAGATATACTTCAAACTCTTGTGATCTGTAAAAATCTTACACGACGACCCATAGAGATAATGCCTCTAGATTTTTAAGGCGAAAACGACCGCAGCTAACTCCAAATCGTGCGTGGGGTAATTCACCTCATAAGGTTTCAACTGGCGGGACGCATACGCAATCACTCTGTCTCTCTGCATCAAAACACATCCTAGACCAAGGCCCGAAGCATCACTGTACACTACGAAATCCTCGTTCCCCTGAGGCAACGCTAACACGGGTGCGGTAGTCAAACGTCTCTTTAACTCGTCAAAACTGTCCTGCCTATCTGCAGTCCACTCGAACTTCTGAGTTTTCTGGAGCAACTGAGTGAGTGGTCTAGCGATCCTAGAAAATCCCTCAACGAATCTACGGTAATAGCCGGCAAGACCCAGAAAACTCCTCACCTCCTTCACATTCTTAGGCGGCTACCAAGCCATCACTGCCTCTATTTTCTGCGGATCTACCCGAACTCCCTCTGCTGAAATCACATGCCCGAGGAACGTCACTTCCTCGAGCCAAAACTCACACTTAGAGAACTTCGCGTACAACTGCTCAGCCCTCAAAGTGTCTAATACAATCCGAAGATGTAAGGCGTGCTCCTCCCGACTCCGTGAATAGATAAGAATATCGTCAATAAAAACGACTACGAATTTGTCCAGATACTCAATAAAAACTTTGTTCATCAACTGCATGAACACTGTTGGGGCATTGGTTAGCCCGAAAGGCATAACCACAAACTCGTAATGGCCATATCTCGTCCGAAAGGCAGCTTTCGGAATATCGACGTCCCGAATCCTCAACTGGTAGTAGCCCGATCGTAAATCAATCTTCGAAAAAACTGTCGCCCCCTGAAGCTGATCAAACAAATCGTCAATCCTGGGCAAAGGGTATTTATTTTTGATGGTTAGCTTGTTTAATTCTCGATAGTCGATGCATAAACGAAGCGATCCATCCTTCTTCTTGACAAAAGTACAGCGCACCCCAAGGCGATGCGCTCGGTCGAATATACCCTTTATCTAACAACTCTCCCAATCGATTCTTCAACTCTAGCATCTCCGACGGTGCCATACGGTACGGTGCTCGAGAAATAGGGGCCGCATTCGGCTCAAGGTCAATAGGAAACTCCACCTCTCGATGTGGTGGTAATCCCGGCAAGTCATCCGGAAATACATCGGGATACTCGCTAACAACTGGAATCGACGATATGTCAACCCCACCATCTTCCGCCTGCAGAGCGAAACACCGAGCCGACACAACCTTGGTTCAAAAGTTTCATCGCCTTCAAGGCGCTAATCACACACCCGATCTACCCGGCTTACGGCCGACGAGAGTATGCTCGGTCGTCCTCGGCAACTATCGTGATGGTACGAGTCCGATAGTTCATGATAGCACCATGACGATCCAACCAATCGTCCCCGAGGATCAAATCATCACCCTTAAGGTCTATAACAATGAGATTCGAGGGCCAATCCCGGCTCCCGATCCTCACTGGGCAATCCCTAACTTCCCGGTCCCCAACCATACGATCCCATTGGCGTACCCACTACAAACGGCTCACACTCAAACAAGCAGTCAAAACCAATACGACTCACACAATCCGAAGCTATAAAGGAATGGGTCGCACCCGAATCAAAAAGTACTGAAACTGGATGAGAAAGGATCTGAGTGGTACCTGACGCCACCGGAATGTCTGCCTCCTCCATGCGCCTCATCTGATATAATCGGGGATGGGTGAGCCGAACTCGATCTTTGGCGGCGATTGGTGACTCGACCTCTACCACGACTCGAACCACTGCGGAACATGAGTAGGCGGTGAACTGTGATCCTCGATCGGCGGTGGTAGTCGTAAATCTAGCGGCCACAGTGGCCCTCTCACAATGAGCTCGATGCCGGTCTGTCGCAAGTAAAGCAAGTAACTAACGGAAGTGGGCAATCCTTCACAACGTGCTCGGCCGACCGCAATTAAAACAAACTCTCCCGCCAAGTGCAACATCTTTGGGTGAGCAGTTACCACGAGATCCACCGGCTGAAGAAACGGCCTCTTCCCAGTGTAGGAGCGAGCGAGACCTCGAAATCGACAACCTTTTCCGGCGAGAACCCACCGGTAGTCTTCGCTTCTTAGCTTCGAAACCGACTGATTCCGGACGACCATCTCGATCGCGAGCGCGATCACAGTATTCCTTCAAAGTGGCACACATGAGCGGCGCCATACTCGCCTAATATGCGGCTTCATGCGCATATTGAAGTAACGGATTTTATCACCTCCGTTCTCACTTGATCCCTCACGAAGCCCAATCATTGATTGTAAGAAATGATGGCACGAGAAATAGGCACATCCCGAGGTGTAGCGGTGAAGAACTCCACACTCTGCGCTCCTTGGTAGCGGCGGACAATATTCTGCTTCCATAGCAGCCCTGAACTCATCCCAAGTGGCCCGACGGTCTCTGGGCGCAACGGCCTCCCACCATTCCGCAGCTTCCTTATCCAGAGGTACTGGGCAATGTGTACCCTCCTGTTCTCGGGACAAGCTACGGCATCGAAGGTCCTGGACAACCGAAAGAGCCAATTCTCCCAACCGAGGAGTCAAGATCCGGAGAAACGAGGAGGGTGCATCTTAGTCACCGTCTGAAGCCACTTACTAGCCTCCTCTTCCGGTGTCGGGCGTATTCGACGTCCACCCCGAGCTATCCGAGTAAGTTGGGCTACCAACTGGCCAAATCTGGCAGTAGCCCCGGCGTCGGCATTATTACCCGACGGCACTGAGTGAGAGGCTGAGTCCGCAGAGGACTGGGAAAGTGAGCCCTCCTCATTATCAGCACCACGACCACGTCCTCGGCCGCGTCCCCTAGCCGGTCTACCACGACCTCTCAACATACTGAAGGAAAATAAGAAAAGAACAAGATCAGAAAGATTCAGAATTCACAAGGTTGGTAACACAAGTCACAATCCCGAACAGTACAAGAAAACGGATTACAGAAATATAAGAGTTCGAGGAGACTTACAGCCATGGGTTGCACGAAAAGACGGTAGCATGATGATATTAGGCTCAACAACTGACTCTAATGACGCAACTGACAGACCCAAATTTCACTGACAGCCTAGGTATTCAAAACCTAAGCTCTGATACCATAATTGTAACATCCCAATTCACAAATGGGACATTACACGCCGTAGGACCCCCGTGAGGTCTACCAGGCTAACTCGTGACACATGAACCACAATGATAACATGAAAGATGTACCCAAAAAGTAAATAAGGCCGTGGCCTCGGCCAAAACATTTTAACGGAGTACATGAGACATAAGTTAAATACCAAAATGTTGCCCACGCAGGGGACTTAAACCATGTTCAAAAATAAACCAACTATCTCCAGTACTCAACAGATGCAATGACAAAACAGAAAAATGTAGACTCGAGCCACATCATCATCATGCCAACCCATCCTTTGCATGCGCATCCCGTGCCGACTCCTCACTCGACCAAGACTAAATGCATAAGACGCATTTCCCCATTTAAGGGGTTAGCATTCGAATAGCTAGTGCAAGTACATAATTACACAACATTATATACATACACAATTCAACGCAAATAAATCGTTAGGATAAATCATTTTGAAAATCAATATTTCGAAATATCACATTAACACCAAAGCAGTGTATTAACAAGTTTCCCACATCACAATTATCCACGCTTGGTAACTCGCGACCGTACCCATTAGTATCGGTCCCCAGAGGTCCCGTCGGACCGTCCCCAGGTGAGAAACCACTTCCGCGGCCGTACCCATTAGTATCGGCCCCCAGAGGTCCCGTCGAACCGTCCCCAGGTGGAAGAACATCAACACACGCACCCAATTCCACTTCCATGGCCGTACCCATTAGTATCGGCCCCCAGAGGCCACACGCCATCCCCAGGTGGAAGAGAAACAATCACATTCATTTAATAAAACCATTTACATCATTCGCATCAAAATCATACGCACATAACGGAATGTAATACATATACTTGCCTGAGTAATACTACGTGAAGGAAAACGGCGAACGGAAAGGTTTCGGCCCGAACAACCTTCACAAATCCGATCCTAACACAATAACGATGGACAACAAATCTTAAAACTACGTAAATGATGGAATACCTCCTAGTTCAACCCGCTGAAACCCTTAGTCGAACAAAACTTGGGTATCGTCGACTATAAGTGACGAACAATGGAAAACTTGGAATTTAAAACCACAAATCATCGATAAAATGAAGGGTTACAAGTGCACGATCGAAGTCTAGCGATAACCCAGTAATAATTCGGACTAAAGAGTCAAATCCCAAGAAATCCCCAAAATTCCCCCAAAATCTCAAAACAAGGGTTTTGGGAATATTTACCTTGATTCGGATGGTGGAAAGTGATTAGGAACTTGAAGAATCCACGCAAGGAACGCACGGTGGTAGTGAATGATGATCTATAGTCGAATCGGCCCTAACCCCCTTTGGAAACGCTCAAAGCCGAGAAGGATAGGAAATGAAGGAAAAATGACGAAGTTGATCTGCATCTATTTATATTTAACAGACTTAGCGCACGCTACGCACAAGCATTAGCGTGCGCTAGCGGGCATGGCGATGATCGCCTCTTGTCCTCCGTTAGCGTACGCAAACTAGCATGGTTAGCGTGCGCTAGTACTGGGATTAGCGTGCGTTACGCCGATTAGCGTCGCTACAGTCCGATCAAGTATCGAACCACCGCCCAAATCGCTTGAAATCGATAGCACGCTACGAACCAGGTTAGCGTCGCTAACCACACAATGATAGCGCCGCAGTAAATCTGAGTAGCGTGCGCTACTCGCAGAGCGGTCGCACGTCAGCCGCAAGCGCACAAGTGCCGAAAAACGAAGCAAGACCAGAATCCAGAATCATAAACACGTAATAATCAAGACGACAAAGTTGAGCGTTGAAAGAGAATATAATCTCGATCACTAGAGAGTTTGGAACGAAGCAAATAAAGCGAAATTCCCCAAACTTATGAAAATTACAAAAACGGCCCAAATGCCCGAAAAATCGCGATACAACGTCGGATTAACAAACCGAAAGTTCCAACACGACCAACTCAACCATACAAACTTATACGAATCGAGAAACAACGAAAACGAACAAGTTTTACGAGAATCGAACGCACATGCGGCAAGATATAATTCAAAATGAAATTATGCAAAAGCATCCTCGAAACTCGACCAAACGGAAAAACTCCAAGAACAAAATAGATTCAGAATTCCAAAACAGTGCTAAGCGAGTTGTCTGAAACGAACATACACCAAAAATAGAAATTACCGAAAATAGAAAACGCGGATATTACATCCTTCAGGTTGGCGCATGTAGATTTCCTTATCAAGACTTCCGTTCAAAAACGCAGTCTTGACATCCATCTGCCAAATCTCCATATCCAAATGCACAGCTATAGCTAAGAGAATCCGGATCGATTTAAGCATGGCTATTGGCGAGAAGGTCTCATCGTAGTCGATGCCCTCCTTCTGAGTGTAATCTTTCGTAACAAGCCTTGCTTTGAAGGTTTCAACCTTCCCTTTCGATCCTCTATTACGCTTGTAGACCCATTTACTTCCAATGGGTTTTACCCCATTGGGTCGCTCTACTAGATCCCACACTTGATTAGAATCCATAGATCCCATTTCGGATTCCATTGCTGTTTTCCAGGATTCAGCATCCTTATCTTGAACTGCCTGTTTGTACGTACATGGATCCATTTCATCCTGGTTCGGGGAGTGGTCTGAAGACGCTCCCACGCCGATGAAACGTTCAGGTTGACGAACAACCCTCAAACTACAACGAGGCGTGACCTTAGTTTGCGTATCCATAATAGTGTCGATACGTGGTACACTAGGTGTTTGCACAATTGGTATTGTCGAAATCTCGCCTGTAAGTTCTTCTAGAATGATCTCACTCCTAGGCTTGTGGCTTATCACATAGTCCTCCTCTAAGAACCGGGCATTGGTGCTAACAATGACCTTCTGTTCTTTAGGACTGTAGAATAAGCCACCCTTCGTTCCCTTCGGATATCCTACAAACACTTGTACTTCTGTACGAGATGCCAACTTATCAGCTTCTTTATTCAGCACGTGTGCTGGTGAACCAAAAATCCGAACATGTCCTAGATTGGGCTTGCGCCCATTCCACAGTTCTGTGGGTGTTTTTGGAACTGATTTTGAAGGCACCAAGTTTAGAATGTACGCCGCTGTTTCCAAGGCGTATCCCCAAAACGAAATAGGCAAATCAGAATAACTCATCATTGACCTAACCATCTCTAATAAAGTACGATTCCTTCATTCAGCAACACCATTTTGTTGTGGTGTACCAGGCGCTGTGAGCTGGGAAGTAATCCCCTCATGTGCCAAGAAATCCAAAAACTCTCCACTAAGGTATTCGCCACCACGATCAGATCGTAGTGACTTGATACTCTGCCCATGACGCTTCTCCGTTTCAGCCTTGAATTCTTTGAACTTATCAAAATATTCAGACTTACGTCGCACCAAATAGATGTATCCATATCTCGAATAATCATCTATAAACGTGATGAAGTATTCGAAACCACCCTTAGCCTGGATGTTCATTGGACCACATACATCGGTATGAACCAATTCCAACACAGTTTGTGCATGATTTCCTTTGCTTTGAAAAGCCCTTTTAGTCATTTTACCTTCTATACAGGATTCGCAGGTTGGAAATGACTCAACTTGGAGCGTATCTAATGGGCCATCGCTCACCAATCTTTGAATCCTTCTAAGGTTAATATGACCCAATCGTAAATTCCACAAATATGTTGGATTTATGCTCGAAGGCTCTTTTCTTTTATTAGGATTAGTCAAAGAATTAAGTGATTTATAAGTATGCAAGGGAGCTGGTGCAGCATTAATGATATAAAGTTCTTCACTATAAGTACTCGTGCAAACATATTCACCGTTTCTTTTAATAACTGCATTATCTTCAAAAGAAACTGAATATCCATCACGGTGCAATTTAGAAACTGAAATCAAATTCATTCTAAAATCGGGTACCAATAATACATTATTAAGAACTAAAATCCTATCATCAACTTTTAGCTGCACGACTCCCACTGCAACAGCCTTCAGTCTGGAATAGTCGCCCCATCTTATTGTAATCTCATCCGCACTAAGTACCTTGGTTACTTGGAACACCTGTGAGTCATAACAAACATGATCAGTGGAGCCCGAATCTACTATCCACGAAGTGATGGAACAGGCAGCCAAAAATGTTTTGACTACTAGTGCATGAGACGTACCTTTCTTAGGGCAGTCACTCTTTAAATGCCCTTTCAGACCGCAATTGAAGCACTTGCCCTTCGGTTTTTTGTTCGCTTCCGGCTGAGGAGCCTTTGTCTGAGGAGCCTTACATTTAGCTTTGACGGTTGCCACTTGCTTCTGGTAAACCTGCTTTTTCTTCTTTCGCCATTTGGGTTTTGAAGAAGCAGCACCGGTTGCCGCAAGAATTTGATGATAACCTTGTTTGAAGAGACCTTCGGCAGACTGAAGCTCTGTCAGAAGTTCCGTCAATGTGTAAGTCCTACGATTCATATTGTAGTTGAGGCGGAACTGCTCAAAGCTTCTTGGTAAACTGCCCAAGATAATATCGACCTGCGGCTCCGCATCGATAGTGGCCCCCAGTATGCTCAGTTCGTTCAAATGAGACATCATTTTAAGAACGTCATCCCTTACTGGGGTCCCTTCAAACATTTGGGTTGTCATCAAGACCCTCATCGCATTTTTCCTAGTCGTCCGGTTCTGATGACCAAATATCTCACTGAGATTTTTCATCATTTCCACGGCCGAGCCCATCGTCTGATAATGATGCTGCAATACATTTGTCAATGAAGCCAAAATATAACAGCGAGCCATCTCATCAGACTTTTTCCATTTCCGGAATTCAGCCAACTCTTCAGGAGTGGCATCCGGTTCTGGTTCCTAAAGGGCTCTCCTCAGTTAAAATAAATTTATGCCCCTCGACAGTCAAGACAATATCAAGATGGCAAAGTTAGTTCCATCAAGTTTGTTTTCTTTGAGAATAATAGCTAGTGGATTTAAAGACATCTCAGAATAAAATTAAAAACACCATTCATCACATAATTCGACGCATAATATATTGAAAAACCTTAAAACAATATATATGCAATCAACCAACATCTTGAAAAATCGCACATGCAAGCCACGATAGTGTGGACGTTTACATATACATTTTCAAGTAGATTTTAACGTCTTTAATTTTACTATCTAGCCAAGACATATTTTGACAAGTAAAATTCATAGTTGGTTCCTCTTGGCCATGTATTTAATTAACATAGACTCCGATGGGGAGCTTATTAATTAATACACCTAAGTAAACACCATAATTTAACAAACCTTAAAATATTATTTAATGATAATAGTCCTACAGATGGAGAGGTCCTATCATAAAAAATAATATTCACCTTTTTTGTTATCAAATTTGAAGTTTAAAACCAGTGAGTCAATAATTAGCACATCCGATGTGGAGGAAGACTCTAATGTCAACGCGCATGCTAATTATTTCACAATTTAAACCAATTATGGAGGCCAATTTGATTTTGAAAAATCAATTTAAAATCACTTAGTTATTTTGAAAAAATAAGGTTTTTAATTTTCTCGTCCTAACATGCAAGGAAACATATCACGCATACATCCATACATGCCATACATCAAAATAATAAAAACCGACAAATAATAAAAAAATGGATAATTAAATCCAATTATCATGGCTTTTATTCCTCGTTTTGAATAACGAGAAAATTTTCGGCTCGTTTGCTCCCACTGCTTCAAGCATCTCGCGGAAAAACGAATCGAACGACCCGAACTGGATAACTTGACCCGCTGGCCGCTGCCCGACCCGCTGCTCGTTGCCCTACCCGTTGCCGAATCGCTGCAATCAACTGCCGAGTGCAGCAAAGCAAGCGCCGCCGAGCGCTGATCGGCTCCTTGCTGGTCTCGGTCGGTTCGTCCGATTGGGACTCCTCTTCGCGCTGGACTTCTTTCTCTTTCGTACTTTGAGTTTTCCAATTCGATTACAATTTTATTCAAAATAAAATACATCGAATTTACATCAAATTACAAGAAAAATAAATCCTATTCTACCCGTGGATTTTCTCACGGGAAAAACTTATACATGCCACAAAAAACGGGCCAAATTACCAAAATGCGTAAACAAATAAAAACATCACATAGCCATGATAATTGGATCATATTTTCCTGCAAGACAAATTCTAGCAAAATATTCCAAAAAATCATACTATACGAATATGTAATTGCTAGCATATTAATCACCAAATTAATTAAATTGAACAGAATCTAAAGACCGGCTCCGATACCAATTGTTGGAATATAAAACGCAGCGGAAGCAAGTTGGTGGGAATAATTTAATAAAAGGTTTTATAAGGTAACCAATAGAAAAACCGGATCTATTTAGGCTTGTCAACTAATTAACTAAACAGATTAATAAATAATTAAATAAATATATTTACGCATGGGAGTCGGTAATTTTTACCTTTGACGCAAAGTGGTAGAAAATCCCGTTTTGATCGATTTATGTCCTCTTCGTGTTCCTCTCCGATATTCTTGTATTTCTACCTCAAGATCTTCTAGAGTATATCTCGCCTACGTCCGGATGTCGTGTAGGCAACAATCTACCGGACTAAACTTGGACTGCAAGGGGAATCGGCCGAAACACTTTTCTTCAAAATTTACCACACAAATTTTTCTCTTTATTTTTCTTGAATATTTATGTATTTTAGAAAAATACTGTGTTAACTAAATTATGGAATCCAAGACACAAGTCAAGATCCACAATTAAACACAAGTAGATAAAAACCGAAAATTTTGAGCAATAATTAGTGTGAAAATCGGCCACCCTTGTAATTGTATTTATAGATGTTTTGGGCTACTCTAGGGACCTTAAGGCGGATATGGTAAGGACTCTTAATAGATATCTTCTTCCCATATTAGGACTCTTCCTAATATTAAGACTCTATTAATATCAACTTAGTCCACTAATAAGTTAATATTGCACTTCCTACCAAAATCCCAAATTACGAAATTGGGCTCCTTTTTGAAATAATTATTTCCCGTGTTTAAGATATTCCATGTCCATTAATTAATTTAAGCTACTGACAGCTTTTAATTAATTAATATATTATACATGAGTATACCACTCGACCTTTATTATTATATCGGAAAATTAATTCCACTTGCGAGGTTTAATATAATAATCCTTTCGAGTGCCTCAAGGGACATGATCAACCCGACTAGTCGGGACACGATTTCTAGCTATAATTTTAATTATCATATAAATAATAATATTGCCCAAAATATCGAGCATATTGAGTAAATCATTGTGGCTCTCACCCATGATAAATCAAAACAATACTAGACTTAAGAAATAATAATTATCCGAGATGTACGTTCTTCTTATCGTGAGTACAGAAGAATCTATCTCACCTCGATCCTGTTCAACGTATAACGAATACGCTAATATATGCTAATGGTCAAGACCAACAAATCTCAAGCATATACTACAACCTCTCACATAATTGTCTAATGTTATATAGGTTGTGAACTAAATATTACTATATAAGGAACCGATAATGTGATCTTCTGTGTGACACGACACACCACATTATCTACAATATAAAGTAATTTAGACTACATTTGCATAATCATAGCGTGAATAAATATGCAAAACATGTGATAAATGAATTAAATATTCTCATAGATAAAGACCGGGAAATTAGGTAATACAAGCATAAAGTATGCTTTGACGTATACAACCCTAACAACACCATCAATCAATCAATAATCTTAGCATAATTCGATACAAATTTTGATAAAAATTTAGAAAATAAACACAAGTTCATCAAAGAATATTACCCCAATCATTAATCCATGTTGCATTGAAACTTAAGGGAATAGAATTACCTTGTGTTGGATTGAAGAAGGTTAGAAGAAGAAGTTGGAGGATGATATCCTTGCACCGCGCGAAGAAGAAGAAATTTGAGAAGTACCTGGTGTCTCGGCCGAATGGATTATAAGCCTGTCCTGGCCGTTTAAAATTCTCAGCAGGGGCCGCGGCACGTATCAAGTGAGTCGCGGCCCGTAGTACAGGCTGCTTTTCGGCGCTGGAAGTATGGCAGTGTGCCGCGGCTCACTGAACGGGTGCCGCGGCTTGCAGGGTTAGTGTGCCGTGGCTCAGAGCTTGCGTGTCGTGGCACGTAGTACAGGCTCTTGGGCTGATTTCTGGGTCTTCGGCGTGCCGCAGCTCATTGCAAGCGTTCCGCAGCTCTTGGGGCAAGTGTGCCGCGGCTCAGAAGCTTTGTGCCGCGGCACAGAGTACAGAACATTTGCCTGTATTTTAGACACCTGTGTGTCGCGGCCCGCTCTGCATGTGTCGCGGCCCCTGGCCTGGAATGCTCCTGCACAAAAATTTTTAAAGCGCAAATACATAGAACGTGAGAGAGAAGCATATCAAAGCAAAGATGACGAAAAATTAGACTCTTAGAATGAATGAAATCAATGAAAAATTAACATCTACAACTAATACTCGGGTTGCCTCCCGAGAAGCGCTAAGTTTATAGTCTTCAGTCGGACCTTTTTAATATCAATTTGCTTTTTCGCAAACACCATTTGGGCTCCGCCCCGTCCATCGAACCGTTAATATGTATTTTAAATTTTTGACCATCAGTCCTTAACAGTTCGATTTTTGGTTTGGACATCCAATGTTCTTTGCGAAAAGATTTAAATAATAGTAACTTTCCAAAACACCCAAATTTCACATGACTTGGCAACCATTTCACTTCCGGCTTAGTTTTCTTTTCCACAGACAAATTTATGACGGCCTGAGAATTTTTAGATGGTGAGTGAACGGATGATGAAGACGACATGTCCAAATGCCTATGATATGCAACTTGTTCTATATTTTTCTCAGATGTCGGAACAACTACAACAGATTCTGAACATTTCGACTGACAGCTTTCCTGGTGTGTGTCTTTCGCCAAAATATCTAAGCTTTCAAATTGAGAACCCTTCTCGACATTGCTTGGACACGGGAGAGATCGAAACACTTGGAATGTGACTTGCTCATCTTGAACCTGTAAGGTGAGTTTCCCTTTCTCCACATCAATGAGAGTTCGGCCGGTTGCTAAAAATGGTCTTCCCAAGATAATTGGGATATCATGGTCCTCCTACATATCAAGCACAATAAAATTGGCCGGAAAGATGAATTTATCGACCTTGACCAAAATGTCTTCTATTACCCCCCCTAGGATACTTGATAGATCTGTCAGCTAATTACAAAGAGACCGTCGTCGGCTTGGCCTCCCCAAAACCTAGCTTCTTAAAAATGGAAAAGGGCATAAGATTTATGCTGGCTCCTAGATCGCATAAGGCTCTGTCAAAGGACGAATTTCCCATAGTGCATGGAATAGTAAAGCTTCTCGGATCCCTCAATTAAGGTGGGAGCTTCTTCTGTAGAATAGCACTACACTCTTCCGTCAATGCCACTATCTCATACTCTTCGAGCTTCCTTTTGTTCGATAAGATCTCCTTCATGAACTTTACATAGCTCGGCATTTGTTCCAAGGCGTCGGCAAATGGAATATTGATATGTAGTTTCTTGAAGACGTCTAGAAACTTGGAGAATTGCTGTCCAATTTTTGCTTTTGCAAGCATTGTGGGAATGGAATTGATGGAGTGGGATGAGTGGTTGACACTGCTTTTGGCTTGGGCTCCTCGTACTTTGTTTTCTCACTGTGGTCGCTCTTGTCCTTGCTATTCATAGGCTGCTCTTGTAGCTCTTTTCCACTCCGTAGCTCGATTGCTTGCACATTTTCCTTGGGGTTCATCTCGGTGGCGCTGGGTAATACACCTTAAGGTCGAGAGGACAATAAATTTGCGATCTGGCCCATTTGTACTTCCAAGTATCGGATAGAAGCGGAATGATTTTGTAGAGTAGTCTCCGTGCGAGTCATGAATTGGCTCGTATTAGCCGCCATTTGAGAAGAGCATCTTCCAAAGATACCTTCGGTGGTTGAGGGGGCTGCTGTGGGGGCTGCACGAATTGAGCTTGCGGAGGTTTATTTAAAGCTTGCCCGTTCCTCCACGAAATATTTGGGTGATTTCGCCACCATTGATTGTAAGTGTTGGAATATAGGTTGTTCTGCCGATTTCCGTTCCCCACAAACTGAGCTTGTTCCATCGGAGATTGCTCGAAAGGATTTTCGACTTGGCACTCAGCACTAGGATGAGACCCGTTGCACCAATTACATGTTTTCATGGTATTGGTAGAAGGGGTATGTGAAAAAGCTTGCAATTGTTGAGTTAGCGCTGCAACTTAGGCTGATAGTGTAGAGATTGGATCGTTGTCAGAAACTCCCATAACTCACTTTGGGTTCACACGTTCGGAAGGCCACTGATAAGAATTTACAGCCATCGCTTCCAATAAAGAGTGAGCTTCCGCCATCATCTTGCCCATTAAAGCTCCTTCAACGGCTGCATCTGTAATATCCGCAATTTCGATTTCCGGTAATTTTCTTTTTCTTGCGGGAATCCATTTTGACGACTCGCTTGTGACCGTTTCGTCATTATGAGAATGTTTAATTCTGCACTTTTCGACGTCCAAGTTCATTTCGGTGTCGTTTTGCCAAGTTCCGTGCTTTTTAGCGACTTTTACGCACTTGAGTTAGATTCTTGCGAATCTCGTTCGGAACTGCTGTTTCGAGTTTCCTGTAAGTCCGTTTAACTTTGTTAGACGTGTTGTGAACTTCGGTTTGGTTATTCGATCACGTATCGTGATTTTCGGGCATTTTGGGCCATTTTATAATTTTCCCAAAGTTGTGGGTATCCGTATACGTATTTGTTATCTCGACCCTTTTTATGGTCGCGTGTGAGTTTGATGGTAACCCAAACTCTTGGTATGATCTTATTCTGGAGTTTTCCGTGCGTGTCTTGATCTTGGTATTTCGATCGGAGGGGTCCGTTGTTGTAACCAGCATTGAGAGTACTACTGCTGTAGTCATGGGTGCGTTAGCACACGCTAAGGGATATCCTTAGCGCACGCTATCAAACAGCAGGGTCTGAAGTCAGTAGCCGGAACCAGACCGTTAGCGCACGCTAAGGGCAGGTAATTAGCGCGCGCTACAGTGCTGTGGTTAGCGCACGCTGCGGGTTTGGTAGCGCACGCTAACTAGTAGTTCGAGGAAGTCCAGTGGCTACTGGACTGGGTCTGGAGGATTCGTTAGCGCACGCTAACTCTTGATGGTTAGCGCACGCTAACTGTGCATTTTTGTCAGAACGATTGTTCTGACGTCTCGATAGCGCACGCTAATCAGGTAAGATTAGCGCACGCTAAGCTGTCCAGTATAAAAACTGGACAACAGTCTTTAATCTTCATTTTCTTCATTTCTTCTTCTTCCTCCGCGGGTTTGAGACGTGGCGACTAGGGTTCACGACCTGGGCTAATTTTTGTTCATTCCAAGGTGTTTTAGAGCATCCTAGGTGATTATAACATCATCTAATCCATTGTTCTTCGCCAAATCAAGGTATTTTTCTTGAATCCCTAGAGTTGACTTTTTGGAGTTTTATTCTTGATTTTGTCTTCCATACGGTTTTGGTAAACCGATTGTTGTTTAATGATGTTGTTAAACATATCCTATGGATTGTATATCTATATTTCGGGTTGGAATTCCGTTTTCATGTTTTGACGGGACGAATCGTGTTCTTGGCCATTTTGGGGGAAACCCTTGAACCTTCGTCGTTTATTGCTTGAATTCAGCGGCTTTGGGTCGTACTTTGGAATTCATTTTCATTGTTATTGTTTTTCGTTCGTAGTTTATTGTCGCGGGTTGCCATTCGGTGGAGTCGGCGGGTTCGTGGTCGGTTCGTGCCAACCTACTTCGGTCGATTCTCCGCGTCGTGGTTTCGAGGAAAGTATTTTACTATACGAATTGTGTCTTGTGAATAGGGACGTCGTGTTATGGTTGTGATACATTGGTTTACTTTCGTGAATATGCTTCGTATGAATTGATTATTATGAACGATTGATGGTAGCGATAATACTCTCACTTAGCTCGTGGAATTGTGTTGGTCGTGTTAAACATCTAAGTATGTGCCGAGCGTGTTTGATCATTGTTGAGTTGTCGTGATGATTATGATATTTGTGTCGTGTTGATTCACTTACTTGATTATACATTTCGGTGTAATGCGGAATGGATTGACATTTGATGATTATGACTTGTGTTGTGACGATGTGTGTGTTCCAGGTAAGGTCTGACGAGGCCTCTGGAGTTCGGTACATGATGTGTACGAACAAGGTGTGTGATCCAGGTAGGGTCTGACGAGGCCTCTGGAGTTCGGTACATGATGTTTATGAACGATGTTTGTGGCCGGGTAGGGTCCGTTGAGGCCTCCGGAGTTCGGTACATGACGTGTACGAACAACGATCATATAAGAGTGATTGTTTGGATAACATTTTAAATACGGGTCTCAGACTCATAATGATATCTTATCCATTGTGTTTTGAAACGAGAATCGGGCTAAGGCCCTAATGTTTACGAAAAGGTTTTGTAAATTGGGACTCGAGGTCCAAAAGAATTTCTGTTTTAAAAATCCCCGAGATGATGTGTTCCTTTTCAAATATATCTTGCTTGAGTTCGAAATTCTAAAACTTCTCGGGAATATTTTGATATTTGATTTCCGTATTAAATTCGTAGTTGCTATTTACTTGTTGCATTTCGTATCGTAATATACTTGCACTAGTAAAACAATGGAGTTTTACTAACCCCCGAGTAATCGGGGGTGGATGTCTGTTTTGCGTCCAGGTACATGCAGGTTCAGAAGAGCAGTCACAGGATTGGCACAATAGGATGACGAGTTGCGATACTAATCAAGAGTCGAGAGTTGGTAGAGTTTGGTTGTATTGTTAGAGTTGATTTCAGTCTTCCGCTGTATTGTGTTTCGACCCCTGTGTGGGTAATGTTGTTTTAGTCAGTTCTGTTGATGGAGTTGTGTGACCTCATCGGTCTGTGTATTCATGTGTAACTGACCTTAACGGTCTGTATTATTATATTGTTTGACCCTGGTCGGGCAAGCATTTGGTTGTTTATGGATGTTTAGCCTGGTAGATCCTTGTGGAAAGGGCCTACGGCGTGTAATATTCCCATACGGTTTGGGGGTGTTACATTTATGGTATCGAAGCTTAGGTTGCGGAAACCTAGGCTGTCGGGTCAAGTCGAGTCGTGATTTGTCGAGTATTGTGTGGTTTTGTCATTCGAGATGTCGGGTTACAAGTTGAGTTGTGCGTAGTCACAACGTGTCGGTTATGTTGTCAGATGAGATTAGTATCGTGGGCGACCGTCATCTCCGTGCGGCCTGTAGACGTAAGTCTCCTCTTTTATGCATAATATATGTGTTCATGATATGTGTGATATTTGTGGTGCATGACGTTATTTGCACGGTGTTGTGTAATGGAGTTTGTATTCGATACTTGTGATACACTGTATGTGTATAGAACTGGACGTATTGACGTTTTGACGTTGAACCACCGTGTGGGGTGGTATAATGTGAAAGTTGTAAACTTTGATCGTTCCAAAAAAAAAAGGTACCGACAGTAGAGTTTGTGAGAGAATTAGATAGATGGTTTCGTTGTATGTCTAACTTGATGCCCATGAGATGCATTTGATTGAATTGGTGACCCCGTTTGCCGTTGGGGCACGTGGTTCTAAGTACGATTATTTTGTATTATTGTAAATATGCCCGCTGTGGGTAGGTTTGAAAATGTTTTTCCTAAAAGACTCTACTGGTTTGAGCATTTTTGTGGAAATCAAAATTTTTGAAAATATTTTGATGGTACGGTTAAAGAACGGTTTGTGTGGATTTGAAATCGGTTGAATTGTGACAAGTTGGTCATGTATTTTCAAGTAGCACCATCAATCAGTATTTGGAAAATGTGTTTTAAAATACTTCGGACATTGCAAAATACTACCGTCATTTTTATTACGATCGAAAGGATTTTTGGAAATTTTCTGTTTTGCAAAACGACTCTAATATTCGGAATTTAAATGTTATGTGTTTGAGTGTTGTGACGGAATAGTCTAAATTAATTGTATTGTTCTATAACGTTATCCTAGACATGATAGCTTATTTATGGTAACGATTAGTGTGCTGGCAGATATTAATAAGGTCATTTTGCTGACATCGGTTATAGAGTGGATTTGATATTTCAACGTATTGTTGTGCAAGTGATTTCAAATCAGAGCAGTTTTGATAATGGGTCCATGGCTTTGGTTAAATTACCGAGGTATTAATCAAAGTGTTTTCAAAATTTCATTTTTGCAAAATCTTTCGAACTCACAAATTTTAAAATATTATCATTTGAACAAATACCTCGGGAAAAATTTTATTTTTAAAGAATGTGACAAGTGCCTGATTTTAATGACATGTATTTGGTCTTGACTGTGTTTACTTTGGTAAAAGTCGTGCACCTCTATTGGTGTTGTAACACCCCCAAATCCTATTGGGTTATTACAGTTCCGTGGACCCCACGCCAGGAGATCCACCAGGCGAACAAGACTAAAATACATTAAATTAAACAACAAGGGAAAATCATAGTCCCTACCATGATATCCGACACCATATTCCGATAAGGAATTTCAACGACAAAAGTGGCCTACATGGCCAAAATGAAATACAACAGCATCCACGAACATCTGTTCGGGTAATACAACACGACAACAACTGACAAGACTGGAGTACACTCCAACTGACTGACCAACAAAGAACAACTCGGACTAGTATCGCTCGAATGCCTCGTCGCCATCGTCATGCCCCTGTGTCTCAACTCTCTCCTCGCAAGTACTTAAAACATGAAAACATGTTCCGCCCCCACGGGGTCAGTCATCCAGATAATGAATCTCAAATACATGTATAACATGATATGCATCCAAAGGCAGAATGAAACGGTATAATGATGATAATAATACGAGATGCTCACAAACCAAGATAAGAATCGAGCATTCGTGGAACACTATGCCCACGGCATACTGTTAATACCTGTTCGACAGGTTAGAACATAAGTGCCCAACGGCGAATCATAATCACAGAATACCACAATGAATTACACGACATGAGCCAAACCAGAACAGGATTAAATATGAATCACAATGCCCGGAGGCTCCAATGAAATTAACAAGACAATCACAATGCCTAAAAATCATTCAGCCGAAACTGTCAAATATCACAATCACGTGAAGCCGAAACAGCCCGGAGCTGTTATTGATTAGGGCCGAAGCCACGGCATGAAAGCCGTATCACAAGTAGGGCCGAAGCCACGGCATGAAAGCCGTATCACAAGTAGGGCCGAAGCCACGGCATGAAAGCCGTATCACAAGTAGGGCCGAAGCCACGACATGAAAGCCGTATCACAAGTAGGGCCGAAGCCACGGCATGAAAGCCGTATCACAAGTAGGGCCGAAGCCACGGCATGAAAGCCGTATCACAAGTAGGGCCGAAGCCACGGCATGAAAGCCGTATCACAAGTAGGGCCGAAGCCACGGCATGAAAGCCGTATCACAAGTAGGGATGGTATGCTGTCTTGAGTCGGCCAGCACCATCCTCGACAGTCCCAACTCAACACCTAGATTGCCTTAGAACGGCTAACCGATGACAATGATGCAGCGGATGATTCCATGAATGCTTGAGCGCTTCGATTTCCTTATAATGGCTAATCGATATGAACGATATGATGAATGATTGAATACCTCGATTGCCTTAGAACGGTCAATCGATACAATAATATAGTGAATGATTGAACATTTCGATTTGCCTGCGAACGGCAATTCGATAACAATGATATGAAGGATGCCTCGGTACCTTTAATCGGTTACCGACGACGAAGGTGAGAAATGAATAAGCCAATGCCTTTAATCGGCGTGTACAATTTTAATGACAATCCAAAAAGGAATAACAATAAATATTTGGCAAAATTGCCGAAAGGTATCGTATCGAACGATCTCTTAATATCAATGAATTCATGAAGAGACTAAGTCTCGGAATGATACAACACATTTATACACATATATGATGACATTAATCTCATTGACTAGTACAAGTATAAAACTTGCCTCAAACCGAAGGCGAGGAAGTCCTTCCACGAACAACGTCCTTAATAGGGAATACCGGCCACTCGAACAACCTTGAATTACACAAGCACCAACAATTAAGCAATATACGAATCAAACACGAATATAACGAACTCGAAACGTTGATACGATTAAACTAAGTTCATTGAGGCATTAGAACAAACACGTTGCGTCCAAACTCCGATTGTTTACAATCAAACTTCAATATACCAATATCAAAACCCCCAAGAAGTGTTTCAAACCAACGAAACATCTTCAATATGATTAATAATCCAAGACGAATATCCGAAAACGTGATTATAACAACAATTAGTCGAAAATCCCCAATTCCAACTCGATTTTCAAGGTGTTCTTGAATAATTCCTCAATAATCCAATGAATCCTTATACAAACTCATAATCATATACATATCCCTTCATATAAAATGATTATAACGTCCAAAATATCATATCTCAACACAAAATCGAAGTCCAAAGTGTTGAAGGAATTACCTCTTGAAGATCCAAGTGTTTTAATCCGAAGAACACGCGTTAGATTGATTATCCGGGCTTCACGATCGAAAGGAGATGAAGAAAATCAAACACCCAAATGATTTGTGAAGGAAAAACCTTCCCTCAAGCTTCTCTCTCTCGTAAAAGGTGGAAAAAACTGGAAGGAAATGGCTGAAATGTTGAAAAAACGGATTTAAAGGGGTTGACTACCCTGCCGGACACGGCCCGTGCCGATCGGCACGGTCGTGTCGCACGGTGGCGACGGTGGCGGCGAGGACTCGACCGTGTCCTGCTTGACACGGTCGCGGCGCGGAGGGCCTTCCGACAGTGACCCGTCCGACATCGACTCGGCATGACTCGACCGTGCCAGACGACACGGTCGGGCGTGTTGGGCAGATGATTCTGGCTTATTCGGAAGGGTTCGACTCGGCCGTGCCAGACGACACGGTCGGGTCCTGAGGCATACACTTCGGCATCTTCCGGACGAGTACGGCACGGGCCGTGTCGGACGACACGGCCGAGTTCGTTCGGCAGTGATCGGCCAATACTGAAAAATGAGCGGTTGAGCTAAAATGACCATAACTCTCTCGTCCGGACTCCGATTGACTCATCGTTTGAACCATTGGAAAGCTAACTCGATGATCTATAATATTGCAAAGATTTAAAATTTTTGGAATTACCAAAAATTAATGGTGATCTAACAAAGTCGAACTCATATGAGGAAAGTTGAAACAATGAATAATAACGATACACCACTCGAAGTTTTTCCGAACGGTGAACACGGTGAATGAACATGATTGATGAATGATCATAATCGAGTGAAAATACACTGAGTGACAATTACAGACTGATAATTACTGAATGAAAATGAATGAATTACAACTGGGTATTACATACACCCCCCCTTAAAAGGAGTTTCGTCCTCGAAACTCAGGGTAAACAACTCGGGATATGAACTGTCCATCAAGATCTAAAAACAATAATGCACATCTAGTCCTCGGGACCAAATCAATCGCACGCCCAAGTCCCCAAGACTTGACGTCTCGAATCTCAGTGAATGATTTCCCAAATTATCACGAAGTCTTGAGTACAAAGCCAAAGGGACGAATTCTCAACAAATCATCCAAATCTCAAGATTCTCGAATATGATCATAATAAAATAGATCAACAATAAATGATCCACAGTCACGATACATTAATACGGATAGATTTACACAGTCATCCAAAAAAACAAGGTTACATCTCAAATGTACCCAACATCGATATCCTTCCATATCATCAATCTCCTCTATCTCAACGATTTAAGGTATATCCGCAGATGAACTCGCCGCTAAATATGATCTCGGAAGGTTATGAGAATGAAAGTGACTAAAATGAATGATGAATGATAAATGACTACAAATCCGACAAGGATTTGGAATGACTCACCAAGGTGAATTAATAACGTCATGAGTGATAGCTCTCTGAAGTGATTGGAACCGCCGTTCCTCGTGAATTGAATGATTAATCGATAATTATGAGTCCCAACATGATTGATATATATGATGAATGAATTAGATGAATGAGTGAACGACAATGAAATGAATGATTGTCCTACTACCGAGCAAGAATTAACTTGTTCAAAATCGGTGATGAATGTCCTTACCTCGGGTTCTCGAAGCCTGATAGGACCCCTTGGATGAAGTACGGACTGGAGTAACAAAATCCCTCGAGGCTTGTGAGCCCTCTCGAGATCTAGCGGCACCAGAACTCCTGCAGTATTTCTGAAGGTGTCCCGGGTTTCCACACAGAAAACAAACAATAGCTGGCACCGTACACCGAGTATTAACGTGTCCTGCTGAATCACAGTTAGAGCAAACAACAGTCGAACTCGTCGCCTGAGAGGAAGAAGCCTTCTCAGCACGAAGACGACTGGAAAACGACCTCTTGGACGTCGGAGCCCGATGTCCCTCTGAACGAGTCGGCATTCTAGTCCTCTCTCCCGAAGGAACTGAAGGATGTTTCCGAGTAAGCTCCTTGATCAAAAGCTCTGCTCCAAGAGCCTTCCCGATGAACTCACTAAGTGAATTACAATTGTGGTTGAACAACTGCATCCTCAACTGCGGATTTAGTCTCTTGCTAAAATACTTGATCTTATCCGCCTCAGTACGGATAATTGACGAAGCGAACTGAAGTAGTCCCTGAAACTTCTCAGCGATGACAATAACACCCTCGTCCTCGACGGATTCAGGGTTCAAAACCTCTGATAACTTGGCTTCCCGCAGTGGGGTCGGATAATACCTCTCTATCATGAGAGTCTTGAATTCGCCCCAAACACAATCTCGATCGGTGGGTTTCACAGAAAGCCACCAAGAATAAGCACCCTTACTCAAGTAGTAAGCCGCTACCGCCACTTTACTCTCCTCCGGACACTGAACCATGTCGAAGAGTTTATCAAAATGCTCAAGCCAATGAACAATATCACCGGTTCCGACGAACCCTCAAAAGTAGGCGGCCTCTGACGAGAGATATCGCCAACAATCTGATTCACTCTCCCAGTCTGTCCATTAAACGGCTCCTGGAATTCCTGTTGCGGTGGACCACGAACCATCGAGGTCTGCATGGTCTCCATCATCCGCGTCATCTGAGTCATCTGGGCCATCATGCCTTGCATAAATATGAATGGGTCAACCCGAGCACCTTCCGAGTGAGATGCCTCTCGGGTACGACTCCCTGACGGCGATTGATTATCTGCTGATGAATGAGTAGCCTCACTATTCGATGAATTAATGATACCACTCGCATTCGCACGGGCATGCACACGAGATCCCGGGTTTCGGCCCGTACCGCGTCCTCCTCCCCTGCGTCCTCTGACAGCTCTATCCATACTGAAGTAGGAAAGTCACATGATGATTATAGAGTCCGCATGAATATCGCATTATGATTACGTTACAGAGTGACAATAATGAGCATACACGCTCTCGCACAATGAATGCATTAATGATTTAATGAAATGATCGTCGACATTAAGTCAGAGTATGATAAGATCGTATGGAACATCAAATGATGTAACATGATTGCCTCATGAAATTCCTGAAATGATTACCCTGAACAAGTTAACAAGGTTGAAAATTCGATCCTCAAGATCAACAACTGAACCGTGAGATGGGCTGAAAGATTAATGAATTAACTGAATAATGAGATCAACTGATTGATGAATGAATTAACTGAATGATGAGATTGACTGAGTGATGAATGAATTATGTGAGTGATGATATTGACTGAGTGATGAATGAATTAACTGACTGATGAATGAATTATCTGAGTGATGATATTGACTGAGTGATGAATGAATTAACTGAGTGATGAGATCAAAATGATGATTGAGGATTATTAACTGATGATTGAGTTGATCCTTAATGCTTACACAAGTCATGCGTGCTCCAAAACAATTAGTCATGAATCAATCACAACACTAATATCACATATATGTTTCAACAAACATGAACAATTAATGACATGATGGATGTATGAACACAAAGAGAATCGAGTCCTTACACAGGTCATACGAAGCTTCGAGGTCTCGCGATACTAGTCTTCACTGACGACGACTCGATGAATGAATGACTCGTGCAGTCGCACTAATATTACGACTCACAAAACCTGACTGACTAGATTGTCATAACCTGACAATCCCACTACTACCGCGTCGGTAGGACCACATAACTCACATCTCAGGGTATTTCACAACCCAGATCTCTGATACCATCTTCTGTAACACCCCCAAATCCTATTGGGTTATTACAGTGCCGTGGACCCCACGCCAGGAGATCCACCAGGCGAACAAGACTAAAATACATTAAATTAAACAACAAGGGAAAATCATAGTCCCTACCATGATATCCGACACCATATTCCGATAAGGAATTTCGACGACAAAAGTGGCCTACATGGCCAAAATGAAATACACAAAGATCCACGAACATGCATTCGGGTAATACAACACGACAACAATCGACAAGACTGAGTACACTCCAACCGATCGACCAACAAAGAACAACTCGGACTAGTATCGCTCGAATGCCTCGTCGCCATCGTCATGCCCCCGTGTCTCAACTCTCTCCTCGCAAGTACCTAAAACATGAAAACATGTTCCGCCCCACGGGTCATCATCCAGATAATGAATCTCAAATACATGTATAACATGATATGCATCCAAAGGCGTAATGAAACGGTATAATGATGATAATAATACGAGATGCTCACAAACCAAGATAAGAATCGAGCATTCGTGGAACACTATGCCCACGGCATACTGTTAATACATTGACGAGTTAGAACATAAGTGCCCAACGGCGAATCATAATCACAGAATACCACAATGAATTACACGACATGAGCCAAACCAGAACAGGATTAAATATGAATCACAATGCCCGGAGGCTCCAATGAAATTAACAAGACAATCACAATGCCTAAAAATCATTCAGCCGAAACTGTCAAATATCACAATCACGTGAAGCCGAAACAGCCCGGAGCCGTTATTTATTAGGGCCGAAGCCACGGCATGAAAGCCGTATCACAAGTAGGGCCGAAGCCACGGCATGAAAGCCGTATCACAAGTAGGGCCGAAGCCACGGCATGAAAGTCGTATCACAAGTAGGGCCGAAGCCACGGCATGAAAGCCGTATCATAAGTAGGGCCGAAGCCACGGCATGAAAGCCGTATCACAAGTAGGGCCGAAGCCACGGCATGAAAGCCGTATCACAAGTAGGGATGGTATGCTGTCTTGAGTCGGCCAGCACCATCCTCGACAGTCCCAACTCAACACCTCGATTGCCTTAGAACGGCTAACCGATGACAATGATGCAGCGGATGATTCCATGAATGCTTGAGCGCTTCGATTTCCTTATAATGGCTAATCGATATGAACGATATGATGAATGATTGAATACCTCGATTGCCTTAGAACGGTCAATCGATACAATAATATAGTGAATGATTGAACATTTCGATTTGCTGCGACGGCAATTCGATAACAATGATATGAAGGATGCCTCGGTACCTTTAATCGGTTCTGACGACGAAGGTGAGAAATGAATAAGCCAATGCCTTTAATCGGAGTGAAAAATTTTAATGACAATCCAAAAAGGAATAACAATAAATATTTGGCAAAATTGCCGAAAGGTATCGTATCGAACGATCTCTTAATATCAATGAATTCATGAAGAGACTAAGTCTCGGAATGATACAACACATTTATACACATATATGATGACATTAATCTCATTGACTAGTACAAGTATAAAACTAGCCTCAAACCGAAGGCGAGGAAGTCCTTCCACGAACAACGTCCTTAATAGGGAATACCGGCCACTCGAACAACCTTGAATTACACAAGCACCAACAATTCGCTTAATATACAAATCAAACACGAATATAACGAACTCGAAACGTTGATACGATTAAACTAAGTTCATTGAGGCATTAGAACAAACACGTTGCGTCCAAACTCTGATTGTTTACAATCAAACTTCAATATACCAATATCAAAACCCCCAAGAAGTGTTTCAAACCAACGAAACATCTTCAATATGATTAATAATCCAAGACGAATATCCGAAAACGTGATTATAACAACAATTAGTCGAAAATCCCCAATTCCAACTCGATTTTCAAGGTGTTCTTGAATAATTCCTCAATAATCCAATGAATCCTTATACAAACTCATAATCATATACATATCCCTTCATATAACATTATTATAACGTCCAAAATATCATATCTCAACACAAAATCGAAGTCCAAAGTGTTGAAGGAATTACCTCTTGAAGATCCAAGTGTTTTAATCCGAAGAACACGCGTTAGATTGATTATCCGGGCTTCACGATCGAAAGGAGATGAAGAAAATCAAACACCCAAATGATTTGTGAAGGAAAAACCTTCCCTCAAGCTTCTCTCTCTCGTAAAAGGTGGAAAAAACTAGAAGGAAATGGCTGAAATGTTGAAAAAACGGATTTAAAGGGGTTGACTACCCTGCCGGACACGGCCCGTGCCGATCGGCACGGTCGTGTCGCACAGCTGTCCGATAGGGACTCGACTGTGTCCTGCTTGACACGGTCGCGGTGCGGAGGGCCTTCCGACAGTGACCCGTCCGACAGCGACTCGGCATGACTCGACCGTGCCAGACGACACGGTCGGGCGTGTTGGGCAGATGATTCTGGCTTATCCGGAAGGGTTCGACTCGGCCGTGCCAGACGACACGGTCGGGTCCTGAGGCATACACTTCGGCATCTTCCGGACGAGTACGGCACGGGCCGTGTCGGACGACACGGCCGAGTTCGTTCGGCAGTGATCGGCCAATACTGAAAAATGAGCGGTTGAGCTAAAATGACCATAACTCTCTCGTCCGGACTCCGATTGACTCATCGTTTGAACCATTGGAAAGCTAACTCGATGCTCTATAATATTGCAAAGATTTAAAATTTTTGGAATTACCAAAAATTAATGGTGATCTAACAAAGTCGAACTCATATGAGGAAAGTTGAAACAATGAATAATAACGATACACCACTCGAAGTTTTTCCGAACGGTGAACACGGTGAATGAACATGATTGATGAATGATCATAATCGAGTGAAAATACACTGAGTGACAATTACAGACTGATAATTACTGAATGAAAATGAATGAATTACAACCGGGTATTACAGGTGTAACCGTGCGAGTTACTTATGAATTTAAGTCTATTATTGCAGTGTTAGTTCGTGTAATCGTGTGATGATTTGGAGTGAATACTTTATTGTGCTGCTGTTTGTTGCCCTATGTTGATTATGTGATATTTGTTTTCTTTTTCTGATCGGTGGCCGTTTAGTATGCTGAGAGGTAGAGGTCGAGAGCGTGGTCGTGGTAGAGGTCGGAATCAGGTGCATGAGAGGGCGACTCGCTCGTTGTCAAGCGCCAATGAGCTCAGTACATGTGGTCGAGATGACCAATCGCGTGAGCAGAGGCAATCAACTAGGGAAAATGCTGACATTGGCGCCACCACCATCCTTCGTCAGGTGGTTGACTAGTTGGCACATATGAATCAGACCATACATCGGGATGGGATCCCAGATGAGGATAATGGAGCTAGTATGTGGTTACGAGGTGTGATGAGAATGCACCCGCCCCGTTTTGTAGGTTATTCGGACTCGTTAGGTTGGGAGAACTGGCTCTTCCAGTTGGACAGAACATTTGATGCCATAGCTTGTCCCGATGAGAGAAGAGTGCCTATTGCTCAATACCTGCTCGACAGGGAAGCTGCAGACTGGTGGGAGGCCGTAGCGCCTAGTGATCGTACCGCTACTTGGGCTGAATTCAAGACTTCTATGGAGGCCGAGTATTGTCCGCCGCCTGTTAAAGAACGTAGAATTGTCGAGTTTTTCTCGGCTATGCCCTGAGATGTGTCGATATCTCAAGCAATAGTCGATTACAATCTACAGCTGTGTTACGTTTGAGATCAGGTGCGAAGTGAGACAGATAAGGTTCATTACTTTGATATGCGTATGAAACCTCAGGTTCGGCAGTGTATGGCCCCTTTTATGTGTACAACGATGAAGAACTATCAAGATCGAGCCTTAGCATTTGAAATGACTATGATGTCTACAGAGTCTGTATCGGTAGTGAAGAAGCAGAAGATTTCTGATGACGCATCGGGAAGTGAGAGAATTGGGATTCCTAAACCTCGACCCCCGTATTAGTCGAGTATGGGACCTTCTCGGTCAGCTAGAGAATCTAAAAGACCCGAGCTGGTGTCTTTGAGTTCTGGTAATGCTCCTAGGTGTTTCAACTGTAACGTTCTAGGCCATGAACGCGCGCATTGTAAGAAACCGCTAGTGACTTTTTATAATTGTGGACACGAGGGGCATCGAGTTCAGTACTGCGAGATTGTTGCCGAGATGATAAGGGACCGGAGTTCCATTCCTACTTCTGGAGGGCCCAGTGGTCCAGTGATAGTGTTTTTGGTACTCGTTGCGCGGATTGTTTCTCGTGTAGGGATGTATTTTGTAACGTTTTACGTTTGGAACTTGTTAAATGATATTTTGTTTTGAATAAGTTCCCGTATAGTTGTTGAACCTACGGAGGCGTGACAGAGGACCGCGGAGTCATGAACATGGTATTTTATTATGTGTCGTTATATTTTGTTTCGTATCACTGTGATAACCTTAGTTTAAGTTTAGGGACGAAACTTATTTTTAGTATGATAGAATGTAATATCCGATATTCTCGTTTTCTGTTATCTTGAATTGTTTATGTTTTGACGTCGGACATTTTCTTGTTGATGAGTATCGGAGTTATTTCTATCGTGATATTCTATTTGTTTCTTTCGCATAGCCGTTTTAGTCAGTGCGGCTTGTTGCGCGTGCGTTTATTTGATTAAATGTGTGCATGTGATGTGACTTTAATTGCTCGTTATTGTTTCGAATCATAGCCGGTGACGTTGTGTTGGACGTCGTGGAGCGTGTTTTTCACGCCGTATATTCCTTTGCATTGCTTGTAATGTTTCGCCGATGGGCGAGAGTTACGCATTTCTTGTGTACCTCGTTGAGTTTACCTGGCGGGATATTACTTCTCCCTACTTGTTTTAAGTTTCGGGACGAAACTTCTTTTAAGGAGGGTAGTATGTAATATCCGCAATTTCGATTTTCGGTAATTTTCTTTTTTTGCGGGAATCTGTTTGACGACTCGCTTGTGACCGTTTCGTCATTCTGAGAATGCTTAATTCTGCACTTTTCGACGTCTGAGTTCATTTCGGTGTCGTTATTCCGAGTTCCGTGCTTTTTAGCGACTTTTCCGCACTTGAGTTAGATTCTTGCGAATCTCGTTCGGAACTGCTATTTCGAGTTTCCTGTAAGTCCGTTTAACTTTGTTAGACATTTTGTGAACTTCGGTTTGGTTATTCGATCATGTATCGTGATTTTCGGGCATTTTGGGCCATTTTATATTTTTCCCAAAGTTGTGGGTATCCGTATACGTATTTGTTATCTCGACCCTTTTTATGGCCGTGTGTGAGTTTGATGGTAACCCAAACTCTTGGTATGATCTTATTCTGGAGTTTTCCGTGCGTATCTTGATCTTGGTATTTCGATCGTAGGGGTTCGTTGTTGTAACCAGCTTTGAGAGTACTACTGCTGTAGTCATGGGTGCGTTAGCGCACGCTAAGGCATATCCTTAGCGCACGCTATCGAACAGCAGGGTCTGAAGTCAGTAGCTGGAACCAGGCCGTTAGCGCACGCTAAGGGCAGGTCATTAGCGCGCGCTACAGTGATGTGGTTAGCGCACGCTACGGGTTTGGTAGCGCACGCTAACTAGTAGTTCGAGGGAGTCCAGTGGCTAATGGACTGGGTCTGGAGGATTCGTTAGCGCACGCTAACTCTTGATGGTTAGCGCACGCTAACTGTGCCTTTTTTGCAGAACGATTGTTCTGACGTCTCGATAGCGCACGCTCATCAGGTAAGATTATCGCACGCTAAGCTGTCCAGTATAAAAACTGGACAACAGTCTTTAATCTTCATTTTCTTCATTTCTTCTTCTTCCTCCCCGGGTTTGAGACGTGGCAACTAGGGTTCACAACCTGGGCTAATTTTCGTTTATTCCAAGATGTTTTAGAGCATCCTAGGTGATTATAACATCATCTAATCCATTGTTCTTCGCCAAATCAAGGTATTTTTCTTGAATCCCTAGAGTTGACTTTTTGGAGTTTTATTCTTGATTTCGTCTTCCATCCGGTTTGGTAAACCGATTGTTGCTTAATGATGTTGTTAAACATATCCTATGGATTGTATATCCATATTTCGGGTTGGAATTCCGCTTTCATGTTTTGACGGGACGAATCGTGTTCTTGGCCATTTTGGGGGAAACCCTTGAACCTTCGTCGTTTATTACTTGAATTCAGCGGCTTTGGGTCGTACTTTGGAATTCATTTTCGTTGTTACTGTTTTTCGTTTGTAGTTTATTGTTGCGGGTTGCCATTTGGTGGAGTCGGCGGGTTCGTGGTCGGTTTGTGCCAACCTACTTCGGTCGATTCTCCGCGTCGTCGTTTCGAGGCAAGTATTTTACTATACGAATTGTGTCTTGTGAATAGGGACGCCGTGTTATGGTTGTGATGCATTGGTTTACTTTCGTGAATATGCTTCGTATGAATTGATTATTATGAACGATTAATGGTAGCGATAATACTCTCACTTAGCTCGTGGAATTGTGTTGGTCGTGTTAAACATCTAAGTATGTGCCGAGCGTGTTTGATCATTGTTGAGTTGTCGTGATGATTATGATATTTGTATCGTGTTGATTCACTTACTTGATTATACATTTCGGTGTAATGCGGAATGGCTTGACATTTGATGATTATGAGTTGTGTTGTGACGATGTGTGTGTTTCAGGTAAGGTCTGAGGAGGCCTCTGGAGTTCGGTACATGATGTGTACGAACAAGGTGTGTGATCCAGGTAGGGTCTGACGAGGCCTCTGTAGTTCGGTACATGATGTGTACGAGCAAGGTGTGTGATCTAGGTAGGGTTTGACGAGGCCTCTGGAGTTCGGTACATGATGTGTACGAACGATGTTTGTGGCCCGGTAGGGTCCGTTGAGGCCTCTGGAGTTTGGTACATGACGTGTACGAACAACGATCGTATAAGAGTGATTGTTTGGATAACATTTTAAATACGGGTCTTGGACTCATAATGATATCTTATCCATTGTGTTTTGAAACGAGAATTGGGCTATGGCCCTAATGTTTGCGAAAAGGTTTTGTAAATTGGGACTCGAGGTCCAAAAGAATTTCTGTTTTAAAAATCCCCGAGATGATGTGTTCCTTTTCAAATATCTCTTGCTTGAGTTCGAAATTCTAAAACTTCTCGGGAATATTTTGATAATTGATTTCCGCATTAAATTCGTAGTTGCTATTTACTTGTTGCATTTCGTATCGTAATATACTTGCACTAGTAAAACAGTGGAGTTTTACTAACCCCCGAGTAATCGGGGGTGGATGTCTGTTTTGTGTACAGGTACATGCAGGTTCAGTGGAGCAGTCACAGGATTGGCACAAGAGGATGACGAGCTGCGATACTAATCAAGAGTCGAGAGTTGGTAGAGTTTGGTTGTATTGTTAGAGTTGATTTCAGTCTTCCGTTGTATTGTGTTTCGACCCATGTGTGGGTAATGTTGTTTTAGTCAGTTCTGTTGATGGAGTTGTGTGACCTCATCGGTCTGTGTATTCATGTGTAAGTGACCTTAACGGTCTGTATTATTATATTGTTTGACCCTAGCCGGGCAAGCATTTGGTTTTTTATGGATGTTTAGCCTGGTAGATCCTTGTGGAAAGGGTCTACGGCGTGTAATATTCCCATACAGTTTGGGGGTGTTACATTTATGGTATCGGAGCTTAGGTTGCGGAAACCTAGGCTGTCGGGTCAGGTCGAGTCGTGATTTGTCTAGTATTGTGTGGTTTTGTCATTCGAGATGTCGGGTGACAAGTTGAGTTGTGCGTAGTCACAACGTGTCGGTTATGTTGTCAGATGAGATTAGTATCGTGAGCGACCGTCATCTCCGTGTGGCCTGTAGACGTAAGTCTCCTCTTTTATGCATAATATATGTGTTCATGATATTGTGATATTTGTGCTGCATGACGTTATTTGCACGGTGTTGTGTAATGGAGTTTGTATTCGATACTTGTGATACACTGTATGTGTATAGAACTGGACATATTGACGTTTTGATGTTGAACCACCGTGTGGGGTGGTATAATGTGAAAGTTTTAAACTTTGATCGTTCCAAAAAAAAAAGGTTAACGACAGTAGAGTTTGTGAGAGAATTAGATAGATGGTTTCGTTGTATGTCTAACTTGATGCCCATGAGATGCATTTGATTGGACGCCGAATCCCCAAAAAATTCGCGTTGATTTGAGGCAATGCATAATCCCGGAGTGCTAATGCTGGTTGAGCTTGCTGAATAGGGTTCTCCACCCCGTGATTTTCTGTGTTATCGGCCATGGTATCCTTTGTTGACCGCTCACGCCTTTCTTTCTTGTTTTTCCGCAAAGTGTGCTCGAGTTCAGTATCCAAAGGTAATAGACCTTCGTCACCGAATTTTCTAAACGAAACTCCTGAAAGGAACACAAATAAAAAAAATTACACAAAAATAAAATAAGGTTCAAATTAAGATTAGAAATACTGAAATTGATATTAGTAAAACAATTAGTCCCTGACAACGGCGCCAAAAACTTGTTACGTATTTTGGTGAACGCAAGTGCACGTTGTCGTAAGCAAGTAATAAAGTGATAAGTAAGATATCGTTCCCTCGAGGACTGACTTACTAATTACTAATTTATTTGTATTCTAATTTTATCTGAACGATCGAATTTGGTGGTGCAAGGAATATTAAAGAAAACTAATAAAGTGATAAACTAAAACAACTAATAAAATCGATTATTCGAAGAAAGAAGATCAAATAGGAGAATAATCTAGGATTGAGAATCCGCCTCGATTTATCCGAATTACTCTTAATTTATATAAATTAAGCAATTTCCCAATTTATTGAAGGCGAAGATTTCTAAGATACTCTAATGCCTCTCCCGAGGTCTGTAGAATTTTCTAAGGTGAATAAATCACTCTATTCCTAGGTGAATTAATTCAACGATAGGCAAAAAGTACAAAATCTTCAGACGGGCCACGTGATTCCTATGAGTATATTCCTATCTCACAAGATAAAATGTTTCTCACCAATTTTTCCTACTAACTCTCCTCTCCCGATTCGAGTTGCGTAATCAAAACAATTCAATCATAGGCCACATAATTGAACGCATTAAGAACAATTGGGGATAACTCAATAGAGAAGCGAAATATATATTAATAATGCAAAATCAAAAGTTAATCCGTCAAAATCTCGGTTTCATCACAATCCTAGAAAAGGGTTCTAGCCCGACATGCTAGAAGATAATACACAAAGAATTAAAGAAAGCATAAGAAAAATCAAACACAGTTGGAGAACTTGAATTCCTCTGTTCTCTAGCTTCTGCTCTCTGCTCCTCGATATTTTCTCCTTCTGATTGATGATATTATCTTCTGACCTTCAATGCCTATTTATAATATTTCATCAGCCTCAAAAACGCATCCAGAAATTAGGTCATAAACGGACTTCCAAACCGCCGAAATCGTGAGCTGCGAGTATGAACCCTGCGCGGCGGGCCGCGGCCCGGCTTTAGTGTGCCGCGGCCCCTGTCCTCACCCGTTAGGCCTGGGCGCTCCTGTGCCTTATGGGACGCGGCTCAGAGCTTGCGTGTCGCGGCCCCCGGTACCGTTTGTACCGATCCTTCTGGGCTCCTCCTGTGCCGCGGCCCAGCGTCTGTGTGCCGCGGTCCCCGACCAAAAAATGTCGTTTTGGCCCGTTTTTCTTTGCTCAAGCTCCCGGACTCGAATTTCCTTTAAAACATATAAAGATAATGCATTAAAAGCTCATTTACACAGATTTTAAACTAAAAATGGGAATAAAATAATGATAATTAAGCGCATAAAAATACATCTAACATCTTCACCAAGTATTCATACTCCAATAACATCAAACGAGTGACTGCACTACACGAGGAAAACCATGGTTTTCATGGTATGCTTGGAAGCTTAGATTGTATGCACTTGGAATGGAAAAATTGTCCAATCGCATGGCATGATTCATAAACTCTGGGTGACCAAGGGGCACCTATAATAATGCTCGAAGCGGTTGCCTCACAAGACTTGTGGATATGGCATGCATTCTATAGTCTTTCTGGTTCGCGAAATGATTTTAACGTGCTCAATGAATCTCCATTATTTAACGACGTCTTGCACGAATGTGCACCTAAAGTTATTTTTGTGGTAAACGGAACACAATATACAAAGAGATACTATTTAACAGATGGTATCTATCAGGAATGGGCAACATTCGTCAAAAGTTTTCAATGCCCTTCAGATGAGAAGAGAAACAAAATCAAGCAAAGACAAGAGGCTGCAAAAAAAGATATCGAAAGAGCCTTCGAAGTTCTACAATCAAGATGGACAATTATAAAGGGGCCGGCTCAATTATAGTATAAAGTGGATTTAAATGACATAATATTATTTGGCATATATGATAATTGAGGAGCAGGGTGAAGATGGGGTCAACTACGAAGATACCTTTGAAGAACCTACGACTCAACCGTTTCAAGGTCCTCCAACTCCGACGTGATTTGATTGAGCATCTTTGGAGCAATTCCAATTTTGAAGAGTGATTTTTTCTCAATTTCATTTTAATGAGTTATTATTTCTAATGCTTTATTTTTTATTTTCGTTCCTAATAAAAATTATTATTTTCTTTAATTTAATTTGTAAGCATAAATCGAAAAAAAATATTAATCAAGAAGACTAATTTTGTAAATGAATATTATCATAAATATATTACAAATATATAAGTATATATAGATAGAAATATTTCTTAAAATATAAAGTACAAAGATTAAATAAAAAATATATGGGACCCAAAAAAAGTAGGTTTGAGAGGTTTACTGTTAAATAGCATTTAAATTTCTGTGAGTAGGGTTTGTGTTTTGATGATATGGCACATTGGAAATTGAAAAAAAGGAGGTTTGGAGAGAAGGGTTATTAGAGATGCTCTTAGGTTGAGGGTTGTGATGTAAATGAGACAGAAACTAATATTCTATTAGAAAGTGGAGTTAGGTTGGATTGGTACAAGATCACCATTAGAAATAGAGGTGTTCAGCGATTCGGTTCGAAACGGCGATCCGAAGGTTTTGAACCATTGACCACTGTTCGGTTAACCGTTGACCGCAGTTCAGTTAACCGTGGACCGCGGTTCGGTTCAAAACTGGAACCGTCAACTGTTTTAAGACGGTTCGGTTCTGGTTCGGCATTTTGACGAACCGCGAACCGGCGGTTCAACCGCCGAAATTTAAAAAAATTGAATTTTGAATTTTATATCCATTGCTCCGAACCACCAGTTCATTTGGAAACGGCGGTTCGCAACGGTCACAAAGTCCTTTTTTATTTTTAATACATTTTAACACCTATAAATACCCCTCTCTCTGTTGGAAAGTAAAACGCAGCGGAAGCGAAGTTTGATAAAGTTGATAATCGCATTTTACGCATCTACGAGCATTAGATCTATTTAGGCATGCTAATTAATTAATTACTAAGACTAATAAGCAATTTAAATATTATTTATTATTTATTAATCAAATATGTTGATTAATTAAAATATCCTAATCTAGATCCAAGATCATAGGATATTACCTTTTGAAGCGTGTTGGTTACTTCCGTCTTGATCGCCTTGTATTTCTACCTTTAGATCTTCTAGAGTATGATCCGCCTTGAACCGGACGTTATGTGGGCAACGAGCTATCGGATCTTGTTTGGACACCTATGGGATCGGCCGATTTCACCTTGATATGTGATCACTATATTTTTCTTTGCTCTCTAGTATTTTATGAACACTCTTAGCAAATTAATTGTGTTATCTAAATTGTAGAATCAAAGACACAAGTCTAGATCTATAATTAAACACCAGAGGAAAAAATTGATCACACAAGCTCACCAAGCATATGTTAAAATCGGCCAACCTCCCCTGAGTCCTATTTATAGGCTCTTGGACTACTACTAGGGATCTAAAGGAGGATTATGGAAGGACTCCTAATAAATTCATCTTACCTTATTAGGACTCTTCCGAATATATGATGAATCTATTAATATAAACTTAGTCCACTAAAAAGTTGATATTGCACTTCCTACCAAAATCCCAAATTACAAAATTGGGCTCCTTATTAAATATATTATTTCCCGTGTTTAAGATATCGAATGTCCATTAATTAATTATAAGCTACTGACAGCTTTAATTAATTAATATCTTATCCAAGAGTAGTACCACTCGAACCTTATTATTATATCGGAATTAAATCCACCTGCAGGGTTTAATATAATAATCATTATCGAGCTCCTCAAGAGGACATCATCAACCCGCACGAGTCGGGACACGATTTCTAGTAATAATAATAACTGTCGTATAAACAATATTATTGCCCAAGATACGAGGCTTATTGAGTCGATCATTTTGACTCTCACCTATGGTAAATCAAAGCAATAAGTATTATAAATACACAATTAAATATTATATACTTAGAATTAAGAAATAATAATTATCCGAGATTTACGTTCTTCTTACAGTCAGTATAGAAGACACTATCTCACCTCGATCCAGTTCAACGTATGCAAATACGCTAATGTATGCTAATAGTCAAGACCAACTATTCTCAAGCATACACTACAACCCTTTATATAATTTGTCTAATAATTATATAGGTTGTGAACTATTATATTATTTTATAAGGCACCGATAATGTGATCTTCCGTGTGACACCAACACACCACATTATCTACAATATAAAATAATTAGACATTTCATTTGCATAACCATAACGTGAATTAATATGCAAAACATGTGATTAAATGTAATTAATATTCTCATAGGTAGTAACAGGGAAATTAGGTAATACAAGCATAAAGTATGCTTTGCAGTATACAATCCTAACAATCTCCCACTTATACTCAAAGCATGCTTTTAAGTATACTACTCTATTACATAGTCTCTCATTTCTCCCACTTATACTCAAAGCAATGCTGCCATACACCGTAATCCCATTCCTTCCACATGCCTTTCAAAAACTTTTCAAGGTAGGCCTTTCGTGAAAGGGTCAGCAAGATTATCTTCCGATGCAACCCTGGCTACAACTACGTCTCATTCCTTTACGAAGTGTCGTATGATGTGGTACTTGCGGTTGATATGTTTACTTGCCTGATGGGCTCGTGGTTCCCTTGAATTTGCGACTGCACCAGTATTATCACAATAAAGTGTAATACCCTCTGGCAAATCGGGAATCACATCTAAGTCCTCCAGGAAGTACTTGAGACACACTGCCTCCTTGGATGCCTCAGAGGCTGCCACGTACTCGGCTTCCATGGTAGAGTCTGAGATGCATTTCTGCTTCACACTCCTCCAACTAATAGCTCCACCTCCCAGGCTAAACACATAACCCGAAGTAGACTTGGACTTTTCTTTGTCCGATGAAAAATCTGAGTCAGTGTAACCCACCGGAAACAGGTCGTCTGATTGATATACAAGCATGTACTCCCTAGTCCTTCTCAGGTACTTGAGTATGTGCTTGACAGCAATCCAGTGTCCTGGTCCTGGGTTCGACTAATATCTAGTAGCCATGCCCACGGCATGACAGATATCTGGTCTGGTGCAAAGCATAGCATACATGAGACTTCCCACAGCGGATGCATAAGGGACCATCTTCATGTCATCTATCTCCTTTTGTGTCTTAGGACACATGTTCTTAGATAGTTGAATTCCATGCCTGTAAGTTAGAAAACCTTTCTTGGAATTCTCCATGCTAAACCACTTCAGCACTGTATCGATATAGGATGCCTGGGATAATCACAACATCCTCTTATTCCGATCACGAAAGATCCTGATTCCAAGGATGTGTCCTGCTTCTCCTAGATCCTTCATATCGAACTGCTCAGATAGCCATACCCGTACGTCCGACAATTCCTTCACGTTGTTTCCAATCAGAAGAATATCGTCTACATACAGTACAAGAAACACCAACACGTTTCCATCGCATTTCTTATACACACAACTCTCACTCAGACATTGGACGAATCCATATGACTGGACTACTTCATCAAAACGAGTGTTCCAAGATCTAGATGCTTGCTTAAGTCCATAAATGGATTTCTTAAGTTTGCACACCAAGTGCTCTTCTCCTTTAGCAATGAATCCCTCTGCTTGGCGCATATAGATTTCCTTGTCTAGACTCCTATTCAAGAATGCAGTCTTGATATCCATCTGCCAAATCTCCAGATCCAAATGCGCAGCTATAGCTAAAAGAATCCGGATTGACTTAAGCATGGCTACCGGTGAAAAGGTTTCATCATAATTGATACCCTCTTTCTGAGTGTAACCTTTTGCAACAAGCCTCGCTTTGAAGGTTTCAACCTTCCCGTCACGTCCTTTCTTTCGCTTGTAGACCCATTTACTCCCAATGGATTGTACACCATCAGGTAGCTCTACTAGCTCCCACACTTGATTGGAATCCATAGATCCCATTTCTGATTCCATTGCTACTTGCCAGGAGTCAGCATCTTTATCTTGGATTGCCTCCTTATAGGTCCAGGGAACTGATTCATCTTTACCTGGGATTGAGTCCGAAGACTTTCCCACGCCTATGAATCGTTCGGGCTGACGAACAACCTGTAATATCCGCATTTTTCCCTTCTCTTATTATTCTCATCTTGGTGCATTTTCGTTTCTAGCAACTCGTTTGTAACCGTATTGACATTTTGAGGATATTTAATATTGAACTTTTGTCGCTCGAGCTTGTTTCGGACTCGTTTTACTCGAGTCGGTGTTTCATGTTGTTTCCGTCGCTATTTGGAGTGTTATCATAATCGTCGTTCGGAACCGCCGTTTTGGGGTTGCCGAAGATCGATCTCATGTTATAGTGGGCGTTGTGAGTTTTGTTGGTGTTTCGACCATGTTTCGTACATTTCACATGTTTGGATCGTTTTGTAAATTTCCCAAAAGTTTGGGAAATTTACGTTTGATGTTGTTTTCTGAACCTTTGAGTAGTCGGGAATATGTTTTCCCTTCGGTACTTAAGTTCGTCGTTTCAGGCCCCTTGCGTCCGTACCATCGTGAATTGTTCATCGTTGTATTTCGATTCTTTTCGGTACCTCCCTCTTTCATTCCTGGCCTGTACTCCACAGCAAGGAATGTTACGTACGTAACACCCTTTTCGGTTACGTACGTAACGCCCTAGTGTATTTCGGTCCAGGCGATTCTGCCTTTTTGGTTACGTACGTAAGGCCCTTATGGCTTACGTACGTAATACGACGCGTTAGCGGTGGTGGCTAACGTGCGTAGCAGGCTGGGGTTATAAACCCGTGAGTTGACAGATTTCGGACATTCTTAATCCCTCTACTTCCCATCCGACTCCTAGGCGACCTTCTTGGTATTTCCGGCGATTTGAAGCTTTGTAACTCCGAGCCATCATCTTCTTCGAGTTTTTGGTGTATATTATCAACCTCTAATCGTGCTCTTCATCATTATTCAAGGTAAACTCCTAAAAACCTTGTTTTGGGTAAATTGAAGGGGTTTTCATGTTTCGTCCGATTCGTTCCGTATGTTAGATTAATTCATGATGTACATGATTAATCTCGTTAGTTTTGTTGGTTTCCCTACGGATTCATGCTATATTTCGTAGTAACTTTGTAATCGTAAGGGTTTGGTTGAGGTCCGCCCTCGTTGTTGTTTTTATACGAATATACATGAATCGTAGGCGGGTTTTCGGTGTATTCCAATTCCGTATTCATTTAGAAACGGTTGTGATTGTATTCTTCAAATCGTTAGGTTCGGTTCCGTTGGTTCCTAGCGGTTGTCGGTGACCTTCCTTTCCGTTCTTCACGTCGTCAATAATTCGAGGCAAGTATTTTTGGAAACCTTTAAGCTTAACATGAAATGGTGATGTATATTACTTGTGTGTAACTCACCTCGTGTTGGCCCGACGGGGTCAAGGAGGGAAATCTATGCTGCCGCCCGGATTTCACGAGTTTGTTTAGCTAGCCATGCGGGAGGGTCCTTAGAGGCCTCGTGCGGGAATCTATGATATTACTCTGTTCCCAAGGCGATGCATGTGCGTGTTTTATTTTGTAATGTAGCCAGGTGGAGGGTCCTTAGAGGCCTCGTGCGGGAATCTATGATATTACTCGTTCCCAAGGCAAATTATTTGACTGTTTGTTTCCTAAAAGACATGTCTTGTTTTGGTTTTCGAAATGATTATTGGTGCATGTACTATGAAATGTGTAAGCGATTGGTTTGCCTTGAATACTTGTACTAGCGTAATTGCTAACCCCTTTGGGGACCCGTTGTCGGGAAATTCTTGTTATGGATTTCGTGTTATGATTATCTGGACGAGCGAGCACCGGGACGATGCGAGGATGTTGGCCGTGGTCGTTGACATGTGCATTTGGGTCCATTCATTTCCTTTGTCCATTTCGATATGGTTGTTTCCATAGTTTTAAACTTATAGATTGTACTCGCGAGTACTTAGGCCTTCGTTTCAAACTCCGCATTGTATTACTTTAAAATTGTCACGTTGTTGGTTGATGCTTATTTTACCGGTTGCCCCGGCTGTATCTTTATATGTCATATTACTTAATTGTGTATCCTCGTTAACCAAGATGGTTAGTCGAGTGAAGTTTTCCTATTGTAGCCTGGTGGGTCCCATGGAGGGTCTACGGCTGTAATACACCTCGAATAAATTGGGGTGTTACGAGAAAATGGCATCGGAGCTCTAGGTTTATGGATACCTAGGCTTGTCGGTTACTTGGGTCTAGTCGTGTTTTGTTTTGCACATTGTCACACCGCCGCATCTCAAGATTTCCAAAGGCTCGTAAGTTTCCTTACCCGATTGTTTGCTTTCACATACTGTATTTCGTTTCTTGAACCGTGGTTATTCTCCCTCTTTTGCTTATCATCGTAGTTTTCCTTACTCATCCTCGATATGTTCCTGTTATCTTTTAACACCAGTATGGATGCCGGAGGAGACCGTGGTCGTGGTCGTGGTCGTGGCCGTGGACGCGGCCGAGGACGTGGGACACGGTGGGGCGCCACGTCGCACTCTTCAGAGCCGGCGATCGGCGACCGTCACGATCATGCTTCTTCGTGAGCGCGCGATCTTGGTATTGCCGCGTAATGCAAAGAAATGGTTAACCGATGGCGGCTATAGCTCAAGTGGTCCGTAACCCCGATCGTGCCCACGCTAATCGGGCGAGCGGATCGCCGGCTCCAGGATGTCATCAAGATGCATCCTCCTCGCTTCGGGAGCTTCGACCCGATCGGGAAGGGTGGATCAAGGAGATATCCAAGGTCTTCATCGCTACCAATTGTCCCGAGGACCGTAACTTCCCTATTGCTCAATACTTTCTCACGGGAGATGCTACAGATTGGTGGGAGTCCGTTAGTCCCAAAGATCATGTTGCTTCGTGGGCCGAGTTTCAGGAGTTGATGGAAACCGAGTACTGCCCGTGGCCGGTCAGACAGGCTCGAGTGCATGCTTTCTTCGATGCTCAACCTCGGGATATTCCCGTATCCCAAGCTATTGCTGATTTCAACAAGGAGTTGGGTTATGTGAAGACCCAAGTTGTCGCAGAAAGCGACAAAATTTTCCATTTTTCCAGGAGGATGAAGCTGCCCATCCGAGACTATATGTCTGGGCTCGTCTGTACTACCTTGAAGGATTATCAGAGTCGAGCCCTTGCTTATGATATGTCGGTGACGGCTAGCGATTTGGCTCGTGAGAGCAAGAAGCAGAAGTCGGTCGGAAATTTTTCTGGTCCCAAGAGTGGAGGCCAGCAGAAATCTCAAGCTGCAAATATTTCAACGGGCGGTTCGGCCTGCTTTTCTCGAGCTTTGGGTACCGCGGAAACTCCGCTCGTGAACCCACATGTTTTAACTGGTGTGCAGGGCCATAGGAACCGGCAGTGTTCTCGTCCGAAGTTTACTTGTCACACTTGTGGACAGCTGGGCCACAAGGCCCTTTATTGTGAGCAGATCAAGCAGCTTCGTGGCGCCCGTTCTTCCCAATCAGTACCGTTAGAGCCAAGCGTGAACCAGGGCTCATTTGCTCCGCCGCCTCCACCGAGTGCCGGCCGAGGTAAGGGTCGGTGTCAGCCCGCTAGGGGTGGAGTTTCCAAAGGTCGGCTCTATTCAACCACGTATCTATGAGATGAGGAGGGCCGATGATCCAAAGAAGCTCGTGGCGGCAGTGCACCGTTCACATTCATTTCCATCCTGTCAGTGTGCTTTTCGATTCGGGTGCTATGCATTCATTCATTTCTCTAGAGTGTGTACGTCGTTTAAGTCTCGACTGTTTGTCACCATGCGAGCCTTTCATCGTTAAACTTCCTAGCGGTGATAGAATTGTCGGTGATCGAGAGGTCCGAGACTGCTCTGTGTTTATTTGTGAGAGAGCTTGGCTCTCTAATCTTATTGTCGTTAATATCGAGGGTGAGGATTTGATTCTCGGGGATGATTGGCTCGAGCGGCATGGCGCAATCATGAACTACCGCACGAGAATCATCACTATGTTAGCCGAGGACGGCACCGAGCACTCTTTCGCGGGCGAAAGAGGGAAACCAATTCGTCATTAATGCCTTGAAGGCGATGAGTCTCCTGCGAAAGGGGTGTACCGGATATTGGTGTTACGCCTTGAAGGCGGAGGATGGTGGAGTCGAGCTTTCGTCGATTCCATCGTTAATGAGTTTCGATGTATTTCTGACGAATTACCGGGTTTGCCACCGGATCGTGAGGTTGAGTTTGCTATAGATTTAGAGCCGGCGCTCCTATTTCAAGGCGCCTATCGCATGGCACCTTCAGAGATGTCCGAGTTGAAGAAGCGGTTGAGTGAGCTTGAGTCGGGTATGTTCGACCAAGTGCCTCGCCTTGGGGCGCACCGGTCTGTTGTGCGGAAGAAGGATGGTTCACTACGTTTGTGTATCGACTATCGTGAATCGAACAAGGTGACCATCAAGAACAAGTATCCTTTGCCGAGGATTGACGACTTGTTCGACCGATTGCAGGAGCGGCGGTATTCTCAAAGATTGATTTGAGATCGAGATCGGGTACTATCGACTCCGGTGAGGGAGTCCGACGTGCCGAAAACGGCTTTTCGGACGAGATACGGACATTATGAGTTTGTAGTTATGCCTTTCGGGTTAACTAATGCGCCGGCGGTGTTCATGCAGTTGATGAACAAAGTCTTTATCGAGTATTTGGATAAGTGTGTCGTCGTCTTCATTGACGATATTCTTATCTATTCGAGGAATGAGGAGGAGCATGCCCATCATCTGCGAATAGTGTTAGACATTTTGAGGACCGAGCAACTCTATGCGAAGTTCTCGAAATGTGAGTTCTGGCTGAAGGAAGTGATGTTTTTGGGTCATGTGATTTCAGCCGAGGGAGTCCGTGTGGATCCGCAGAAAATTGAGGCAGTGTTGGATTGGGCACCGCCCACTAATGTAAAGGAGGTCCGTAGTTTCTTGGGTTTGGCTGGCTACTACCGTAGGTTCGTCGAGGGTTTCTCAAAACTAGCTCGGCCACTTACACAGTTGCTCCAGAAATCCGAGAAGTTCGTTTGGAATGTCGAGAGACAGTCGAGTTTTGAGGAACTGAAGAAGCGTTTGACTTCAGCTCCGGTTTTGGCGTTGCCATGTGGCAACGAGGGATTTGCCGTTTATAGCGATGCTTCTGGTCAGGGTCTTGGGTGCGTATTGATGCAGCACGGCAAGACCATTGCTTACGCGTCGAGACAGTTGCGGCCGTATGAGCTGAACTACCCTACCCATGATTTGGAGTTAGCGGCCGTTGTGTTCGCGCTCAAGATCTGGCGTCACTATCTTTTCGGCTCTGCATGTCAGATTTTTACCGACATAAGAGCCTGAAATACATATTTACTCAGCGGGAGTTGAATATGAGGCAGAGGAGGTGGTTAGAGCTGATTAAGGATTACGATCTTGAAATCCTTTATCATCCGGGCAAGGCAAACGTCGTGGCCGACGCCTTGAGTCGGAAACCGATTTCGTTGCGAACGCTTGAGGTCCTTACGCCTCAGCCTGAGCTTCGGAGGGCTTTGATCGGGTTAGATGTTGAGGTTTTGTTGCCTGGAGCTGTCGGGCAACTTTGTGCTTTAGAGATTTCATCGTCTTTGATCGATGAGGTTAAGCTGAAGCAATTAGAGGATCCGATGATTGCTCAAATCCGAGAGAACGTTCTTAAGGGAAAGTCTCCTGGGTTTGTGATTCACGAGGATGGTGTTTTGAGATTCCAAAGTCGGCTTTGTGTGCCGAACGATCCAGAGTTGCGACTGAGTATTTTGCGTGAGGCCCATTCCACACCCTATTCCGTTCATCCTGGTTCGAGTAAGATGTACAAGGACCTGAGAAGAAATTTCTGGTGGAATGATATGAAGGAGGAGGTCGCACAGTTTGTGGCGAGATGTTTGACTTGCCAGCAGGTCAAAATCGAACATCAGCGACCGGCTGGATTATTGCAGTCACTTCCCATTCCAGAATGGAAATGGGAAGATATATCGATGGATTTTGTTACGAGTTTGCCGAGATCGAGGTCGGGCATGAATATGGTATGGGTGGTTGTTGATCGTTTAACCAAGTCGGCACATTTTCTGGGCATCAAGGACACTTGGGGCCCGGAGAAATTGGCTCGTGTGTTTATCGCGCAGATTGTGAGACTTCACGGTACTCCGAAGTCTATTGTTTCGGATCGTGATGGCCGTTTTGTATCGCACTTTTGGCAGGCGGTGCATAAGGCGTTAGGTACCCGTTTGCATTTGAGTACCTCTTTTCACCCCCAGTCAGATGGACAGTCGGAGCGCACTATCCAAACATTCGAGGACATGTTGCGTGCTTGTGCCCTCGATTGGAGTAGCGACTGGGAGGAGCACTTGCCATTGATCGAATTCACGTACAACAATAGTTGGCACGCGTCTATTCGGATGGCACCGTATGAGGCACTTTATGGGCGACGATGTCGATCGCCGATTTGTTGGAATGAGGCGTCCGATTTGGTCGGGACCGAACCGGATGTCGTTTTAGAGACGAGACGGAAGATAGAATTAATTCGAGAACGGATGTTGGCCGCCCAGTCGGCGAAGTCATATGCCGATGTCCGTCGTCGACCTTTAGAATTCGAGGTGGGAGACCACGTTTTGCTGAAGGTTTCACCGACGAGAGGAGTTTTCCGTTTCGGGAAGAAGGGGAAGTTGAGTCCGAGATTTATTGGACCCTTCGAGATCCTTGAGCGAGTCGGTGGGTTAGCATACCGGTTGGCGTTACCCCCGGCCCTGAGTCATGTTCATAGCGTTTTTCATGTTTCCCAGCTGAGGAAATATGTTCCGGATCCTAGTCACATCATCGACTATGGGGAGATTGACGTTGCCGAGGATATTACTTTTGAGGAGCGTCCTTTGAAGATTTTGGAGCACCGTGAGAAGCGACTGAGGCATAAAACCATTCCTTTGGTCAAAGTGCAGTGGTCGAGACATGGTGTCGAGGAGGCGACTTGGGAAACCGAGGATAGCATGCGTGCTAAGTATCCCGAGTTGTTTATTTCTTAAGTTTCGGGACGAAACTTGTTTTTAGAGGGGTAGAATGTAATATCCGCATTTTTCCCTTCTCTTATTATTCTCATCTTGGTGCATTTTCGTTTCTAGCAACTCGTTTGTAACCGTATTGACATTTTGAGGATATTTAATATTGAACTTTTGTCGCTCGAGCTTGTTTCGGACTCGTTTTACTCGAGTCGGTGTTTCATGTTGTTTCCGTCGCTATTTGGAGTGTTATCATAATCGCTGCTCGGAACCGCCGTTTTGGGGTTGCCAAGATCGATCTCATGTTATAGTGGGCGTTGTGAGTTTTGTTGGTGTTTCACCATGTTTCGTACATTTCACATGTTTGGATCGTTTTGTAAATTTCCCAAAAGTTTGGGAAATTTACGTTTGATGTTGTTTTCGAACCTTTGAGTAGTCGGGAATATGTTTTCCTTCGGTACTTAAGTTCGCGTTTGTGCCCCTTGCGTCCGTACTCATCGTGAATTGTTCATCGTTGTATTTCGATTCTTTTCGGTACCTCCCTCTTTCATTCTCGGCCTGTACTCCACAAAGAAGGAATGTTACGTACGTAACACCCTTTCTTACGTACGTAACGCCTAGTGTATTTCGGTCCAGCGATTCTCGCTTTTTGGTTACGTCGTAAGGCCCTTATGGCTTACGACGTAATATACCTTACGACGTTAGCGGTGGTGGCTAACGTGCGTAACGAGGCCTCGGGGTTATAAACCCAGGAGTTGACCGATTTCGGTCATTCTTCATCCCTCTCCTTCCCATCCGACTCTGGCGACCTTCTTGGTATTTCCGCGATTTGAAGCTTTGTAACTCCGAGCCATCATCTTCTTCGAGTTTTTGGTGTATATTATCAACCTCTAATCGTGCTCTTCATCATTATTCAAGGTAAACTCCTAAAACCTTGTTTTGGGTAAATTGAAGGGGTTTTCATGTTTCGTCCGATTCGTTCATGTTAGATTAATTCATGATGTACATGATTAATCTCGTTAGTTTTGTTGGTTTCTACGGATTCATGCTATATTTCGTAGTAACTTTGTAATCGTAAGGGTTTGGTTGAGGTCCGCCCTCGTTGTTGTTTTTATACGAATATACATGAATCGTAGGCGGGTTTTCGGTGTATTCCAATTCCGTATTCATTTAGAAACGGTTGTGATTGTATTCTTCAAATCGTTAGGTTCGGTTCCGTTGGTTCCTAGCGGTTGTCGGTGACCTTCCTTTCCGTTCTTCACGTCAATAATTCGAGGCAAGTATTTTTGGAAACCTTTAAGCTTAACATGAAATGGTGATGTATATTACTTGTGTGTAACTCACCTCGTGTTGACTGACGGGGTCAAGGAGGGAAATCTATGCCGCCGCCTGGATTTCACGAGTTTGTTTAGCTAGCCAGCGGGAGGGTCCTTAGAGGCCTCGTGCAGAATCTATGATATTACTCGTTCCCAAGGCGATGCATGTGCGTGTTTTATTTTGTAATGTAGCCATGCGGGAGGGTCCTTAGAGGCCTCGTGCGGGAATCTATGATATTACTCTGCTCCCAAGGCAAATTATTCGACTGTTTGTTTCCTAAAAGACATGTCTTGTTTTGGTTTTCGAAATGATTATTGGTGCATGTACTATGAAATGTGTAAGCGATTGGTTTGCCTTGAATACTTGTACTAGCGTAATTGCTAACCCTTTGGGGACCCGTTGTCGGGAAATTCTTGTTATGGATTTCGAGGTTATGATTATCTGGACGAGCGAGCACCGGGACGAGACGAGGATGTTGGCCAGGGTCGTTGACATGTGCATTTGGGTCCATTCATTTCCTTTGTCCATTTCGATATGGTTGTTTCCATAGTTTTAAACTTATAGATTGTACTCGCGAGTACTTAGGCCTTTCGTTTCAAACTCCGCATTGTATTACTTTAAAATTGTCACGTTGTTGGTTGATGCTTATTTTACCGGTTGCCCCGGGTGTATCTTTATATGTCATATTACTTAATTGTGTATCCTCGTTAACCAAGATGGTTAGTCGAGTGAAGTTTTCCTATTGTAGCCTGGTGGGTCCCATGGAGGGGTCTACGGCGCTGTAATACACCTCGAATAAATTGGGGGTGTTACACAACCCTCCCACTACGACGAAGCAAATCCTGAGTTGGTGTAAAAGTTTCAGAATCGATACGTGGTGCAGTGTTAGTTGGCGCTTGTACGATTGGTATAGATGTAGTCTCGCCCCTCAGCTCTTCCAGAATTATCTCGCTCATGGGCTTGTGACTAATCATATAATCCTCTTCCAGAAATCGGGCATTGGTGCTAACAATGACCTTCTGATCCTGGGGACTATAGAACAAGCCACCCTTCGTTCCCTTAGGGTATCCTACAAACACTCGCACTTCTGTACGAGATGCCAACTTGTCAGCTTCCTTATTCAGCACATGTGCTGGAGTACCCCAAATCCGAACATGTCCTAGACTGGGCTTACTCCCACTCCACGCTTACGTGGGTGTTTTGAACGATTTCAAGGCACCAGGTTTAGAATGTACGCCGCTGTTTCTAAGGCGTATCCCCAAAACGAAATAGGTAAATCTGAATAACTCATCATTGATCTAACCATTTCTAAAAGAGTCCTATTCCTTCTTTCAGCCACACCATTTTGTTGTGGAGTTCCTGGCGCGGTGAGCTGGGACGAAATCCCCTCATTCGCCAAGAAACCCAAAAACTCTCCACTAAGGTATTCGCCACCACGATCAGATCGTAGTGACTTGATACTCTTCCCATGACGCTTCTCCGTTTTAGCCTTAAAGTCTCTGAACTTGTCAAAGGCTTCAGACTTACGTCGCATCAAATAGATGTATCCATATCTCGAATAATCATCTATAAACGTGATGAAGTATTCGAAACCACCCCTAGCCTGGATATTCATTGGACCACATACATCCATATGAACCAATTCTAACACATTCTGAGCACGGTTTCCCTTGGCTTTAAACACCCTTTTGGTCATCTTACCTTCTAGACAAGATTGGCAAATTGGAAATCACTCAACTTGGAGATCATCCAATGGGCCATCATCTACCAATCTTTGAATCCTTCCAAGGTTTACATGTCCTAACCGTAAATGCCACAGATATGTTTGGTTTATGCTTGAAGGCTCTTTTCTCTTTTTAGGTTTAGACAAAGAGTTAAGTGATTTATGCATAGGAGTTTGTGCAGTATTAACGACATATAGTCCATCATTAAAAGTACCTTTGCAAATATATTCACCGCTTCTTTTCTTAATAATGGCATCATCATCAAAAGAAACTGAATAACCATCGCTTTTTAATTTAGAAACCGATATTAAATTCATTCTAAAATCCGGTACTAATAATACATTATTGAGAACTAATGATTTATCATTAATCTTCAACTGCACGACTCCCACTACAACAGCCATAAGCCTGGAATAATCGCCCCAGTTGATGGTAATCTCGCCCGCACTAAGCTGCTTGGTTACCTGAAAACCATGCGAGTCAAAGCAAACATGATCAGTGGAGCCTGAATCAACTATCCACGAAGTGGAAGAACAAGCTGCCAAACATGTTTTGACTACTAGTGCACGAGACATACCTTTCTTAAGAGCAGGGCAGTCCGCTTTAAAATGTCCTTTCTGACCGCACTTGTAGCACTTTCCCTTTGGCTTTTTGTTCGCCTCGGGGTGAGGAGCCTTGATTTTCACCTTGAGGGTTGTCACTTGCTTCTGGCCAACCTGCTTCTTCTTCTTTCCCCATTTGGGTTTGGAAGAAGTAGCACCGGTTGCCACAAGAATCTGATGATAACCTTGTTTGAAGAGACCTTCAACAGACTTAAGCTCTGTCAGAAGTTCCGCCAAACTATATGTCCTACGGTTCATATTGTAGTTAAGGCGGAACTGCTCAAAGCTTCTAGGTAAGCTGCCTAAGATAATATCGACCTGCGTTTCCGCATCGATAGTAGCCCCGATTTGCTCGATTCGTTCAAATGAGACATCATTTTCGAACATGATCCTCATGAGTCCCTTGGACATTTGGGTTGTCATCAATACCCTCATAGCATTTTGTCTAGCCTCCCGGTTCTGATGACCAAACATCTCGGTGAGACTTTTCATCATTTCCGCGGCCGAACCCATCGTCTGATGCTGATGCTGCAATACATTTGTCAGTGAAGCCAAAATGTAACAGCGAGCCATCTCATCAGACTTTTTCCATTTTCGGAATTCAGCCAACTCTTCGGGAGTGGCATCCGTTTCTGGTTCTAGAGGGCTCTCCTCGATTAAGACAAATTTATGCCCCTCGTGATCGGGACAATGTCAAGATTTCTTTTCCAATCGGCAAAGTTAGTGCCATCAAGTTTATTTTCTTTGAGAATAACAGCTAGTGGATTGAAAGACATCTGAGAATAAAAAAAAAATTAAAAACATCCAACACATAATGCATAGCAAAATATATCGAAAAACCTCAAAACACAATATATATGCTAGCAACCAACACCTCCAAAAATCCGCACATGCAAGCCACGATCGTGTGAACGTTTACACACACATTTTTCAAGTAGAGTTTTACGTCTTTAATTTTACTATCTAGTCAAATTACGTTATGACCAGTAAAATTAATAGTTGGTTCTTCTTGGCCATGTATTAATTAACATAGACTCCGATGGGGAGTTTATTAATTAATACACTTAAGTGAACACCATAATTTAACATCCTTAAAATATTATCTTTTTAAATAATAGTCCTACAGATGGAGAGGTCCTATCATAAAAAGTAATATTTACCTTATGTTATCATTTTAAAATTTAAAAACTAGTGAACCTATAATTAGCACATCCGATATGGAGGAAGACTCTAATGTCAACGCGCATGCTAATTACTTCACAATTTAAATTAATTATGGAGGCCAATTTGATTTTATTTTAAAAAAAAAAATCAATTTAATCACTTAGTTATTTTAGCCTTAAGGTTTTTAATTTTCTCGTCCTAACATGCAAGGAAACATATCATGCATAAATCCATACATGCCATACATCAAAACAAAAAAAAACAAAAAAAAAGCATGGATAATTAAATTTATCCAATTATCATGGTCTTCTTCCTTGAGTTGAATCCGAGAAAATATTCGACTCGATCTCTCCCACTGAATCAAGCATCTCGTCGCTCCTCCCTGGCCGGGCCGTGGATTTTCAAAATTAAAATTTCACTTTTTATGCAAAATTAATTACATAAAAAAATTTAATTTTAAATCCCGACTTCAATGACGCAACGAACGGGCGGCAAACGGACCAAAATCGACGACCGGCCCGAACTAATAATGGCCAGTCCCGCCGCTGCATCAAGTCTGTAGCTTGCCGGGTCAGCCACGTCATTCTGGCCATGGCCGCCAGTTAGCCTGGCGATCCGGTCTGCGCTATTTCTTCGTGATCCCGTCTTTTCCGAATTCGATTATAATTTTATACGAAATAAAATACATCGAATTTACATCAAGATTACACGAAAATAAAACCACCTAGAACTACCTGCGGATTTTCTCACAGGAAAAAACCATTACATGCCTCAAAAACGGGCCAAACCAACAATTGCATAATTGATAAAAAAATACACCATTCATATAAACTATGATAATTGGATCATATCACCTGCAAGAACACATCTAGCAAAATATTCCAACATCAAAATATATGAATATTTAAATTGCTATCAATTAATCACTAAAATTAATTAAAATAGCAAAAGCCTAAAAAACCTGGCTCCGATACCAATTGTTGGAAAGTAAAACGCAGCGGAAGCGAAGTTTGATAAAGTTGATAATCGCGTTTTACGCATCTACGAGCATTAGATCTATTTAGGCATGCTAATTAATTAATTACTAAGACTAATAAGCAATTTAAATATTATTTATTATTTATTAATCAAACATGTTGATTAATTAAAATATCCTAATCTAGATCCAAGATCATAGGATATTACCTTTTGAAGCGTGTTGGTTACTTCCGTCTTGATCGCCTTGTATTTCTACCTTTAGATCTTCTAGAGTATGATCCGCCTTGAACCGGACGTTGTGTGGGCAACGAGCTACCGGATCTTGTTTGGACACCTATGGGATCGGCCGATTTCACCTTGATATGTGATCACTATATTTTTCTTTGCTGTCTAGTATTTTATGAACACTCTTAGCAAATTAATTGTGTTATCTAAATTGTAGAATCAAAGACACAAGTCTAGATCTACAATTAAACACAAGAGGAAAAAATTGATCACACAAGCTCACCAAGCATATGTTAAAATCGGCCAACCTCCCATGAGTCCTATTTATAGGCTCTTGGACTACTACTAGGGATCTAAAGGAGGATTATGGAAGGACTCCTAATAAATTCATCTTACCTTATTAGGACTCTTCCTAATATATGATGAATCTATTAATATCAACTTAGTCCACTAAAAAGTTGATATTGCACTTCCTACCAAAATCCCAAATTACAAAATTGGGCTCCTTATTAAATATATTATTTCCCGTGTTTAAGATATCGAATGTCCATTAATTAATTATAAGCTACTGACAGCTTTAATTAATTAATATCTTATCCAAGAGTAGTACCACTCGAACCTTATTATTATATCGGAATTAAATCCACCTGCAGGGTTTAATATAATAATCATTATCGAGCTCCTCAAGGGGACATCATCAACCCGCACGAGTCGGGACACGATTTCTAGTAATAATAATAACTGTCGTATAAACAATATTATTGCCCAATATACGAGGCTTATTGAGTCGATCATTTTGACTCTCACCTATGGTAAATCAAAGCAATAAGTATTATAAATACACAATTAAATATTATATACTTAGAATTAAGAAATAATAATTATCTGAGATTTACGTTCTTCTTACAGTCAGTACAGAAAGACACTATCTCACCTCGATCCAGTTCAACGTATGCAAATACGCTAATGTATGCTAATAGTCAAGACCAACTATTCTCAAGCATACACTACAACCCTTTATATAATTTGTCTAATAATTATATAGGTTGTGAACTATTATATTAATTTATAAGGCACCGATAATGTGATCTTCCGTGTGACACCAACACACCACATTATCTACAATATAAAATAATTAGACATTTCATTTGCATAACCATAACGTGAATTAATATGCAAAACATGTGATTAAATGTAATTAATATTCTCATAGGTAGTAACAGGGAAATTAGGTAATACAAGCATAAAGTATGCTTTGCAGTATACAATCCTAACACTCTCACCCTCCATTTTTCTCACACCAACTTTATTTATCTATCTACTTTCTTTCTACGTTCTTCGTTCTAATTTCTATTCTCTCAAGTATTACACTTTTAATTGAAAAATATGTCAACTGGCCAATTCAACCGGGGAAAGGGAAAGGCTATTACCGACATTCCTCGACAAGGAAGAGGTGGTGCTAGTGGTAGTGGTACTCCTACTCATACTCCGAGTTCTACTTCTATTCCAAGTCCGAATTTTGTAGATTTAGTTCCGGAAGAAATTTAATTAACCGAGGAACAAATCAACCAAATGTTTGAAGCCTCAAAATCGATCCATAATATCGAAGATGATGAAGATGATGAGCAACCAAGAAAACCAAAACAAAGGAAACCGTTGAAGCTCAAATCTCCATTACTTGCCGTCCATTATACAAAAATGGACGACGTTGCCTCCGGTCCCAGTCATTTCTTGGCCAAGTGCAACTATTGCGAGAAAACTTACAAGTTTAAAAAAGGAGGAGGTTACGGGCCACTAAATGGCCATATACAAAGACAACATCCCGATAAAATTGGCATACAGTCTAATCAAACCCAACTCCGAGGCACAGCGACGTTGTCTAATGCCCCCAATCAAGGTACTAGTTCTTATTTAAATTTAATCCAATTAACGCTAGAAAAGAATTAGCTAGATTTATTTGTGGTAAATTTCTTCCTTTTAACTTTGTCGATGACCAAATGTATGAAAATTTTACTCAACTAAGTTTTAATCCTGCTGGTAAAAAAATTTCACGCTCTACCGTAACTCGTGATATTCGAAAAACTACTAGCGAGGCAAAATTAATTTTAGCTAATATGTTTTTAAAACTAGATCATAAAGTTTTGATATACTCCGATGCTTGGAGTGATTATTGGAAAGCAAATTCATATATGAGAATTACTTGTATTTGGATTAATGATTCTTAGACTATGCAAAAATGTCTAATTGATTGTAGAGAGTTTAATACCACACATACTGCCCAAAATATTTCGCATAAAATTCATATAATTTTATCTGAATATAATTTAGTATAATTTTTTTTTTAATTTCTTTTGATAATGCTAGCTCCAATACAACTAGTTTAAAATCACTTGTTTCAGTATGTGAGCCATCTCTTGGTGGTAAATTTCTTCATGTTAGGTGCATTTGTCATGTTCTTAATTTATGTGTTCAAGATAGTTTAACTGTTTTACAAGAAGCATATGCTTATACACGTGAAGCAATAATGTTTTTAATTAGATATTCTTCTCTAGATAAAAAAATGGAGGAGATATTGCATAAAAAATAATATGCATCCAAAGAAATTTTCAAAAGATGTGCCAAATCGTTGGAATTCTACTTATAATTTGTTAAATGATAGTTATGAATATCATATTGTATTGTGCAATTTTTATAATGAAGAACAAGGACGTGTTTGCTTATTGCCAAGTCAATGGGATAAGTGCTCTAGTTTAATGGCACTTTTAAAAAAAATTAAAGAGGCAACTCAGTCTTTATCCGGTGTTTATTATCCCACTTCTACACTTGTTGAACATTGTGTTAAAATTGTACTTGTATTCAAGTATTTAATTAAAGTTACCGATTTATTTAATTGTATAAAAGAAATGAGAAACAAATGGATAAAATATTTCGTCTACATTCTTCCGGTTCTTTTAGTTGCTAAACTTTTAGATCCTCAAGTTAGAGAGGAAAGTTTGCTAAAATTACTTACATTTTACTACAATGCTTTATTTCCTAATCCTATTCCTAATTTTATTCCTCCAAATCTTAGCGCTTGTGTTCAAAGTGCAAAAAATTCTTATCTGCTCTTTATCGCGAATATGCTTGTAGGGTAGTCTTGATCTTGGTACAGCTTCTTCTTCTCATATTCACATTCCTTCTAGTAGTAGTAGTATATCTTCTTTGGTTTTGCTATTCCGGATCTTGGTGAGTGGAATGCATATCAAGAAGATTTATCCCGAAAACGAACAAGGTACCAAAATAATGCATATCAAGAACTTGAAAATTATTTAACTACTCTTGAATTGGGAGCTTTAGAAAGTGGACCGAATGGTAATAACAATGTTCTTAAGTGGTGGGCAAAAGGTCTACAATATTTTCTGTAATTGCCACGATCGCGAAGGAAGTACTAGTTTCCCGCGCCTCAACAAATTCTGTTGAACAAGCCTTCAGTGTAGGAGGATACATTCTGGATGAACGACGATCTCGATTAACGCCTCAAATTCTTGAAGCCCAATCATTATTGAATGATTGGGTGAAAGCCGAGTTACACCAACAAAAAACAAATTATAATGAACAAGAAGACAACGATACATATGATACCGGATCTAGCAATTATTCGATTGACTTAAATGATTGAACCATCTCCTCTCCGCTCAGCTCCCTAAGGTAAGTATAAGGTAAGTGAACTACGAGGACCTTGATTCTTAAGGTAACGGGATACGTAGACAACAAAATCTAAATATTCAAAGTTGAAATTCTAAATTTTAACTTTAAATATTTGAATTAAGATCGAGTCTATTTTTTTCAATTTCCCCCTTCCCTCCAAAAATTTAATAATGAACTACGATGACTTTGATTTTAAATCCTAAACTCTAATGTCACGGATATTGAATATGTAGGCGCTTAAATCAAATATCTAAAATTAAAAAATTCAAGTTAAATACTTGAATTAAGCTCAAGTCCAATTTTTACCTCATATTTTTTAAATTGAAATTTAAAAAGTTCAATTAAATAAAAAAAAATCGTGAACCGTCGGTTCCGGTTTGGTTCGGAACCGACAGTTAACGGTTCAAAACCATAACCGTGAACCGTCATAAGGCGGTTTGGTTCCGATTCTGATTTTCGGCCAACCGGAACCGGCGAAAGAACCGGCGGTTTTGAACCGCCGAACAACTCTAACTAGAGATAGTCTAAGGATGGTGGCAGTCATGCCTCCCAAAAATCTCATACCTCCCAAATCCATCAATAATATCATTCCACCTCATTCCACCTCATTCATACTTTTTTCATACCTCCCAACCCCTTTTTAGTGGCAACCATGCCTTTTTCATACCTCCAACTAATTTTATTTTTTTATTTTCATAAATTATATTAAATAATTTAATTAAAACATAATATTTCATTAATAACTAAAAGAAAATTACATAATACTTAAAAAAAATAATCAAAAGAAAATTACATTATTCTAAAAAAAAAAAGGAAATAACTAATCATCGAAATAGTCATTCATAAGGGTTTGTAAAGCTTCTTCACGAAAACGTTCTATATACTCCCGAGTTTCGGTAGAGCTTGCTGTGTCATCAATTGAATCGTACACGGCTAATAAGGTTTGTAGGGTGCTACCGGATGCCAATAGTTCGGACGATTCGGCGGGAATAAATATCGAGTCGGACGAAGAAGAGGAGGATAAAACCATTGTAAAAATATGTGAATTGTATTGTTTGTGTTAAATATGTGAATTGAAAGTATAAAATTGTATGTGTTTTAGTTTAGTATATATAAGGAATTTTTTTTTTTTTGTACCCCAACGGATCTATTGAAAACGTCTATTTTTTTTTGTTTGTTTTCACCTCCCAACGGTCAAATTCCTTCCAAACCGCTACATTACCTCCGAAGCATGAAACCCCGCTGAAACCATGCCGCTGGCCATACCACCGAGGTGGCGGCGGTGTTCACCGGCGGTATGGCCATGTCGCTGGGCACACCGCCCACCACTGCCATCATCCTAAGAAGCATGGTGTATGAACAGTAAAGTTTCTATTAAATGATGTATCATCAAATTTTGTGCAAAAACAACATGAGTTCATATTGGCAGCTCGATGCTTCACCAACAACAATAACATCAGAGTTTTAATTCCAAAATAAGTTCAAGTCGACTAATATGAATCATCCTTTGAAATCATCGACACACAAATCAAAATAACAAAAATAAAAATATGAAACGATAGGAAAATCAAATTAACTAAGCTTTTCATATAGGAAAAATTAGTGGAGAAAAGGGATTGAAACGATACAATATCAACAATGCTCAAACATGGAAATCTCTGAGGTTAATACCAAGAGGGAGGGAGGGGGGAGGGAGAGGGGGGGAGGTAGGGAGAGGGAGAGGGGGAGAGAGAGGGAGAGGGGGAGATAGAGAGGGAGAGAGAGGGAGGGAGGGAGAGAGAGGGAGGGAGGGGGAGGGAGAGAGAGAGAGAGAGAGAGAGAGAGAGAGAGAGAGAGAGAGAGAGAGAGAGAGAGAGAGAGAGAGAGAGAGAGAGAGAGAGAGAGAGAGAGAGAGAGAGAGAGAGAGAGAGAGAGAGAGAGAGAGAGATTTTGGTACTCGACTTTTTGGACCTTACTCCTGCCGAAGTTCCTAGATCCAAATACAAGAACAAATGTTGAGGCTACACTTTCAAATCTAAAATATCAACTACAAAATTCTATGGAACAAGTGACATGAGGAAAATTACAGGCAATTGCAAATACAAATGGTTATGGCAAAAACAGGGGATAAAAATATAAGTGTTTCTGTTTCTGAAGTGTATTGAATAACTAGTCCCATTTGGCATATAAGAACCATTTTTAGCTAGCTAATGAATGCATTCATGTCTGGGGAGGCTTTATACTCTGCATGGCAGTGCTGCAGAGACCCTTCAGCTCACGTTTCCGCATATAAGTCTAAAAACATTTTCATGATAATATCTCCACCGGAATCATGGAGTCATAGACTCTCTCTCTAGCCTTCTTTGCCTAAACAAGAGAATTTTGAGATGGATCACAAACAACTACATAAATGATCATTAAAAATGAAGAAACTAGGCAGAATAAGAACTCGGACCACATTCAAGAATATACAACGGTTTACCTCGTATTCCCAGTTAGTGCGTAAAGTGATGACAAAAAGGCACACCACTTGCACGAGTAGAGCGCACAGAATTCCCAGCCATAGGCCCTACAAGAATACCAAGCCATCACATTCGCCGTCATGTAAAGAAATCAAGAGAGATAAAACACACATGGTATCCACCAAGGTTGTTTACCTTTCCTCCTATGCGCAAAACAAAAGCTAACAAGATAGCCATTGGAATACCCACGAGATAATATGATCCAAGATTAATATATGCTCCAATTTTCTGCCGCCCGCACCCTCTAACAGTTCCTACACACATAGATCATTGGCAGCAATTACTACATTCATTAACGGATATGGTGGGGCACGGTATAGCACTTACGACATTCATTACTACCGAGCATGGATACCTGAAAGAACACACTGAAGCCCGTCTACGAAATTAGATGTGGCAAGAATTGGCAGCATTGTTGCTACATATCTAACAACTTCCCTCTCATTGCTATAAGCATACCCCCATATATTTCGTACTAATAACAGAACAATTCCGACTAAAATACCCTCACTTATAGCTATGAATAAGACCACACGCACGGCCAACTGTGCTGCTAGTGAATTCCCAGCCCCCAGTTCGTTTGACACTCGTGTGCTACATTAAATCGAAACAATATTTTCAGACAGAGTACATTAACAGTCGTGTTTCATTGATACTGTTTTCTTATATATCAGCGAATGTGTTGCATAACTGACCTTACAGCACCACTGAGTCCAAACGGGATCATCCAAACTGTCGAAGCTGTATTAAGGCTGGAGATAAATTATAACTTCTGTTGGCACAGTTCTAATTTCAGGCAATCAATCACAATTGTACAGAGTAAAAGAAGAGAAAGAAGCCTAACCAGATAGAGAGAACAGAGGTTTCTAACTCGGGATTTGGAAGAAGGCCGGAGAGTAGAACCATCATTTCGAAAGACCAAGCTTCCAAGCTGTTTAAATTACAGAAAATGCAGATTAATTATATGACAAACGCAACTAAAGCAAAAAGTACAGCCTGTTCCGAATATGGTCGAATTTTAAACGAAAAAGGGACAAAAAGAATACTACTTACCAAACCATAACTGCTGAAGGGACGGCAAGCCTAATAAAATTAACGACATCATGCAGGGACTCTTTTGAAAATCCAGTCCAAGTTTTCGAGCAAGAAGATGAAAATTTAATATAAAGAGACAGCAAGAGTACGTTTAGCCAGTAAGAGATAGAATTCGCCACAGCAGCTCCTCGGCTACCAAGTCCGGACTTGAACACAAGAGTCCAGCACAAATACACGTGGAACAGAGTTGTGATCCCTGAACTTACCATCATCGGGAAGACATTATTTTGCGTTTGCAAGAACCTGACCTGGCATTGTAGAATACCATAACCAAAGACGGTAGGAATCATAAACCGAGCATAAAGTCCAGCTTCTTTGGATATATCAGGATCTTGGCCAAATGCTGTTAGGATAAAACCAGTGTTTGCCCAGATGATGGATAGGGGTATGCAAACAAGCAGGATAACAAACATGGCTCTCTGCATGTGTATGCCAAGCATATTATACTGCTTAGCTCCATAGGATTGCCCGCACAACGTGTCCAATGCACTTGCCATTCCCATCTAGTTATTAAGCATCAAACGAGAAGGCAACAAGAGATATGAAAATTAACATGAATCTAGACTAAAGATAATTTATAACATCATTTTACAACTGAAAGATAGAGATGCAAGAGCTATAGCTGTTCTTTCTATTGTTTTTTTTTTTTTTTTGAACTTAGGCCTTATCACAAGATAACTATAGTAACTACCTCAAATATTTCTCCATGTGAGCCAAAAAAACTTAAGATGTTGGTGATGAATGTTACGGGTGTTCGACTAATTTTAGACAATTATTGGACACCGTAATCCTCATACTACCGAGCGTAACGTAGTTGGGATTAATGTTCAGGTGATGATGATGGTGATTTATCCCAAAAAAATATATATACAAAGTACAACAGCATATATGTTTGATTGATATTTGGAAGGGAACTTCTCTGCAGAAAGAGTTGAAAAGGGTTGAATAAAATGAAAGCGATTACCAACAAGCTGAAACCGGTGACAGACGCAAATGAGGTGGCCATTGAAGCACCAGAAAGAGCCAATTCCCCCAAATGTCCCACAAACATAACTGAGATTAGCTGCAAACAGAACTGCAATACAGAAACTGAAATCAAAGGCCCCGCCAGCCATAACTGCTTTCTCAGTTCCCCCGATATCATTTCTTTCCCATCGGAAACTGAACCATATTCATCTTTGATCTTTCCTGGGATCCGAACGAGTGGTGTGCTGAGAGATGATGCTTTATCTGCCATTTTCTAACCTCTCTTCGATTACGAAGTTGATGCGTGAGGAAATTCTTCTCTTTTTTCTTTTGTTTTTTTTGTGCCTGTTGGACGGATAAGTTTCGTAATTGCTGAGAAATTACAAAGTTTGTTGCAGGAAAGGAATCGTTTACAGGGAGGGAGGGATTTTTGGACGTACATGGTTACGTTTTTTGTCTTGTTTCGGGGGAATTGCGTTTGAATCAACGTCAGGCCCGTCGGTCAGCCTGCTCCATTCTTGAGTAAGGATGGTGACAGTGGTGGGCGGTACGCCCAGCGGCATGGCACCGCCAGTGAACACCGCCGCCACCTCAGCGGTATGGCCAGCGGCATGGTCTCAGGGGGGTTTCATGATTCGGAGGTAATGTAGCGGTTTGGAAGAAATTTGACCGTTGGGAGGTGAAAACAAAACATAAAAAATAGACGTTTTCAATAGATCTGTTGGGGTACAAAAAAAAAAATTCCTTATATACACTAAACTAAAACACATACAATTTTATACTTTCAATTCACATATTTAACACAAACAATACAATTCACATATTTGTACAATGGTTTTATCCTCCTCTTCTTCATCCGACTCGATATTTATTCCCGCAGAATCGTCCGAACTATTGGCATCCGGTAGCACCCTACAAACCTTATTAGCCGTGTACGATTCAATTGACGACACGGCAAGCTCTACCGAAACTCGGGAGTATATAGAACGTTTTCGTGAAGAAACTTTACAAACCCTTATGAATGACTATTTCGATGATTAGTTATTTCTTTTTTTTTAGAATAATGTAATTTTCTTTTGATTATTTTTTTTAAGTATTATGTAATTTTCTTTTAGTTATTAATGAAATATTATGTTTTAATTAAACTGTTTAATATAATTTATGAAAATAAAAAAATAAAATTAGTTGGAGGTATGAAAAAGGTATGGTTGCCACTAAAAAGGGGTTGGGAGGTATGAAAAAAGTATGAATGGGGTGGAATGAGGTGAAATGATATTATTATATTGATGGATTTGGGAAGTATGAGATTTTTGGGAGGCATGACTGCCACCATCCTAATAAAATTTAATAATTAATTAATTATTAAGGTTTTCCAATATTTAGGGTTCCATTCTTTCAGAAATGTAATTTGCACCATTAGTTTTTTTTGTTGAGGGAGTGAGCTCTCCCCCATCAAACCGTTGACCCCTCGGTTCTACAAGAAATAAATGAGGAATGTGTATTAGTGGCTAGAATCTGAGCGAGAGGACCCACGATACCGACCCCCAGCACAGGCCCCACATCAAGGTGAGGAAACTGCACCATACGAAAATCAAACCGCGGTTGCCGGGATGATATCCCACGTCATCTCAACCTTAACCACTAGGCTATGCACGTGGCGGCTAATTTGCACCATTAGTTATTACTAGGTCAAGGAGTTTTTGATTCGGAAATTTCTAACATGGAATCCGAGGCATTGGATTAAAAAAGATAAACCCCATACTATACATTTTGTTGATAAAATTATAAATTTTAAATTTATACTTCAAATGTCATTTAGAAATTTGGGAAATGAGGAGACGATTTGGCTCATTCCACACTTCAAGGTATCAAATTTTTAAATATTACTTTCTCCGTACACGATCTTCCTTTACACTTTAACCCGGCACGGGTTTTAATAATGTTTATTGACTTTGAGTAGATATATATAGTGAGTGTAATGTAGGTCCTACTTGAGTGTATGTTTATTAGGGCAGAGGGAATGGGTGAGTGAAGAAGCGGGGCGGGGTTGAACCCCGCACGGGAACACCGTCGCCTCGCGGTGAACCCCGCACGGGGAAGGGATTTGCGGGAGTTTTTCACGCATGCGGAGAGAAAGAAAAGAAGAAAAGAGACGTTGGGAGGAGCGGGGCTAACAACTATTTTTTTTTTTTGTTTATATAGCAGCCTTGCTGCAATTCGAAAGCAAGAAAAAAAACACACTCGCTTTCCAAACTTGCTGCAATTCGAAAGCAAAAAAAAAAAAATCTCATTTTACAAAATATGGAGCCTAGAAGAATAGGTTCGACGTTATTGTTAGACGAGCCATTTGAGTGGTCTAACGATAGTAGTCTCGAGTTTTTTGCTAACGCGATTGACGCAGATGAGGAGGAAGAAGCCTTATACGAGATACGACATGAGAACACACATTTTCGTCTCCGATTTGATCTTATGGAGCATATTCACGTTCAAGATTTACCATACCTCGAGGTGGACGACGAAGCCGATGTAGCCAATCAAGACGCAAACGTTTAGTATTTTAGTATTATGTAATTTTAATAATATTATGTATTGTTTATTTAATTTTAATGAAATATTATGTATTGTTTATGGAGTTTTAATGAAATTTTAGTTTTTAAATAAATTTTAATAGAATTTAAAAAAGAAAAAAGAAAAAAGGAAAAAGAAAAAAGAAAAAAAAGAAAAAAGAAAAAAAATGAAGTGAGTGAAGGGTGAGTGAAGGTGGCGCCTCCAAAAAGAGAGTGGGTGAAGGGTGAGTGAAGAAAAAAGTGAGAGATACGTGGCGCAAGGGGATTGGTTGGGAGTGAGTGAAGGGGAGAGGAGTTGAGTGATGACTCCCCCACCCTTAGTAGATAAAGTAATGATGTTGATGTATGAAGATAAATGTGGAATTAAAAAATTAATGATGTTGATGTGTAAGGATAAAAGTGGAATTAAAAAGTTTCCTTATTTAGAAAAAGTAAAGTGTAAAGAAAGGTTGTGTACGGACGAAAATGGCAAATGTAAAGAAAGATAGTGGACGGAGGGAGTATAAGAAATATAACACAAAACTAAAAATATTAAAATAATCAGTAATACATATCAAAATTTATTATTCTAAATAGTTATTTGAAAAAACAAAAACGGAACCGGCCAGGCCAATACATAAGATTATTTAACAATGATATAAAATCAAAAGAAGAACGAGGCAACCGAAAGTATACTCATCACGAAGTTGCTCTCAAGCAGAACCTTGCCACGGAGTTTCCAGCGAGATCCAGCTAAGGTAAGGTCTGCAGCGGCTTGTCACGCCCCACCTTAAGGCAGCAGGTATCTACCGGCATCCGGCCGAAGCCTGCCGGACGGGCGCGCAGCATGCTCGCGCGCGTACATGGACTCGGCCAAACTCACAGAGGACTAACCCCCCTATAATAGGCTTAGACGGAAAAAGCTCATGGCGATGAAGCGTTGAAAAGCGAACCCACTATCCAGAAAGAGACCTAGAAGCATCAAGATGGAGACCAATCAATTAGGAAGGTCAAAGAGGGTTCCAAGGTCGAAATTGGGTCGGGTTGCTACGGGCCGAATCGGGCCTTGGCCGGGCCGGCCGACACTGGGCCGGGTCGGGCCGGACGTTCCAGAGGGGTGCAGGGACTCAAGAACACTTCTTAGAATTACCTAGAATTGTATAGATCTTTCTAGATGATGGCATTCTTGTAAATACTTGGAATAGTAATGTTTTGTTGGTAATTTGTTAGATAGGAGGATTAGTATAAATACCCCTCGGGCTCATTTGTAACTCATCTTGAGAATCGATTTGCTACAGATGCAATAAGAGAAAACCTTCCCCAAGCATTCCTTACTTTCCTTCCTAGTAATCTTGTGTGTTGATAGGCTTACTACTTAGGCTTGTGACAACCTAAGGTAGTAGTGCCGCACGGAGAGGACTTAGCGAGACGCAAGTATAACCCCGTGACAGTTGGTATCGAGCCAAGGTTGAGACAACCAAGGCGGATTTTCAAGATTGCTAGCCGATCGTGCAAGGAGTAAGATGGCACAATCATCCGACGTTACCCAACCCAACACTCGTGCCGAGAAGACCAAGAAGGGCGGAGACAAGTCTGTCGGCCAGGATTCTTTGCCATGGACAAAGAGTGACTCGTGGAGGAGGTCTATGATGAGGTTGCGAGGAGGGTGGATGACTTGGAAGAAGTGGTGAGGAGCTGCACAACCAGGTTCTTTCTACTATCAATGCTTGTGATGGGGACATGAAGAAGGAGTTGGCCGATTTTCGGGCCATGATCCTGGCCATGCAAGAGAGCATGGAGGTTCTCAAGACGGAGATGGCAACAGTGAAAAGGGCGATTGCCAACGGAGAAGGACATGTGGGTGCGACACCCGCACGAATTGACATCCCAAGGCCTGGGAAGTTCAACGGATCGAGAAACGCCAAGGAGATTGACAATTTCTTATGGAACCTGGAGCAATACTTTGGTGCCTCAAACATTCGAGATGATGACACCAAGTTGCGGACGGCGCCCTTGTACTTGGCCGACACAGCCGTGCTGTGGTGGCGGACCAAGCAGGCTGACATTGAGAGTGGTGCGTGCAGGATGGCTTCCTGGGAAGACTTCAAGGCCGAATTGAAGAGGCAATTCTATCCCGAGAATGTGGAGTTCGAGGCTCGGGCAGTGAAGAGACTCGGCCACACTCGCACTATCAAAGACTATGTCAAGGACTTCCAAGAAATTGTCTTTGGAGATACCAAGCTTGACGGCGGCCGACAAGTTTGCATTTATGGACGGACTCAAGCCTTTTGCGAGGCAAGAGTTGGAAAGGCGCAATGTTCGGGATGTGGCGACCGCCATTGCTGGCCGAGGGCTTACGGGAGTTGAAGACCGACAAGCCAAGGACTTTCCGCACGTATAAAGGCAAAGGTGGGGGAGACCGCCCATCAAGGTTCGGGCCGAACAAATACGGGGCAAGCAACCAAATGGGACGAGAACGATAAGCCGAGAGGTTGTCACATTTGTCATAGTACCTCTCACATGAAGTACGATTGCCCACTTCGGAGGAAGAAGGTCGCGGCCATGCAAGAGACCACGGAGACCGAGGTTGCGAGGGTGCGCATATGGGCTCATTGAGTTTGCTCAATGTCACAAAGCCGTTGTGGAGCCGGCGAAGGGACCCGAAAGGGGTCTATGTTCGTGGATGCCTTGATCGGAGGCACACACATCAAAGCCTTAGTGGATACAGAGCTACGCACAATTTCATGCGGACGGCGTAGCCAAAGTCTTACGACTTACCGTCACTCCAACTAATGGATCGATCAAGACGGTGAACACCCATGCTAAACCGGTGACCGTGAAGCACGAGGAGTGAAAGCAAAGATAGGTGATCGGCAGGAATGATCACCTTCACCGTAGTGACCATGGATGACTATGATTTGGTTCTTGGGTTACAATGGTTCGATCAGTGCACGGCTTGCATTCTGCCATTTTCAGATTCCTTAGTCATTTTGGACTCCGACAGGACACAGGCCATTCCGGCCAGGAGGGAAGCGAAGGGGACAGGCACCCTTTCAGCCATGCAACTTAGTCGAGGCCTTCGGAAGCAGGAAGAGACCTTCGCTGCATTTTACGTTCCTGATGATGGAAACAATATTGAAGGCAAGGATGTACCAAAGGAAGTTCAAGCCGTTTTAGAGGAGTTCCAGGACGTGATGCCCGCAAAACTACCTAAGAAGTTGCCGCCCAGACGGGATGTGGACCATAAAATTGAACTTATTTCCGATGCGAAGCCACCTTCGAGGACACCTTATAGGATGTCACCACCCGAACTTAAGGAGCTGCAGAAACAATTGAAAGAGTTGTTGGATTCCAAAATGATCCAACCATCCAAATCTCCTTATGGATCCCCCGTTTTGTTCCAAAAGAAGCATGATGGATCCTTACGTATGTGCGTGGACTATAGGGCACTCAACAAACTGACGGTTCGCAACAAGTATCCCATTCCACTCATTGGAGAGCTGTTTGACCAACTGGGAGGTGCTAAATACTTTTCAAAGATCGACCTAAGATCCGGGTATTGGCAGGTCCGGATAGCCGAAGGAGACGAACCCAAGATGACCGTGGCGACCGGTATGGTTTGTTTGATTTCCTTGTGATGCCGTTCGGGCTTACAAACGCCCATGACCTTTTGCACACTGATGAACAAGGTATTTCAACCATACATAGACAAGTTTGTTGTCGTTTATTTGGATGATATCGTCATTTACTCATCATCAATGGAGGAGCATGTAGAACACTTGCGACAGGTGTTCCAAGCATTGCGGGACAATGAACTTTATGCAAAGTTGGAGAAATGCTCATTCGCCCAACAGGAAGTGACTTTTCTGGGGCATCGTATCAAAGATGGCCGCATTATGATGGACGAGGCCAAAGTAAAAGCCGTTCGAGATTGGGAGCCGCCGACCAGCGTAACCCAACTCCGATCATTTCTGGGACTCGTGAACTACTACCGGAAGTTCATCGAGGGATACTCTCGGATAGCATCACCATTGACGGACCTATTGAAGAAGGACCACAAATGGGAGTGGACGGATAAGTGCCGAGAGGCCTTTGAGCGACTCAAAGGCAAAGTGACGGAGCAGCCAGTTCTTGCCTTGCCAGACCATGCCAAGGCATATGAGGTTCAGACCGATGCATCTGATTATGCCATCGGAGGAGTTTTGATGCAGCTAGGACATCCCGTCGCCTATGAGAGCAGAAAATTGAATGACACCGAGAGACGGTACTCGGTACATGAGAAGGAAATGACCGCCGTGGTTCATTGCCTTAGAGCCTCGAGGCATTATTTACTTGGGAGCAAGTTTGTGGTACGAACAGACAACGTAGCCACAAGTTATTTTCAAACCCAGAAGAAGCTCACGCCAAAGCAAGCAAGATGGCAGGAATTCCTAGCTGAGTTCGATTATACCCTGGAGTATAAGCCGGGAGTACTTAACCGAGTAGCCGATGCATTAAGTCGGAAGGCCGAGCTTGCAGCCTTGACCAAGGCCGAAGGAAGCATCAAGGACCGCATACGCGAGGGACTGAGGCAGGACCCTTTCGCAGAAAACATCATGAAACTTGCCAGGAGCGGCAAGACAAGACGGTTCTGGGAACGAGACGAGCTACTCTTTACCAAAGGCAATCGTTTGTACGTGCCCAAATGGGGGAACTTACGGAGGGACATCATGAAGGAATGCCACGACACACTATGGGTCGGACACCAGTATGCACCGCATAAATGGCTTTAATTGACAATTCTTACTTTTGGCCCAGATGCGTGAGGACGTTGAGGCATACGTCCGGACATGTCTTGTATGCCAACAAGACAAGGTGGAGCAACAACAACACAGTGGACTACTTCAACCCTTGCCCATACCGGAACACCCTTTTGAAAGCGTTTCAATGGACTTTATTTCGGCTTTGCCTAAATCGGATGGGTACGGGTCGATCATAGTTGTGGTGGACAGGTTCTCAAAATACGCAACCTTTATTCCAGCACCGGCGGACGTAACGGCTCTGGAGACGGCCAAGTTGTTCTTAAAGCATGTGGTAAAACATTGGGGCATTCCAAGGACAATCGTGAGTGACCGAGACCCACGTTTCACCGGAAAGTTTTGGTCGGGACTTTTCAAGCTATTGGGCTCGAACTTAGCATTCTCAACAAGTTTCCACCCACAGACGGACGGGCAGACAGAACGAGTTAACGCACTGCTTGAGTGCTACTTGCGGCACTATGTGAGTGCCAATCAGCGGGACTGGGCCAAACTCTTAGACACGGCCCAATTCTCATACAACTTGCAGAAGAGTGAATCAACGGGACGCAGCCCATTCGAGCTCGCTACAGGGAGACAACCGGCGACAACGAACAACATTGCCACCGGATACACGGGACAGAGTCCCGCAACATATACCTTTGCTAAGTCATTACAGGAGGAATCAGACATGGCTCGAGCATCTTTGGACAAGGCAGCCAAGAAGATGAAGAAATGGGCCGATCTCAAGCGACGAGCGGTCGAGTTCAATGAAGGCGACTTAGTTATGGTGAAACTTCTCCCACAACACTTTAAAGCATTTCGGGCTGTGCATAAGGGACTTATCCGAAGATACGAGGGACCCTACAAGATCGAGCGGCGTGTTGGAACAGTTTCCTATCGAGTGGAACTTCCGCCGAAGATGAAGATACACCCGGTCTTTCATGTTAGCCAACTGAAGCCTTACCATCAGGACATGGAGGATCCGAGCCGAGCTCAGTCACATCGAGCACCGACTGCCGTGATTACTTCCTTCGACAAGGAGGTAGCCGAGATCATTTCACATCGGGACGTTCGACGAAGGGGCGTGGCCCCATACACCGAGTTCTTTGTGCATTGGAAGGGACTCCCAGACGCTGAAAATAGCTGGGAACATGAGGATCACCTATGGCAATTCCGGCAGAAGATTGAAGAATATCGGGACAGCATCGTGCCGAGGACGGTCACGACTTTGGTGGGGGAGAATGTCACGCCCCACCTTAAGGCAAGCAGCATCTACGGCATCCTAGAAGCTGCCGGACGGGCGCGCAGCATGCTCGCGCGTACATGGACTCGGCCAAGCTCACAGAGGACTAACCCCCTATAATAGGCTTAGACGGAAAAAGCCTTGTGACGGTAGACATTGAAAAGTCGAGAACCCACTATCCGTAAAGAGGACCTAGAAGCATCAAGATGGAGACCAATCAATTCCGGAAGGTCAAAGAGGGTTCAGAAGGTCGAAATCGGGTCGGGTTGCTACGGGCCGAATCGGGCCTTGGCCGGGCCGTAGGACACTTCGGGCCGGGTCGGGCGGACGTTCAGAGGTGCAGGGACTCCAAGAACACTTCTTAGAATTACCTAGAATTGTATAGATCTTTCTAGATGATGGCATTCTTGTAAATACTTGGAATAGTAATGTTTTGTTGGTAATTTGTTAGCCTAGGAGGATTAGTATAAATACCCCCTTGGGGCTCATTTGTAACTCATCTTGAGAATCTGATTTGCTACAGTGCAATAAGAGAAAACCTTCCTCAAGCATTCCTTACTTTCCTTCCTAGTAATCTTGTGTGTGTTGATAGGCTTACTACTTAGGCTTGTGACAACCTAAGGTAGTGCCGCACGGAGAGGACTTAGCGAGACGCAAGTATAACCCCGTGACAGGCTGCTCTACTGCTATTCATTATTTATTGTCAACTTCTAACGGCCAGAGTGGGGACGGAAAACCTGTGACGGTTAAGCCTGGGCGCGTTTGTAGATATTTACATAGTAAATATCGGCTTAGCGGCTGAAGACATGGCTCCAAGCATTCACAAATATAAAAATTTATAATTTTATCTATAAATTTTTTAATTTTAAATAATAATTTGAAAAAACTATAATTATTATTTGCTTTTCACTTTTCAGGTTTCTCTAACTAGCTATTTAGATTTATAATTCTGTACATTTAGAAACCGATTTAATAGTTTCTCGTTTTATGTTATAATATTTTTATTTTCTTATTTTGTTTTTATATTTCAGATTTTTTAAAATAATTATTTAGATTGATTGTTGAATTTTATATTTATTTGATTAGTTTATACTACATCTGTTCTATTATAATTGCAACATCTGGATTTTCACGCTTGTCAATGCACAACTTTGACTATTAATATCTTTAATCTTTTATTTTTAAAAATTATAAAAAGCTGATATTTTGAAAGTATATTTCGAGATGAATCTAACAACATCTCGCATGACTAAATTTTTTTATATGTATAAATCACAAAAGATGGTCAAAAGAGAGTATGTGAACAGTATAATAGTCAACACGTTGCAATAATAAGAGAGCGGAGGAAGTATATTTTATGATGTATTTGATGCATAATTTCTTTTTTAATCTTTTTAATTTTTTTAATTAAGTGTTAGGCGTATTTTTATGCGCTTATTTATCATTATTTTTTATCCATTTGAAGTCTAAATCCGCTTAAATGAGCTTTTAATGCACTATTTTTATATGTTTTGTAGGAAATTGGAGTCCGGAAGCCTAAACGATGAAAAACGGGCGAAAACGATAATTTTTGGCCTGGGGCCGCGTCACCCATATGCTGAGCCGCGGCACACGCACGACACACAGAGAACGCCGAGCGAACTGTACCGGGGTCAGCGGCACAAGGAGGCTGAGCCGCGGCCCATGAAGAAAAAAGGACGCCCAGGTATAGGCGCTGAACATGGTGAGCCGCGGCACAGCTTAAGTGAGCCGCGGCCCACGAGGCGGTTTTGAGGAAATTGTCGCGTTTCTGGGCCGTTTTTGAAGCCTGTTCTCGACCTAATCCACGGACGCGTTTTGGAGGCTCATGAGAGTTATAAATAAGGATTGAAGGTCATAAAAAAAGAAAAGGAGAGATCGATCATCGAGGAAAGGAGAAGAAGCAGAAAACACCAAGGAGCAGAGAGCGGAAGCTAGAGAACGGAGGAATCCGAGCTCTTCGACTGCGTTTGATCTTTATGCTTTCTTTAATTATTTTTGTATTTATATTTTCTAGCATGTCAGGCTAAAACTCTGTTCTAGGATTTTGATGAAACCAAGGTTTTGATGAATTAACTTTCGATTTTGCATTAATATAATTCCCTTTTCTATTGAGTTTTCTCCAATTGTTCTTAATGCTTTCAATTGTGTGGCCTATAATTGAATTATTTTAATTACGCAACTCGAATCGGGAGAGGAGAGTTGGTAGGGAAAATTGGTGAGAACCGTTTTATCTTATGAGATAGGAATATACTCATAGGAACTACGTGGCCTTTCTGAAGATTTCGTGCTTTTTGCCTATTGTCGAATTAATCCACCTAGGAATAGAGTGTATTATTCGCCTTAGAAAAATCTATTGACCTCGGGAGAGGCGGTAGAGTATTTTAGCAACCTTCGCCTTCAATAAATTGAAAAATCATTAAATTCATATAATCGAGAGTAATTCGGATAAATCGAGGTGGATTCATAATCCTAGATTTATCCCTTATTTGATTTTCTTTCTTCAAACAATCGTTTTTACTCTTTATTCTCTTATTAATTTTCTTTTATTATTACTTGCATCTCAAATTTCGATAGTTCAAATAAAATTAGAATACACATAAATCGGTAGTTGGTAAGTCAGTCCTCGTGGGAACGATATCTTACTTATCACTTTATTACTTGTCTACGATAACGTGCACTTAGCGTTCACCGAATCAAGCAACAAGTTTTTGGCGCCGTTGCCGGGGACTGATTATTTTACTAATATCGATTTCAGTATTTCTAGTCTTACTTTGAACATTTTTTTTATTATTATTTCTAATTTATTTGTTTTTCCTTTCAGGAGTTTCTGGTTAGTGCATGAGAAAATTCGGTAACGAAGGCCTATGACCTTTGGATACTGAACTCGAGCGCACTCTTCGGAGAAGCAAGAAGGAGAAGCGTGAGCTACCGACAACAGGCACCATGGCCGATAACACGGGAAATCACGAAGCAGACAACCCCATTCAGCAAGCTCAACCGGCATTAGCACTCCGCGATTATGCTATGCCACAAATCAATGCGAACTTTTTGGGAATTCGGCGTCCAACCATCCAAGCGAACAACTTCGAAATCAAGCCGGCTATTATTCAGATGGTGCATGTAATACCCGAGATTTCTGTTATGTAATTAGAACTTGTGATATTGTAATGATTGTACTTTTGTCTGAGTACTATTCTCCGTATTTCATAATCCGATGTTGTCGAGCGTATAATTTTCGTGTATGTGTTTTAGAGATTGAAATTCTGTGCATGTAGCGCACGCTACAGGCTGAGTGTAGCGTACGCTAACGGGGATTCATAGCGCACGCTACAGGGGATCATTAGCGCACGCTATGCGTGGTCAAATTGATTGAGACGTGCGGTAGGTGAGATCTGGCCGAGGGACCCTTGTCGGATTGTGTCGAATGAACCTGGACGGCTTTCGGGAAAAGCCAAGTCAACGCCTTAGCACACGCTACAGACATGTGAATAGCGCACGCTAAGTGCTGACTCGATTAAGTCGACGATCGTTAGCGCACGCTACGAAAGCAGACTAGCGCGCTAATAGCCATTTATTATAAATATGACAGCATCCTATTCGTGATTTCAGTTCTTTCTCCTCCCATAACCCGAACTCTTACACTTAGAACATAACTCCCTTCGTCCTAAACACTTCGTATCAACCTCCTGGTTCGAGATTGAAGATCGCATATCATTGGAGATTGGTGTTCAAGCCTTCGGTGTTGGATTGCTTCATTTTCCTCCGTGTTCTTCACTACTTTGAGGTAGGTGATTCTTCACCGATGTTAGTAATGTTCCTAAGGAAATTTGAATCACGTTTGGATAGCAAGTATTTCGTTGTAATCGGTCATCACATGTTAGAAGGATACTTTTGACTTATCGGCACTATATATCGTATGAACCTTTGAACCATCTTATTATAAGGACTCCTAAGCATGTTCAAATCGATTTAAGATCAGTAATCGGATATTACCCAGTTGCTACGTTGTACACGTTGGAATCTTGTGTTTTGGAACGTAAGACGATCGGAACTTAGATTATTTCTTGAAGATCGTAGATGGATTATGATATTGAGATGACTATCCATATATTTGTATTTCATAATCTTAAAACTTCCACAAACCTTAGTAGCATGATATGCCCGAGGATAACTTGTATCATCATGGTAGAATTCATGAGTTCTTCACCATTCAACCCAGTTTTCGGTTTGCAGTATTCTGCCATGCAAGATTAGCGCACGCTAACATGTGTGAGTTAACGTGCGCTATCGAGGTTCGGTTAACGCACGAAACGTACGTAGCGTACGTTATGAGACCAGCCGAGTCAGACTGCCAGTCCGTGGCTAGCGGACGCTAGTCTTATACGATAGCGTACGCTAACAGTCCGGCTTAGCGCACGTTACGTAAAGTACGTAGCGCGCGCTAAGCAATCCAGACAGCTTGTTTATTTTGAGCTTTTCGGCCGTAGGCCGAATTGTTAGGCCATTGTTCGACTTGAGATGATTTGTATATCATTCCTTTTGTTAAGGTTCGAGCTTGCTACGTTGATCGAAGGAGGCGACCTTCGAGTGGGTTGAGATCATTGAAGTATATCGTTCTTGCCATCTTCGAGGCAAGTATCGTGATATGTTAATATTGGTATTTTTTTTTGGAGCATGCGTATGATTATTCATGTTGTTGAACATGATATTTACTTCGTTGATTTGCCATGGTATTCGTTATATAGTGTTTATATGTTCATGTTGATGAACATAATGATTTGGCATATGTGTATGCATGAGTTGTGTTTGTATATGTTGTACGATCTATGCTGAGGGCGCTGGATCGGATGTCCACCTCGTGTTGGTCCGACGGGATCATCTTGGGATCTAGGCTGAGGGCGCTGGATCATTGGACGAGTTATTTCCACCTCGTGTTGGTCCGACGGGATCATCTTGGGATCTATGCTGAGGGCGCTGGATCATTGGAATACCCATGCTGTGTAATGGAATCTTGTAGATTCGCATTGTCGGATTCCGGTAGCGGAAGTCCGTGTGGTGTATCTTGTCATGTATTGTTGATGCATATTCGAATTGTTTAATATGATACTTGTACTAGCATTGTTTTGCTAACCCCTTCGGGGGTGGACATTTGTTTTGATGTTCAGGTAGCCAAGGAGCAGGAAGCGATCACGTGACGCATTTGACGAAGGGGTTGATGATGTTTAGTGTTATTGGAGATTTGTTTTCTTGGTTTGGTTTCTGTACTCGAGTACGCGTGTCTTATTGATATTAATTCGATATGGTTGTATTAATTACTCGTTGAACCAGTTGTACGTTTTCACAAACTTGAATTTCCGCAGTATTGATGTCTTAAATTTTACTTTCTTTTTTAATTAGCCTTGTAAATCCTTACTTAAAGGGTTTACGGCGCTGTAATTATTCCGAATATCTCGGGGTGTTACAGAATATGGTATCGGAGCTAAGATTCATGGATATCTTGGCAGTCGGGTTTTAGTTGGGTCTGTTTACGTTATTTGATTTACAAGTCGTTTGTAACATCACTGTTCAGCCGAAGTCGTCATGTGGACCGTGGTTGTAAGTCTCTTAATCTCTTATACTACCGTTTTACTTAATTACCGTTTTGTGAGTATTGACGGACTTTATTTTGAAAAATTTTGTTCTGGATATTGAGAAATTGCGTTTACAGTATGTTGAGAGGAGGACGTGGACGCGGACGTGGTAACATGAGACATGAGGATTCCGCAACTACTCCCGAAATATCGGCTAGTCGAACCGATTCCCATTATGGAGGGCAGCAAGGATCAGCGAATGATGACGCAAATCCTAACATGCCGGGAGTGCTTCAACAGGTGGTGGCGCAGATAAACCAGTTCGCTCAGGTCGTTGATCGCATGCAGACGGCGATGGGACAGCAGCACCACGAGGATAACCGGGGAGACAGATGGCTTGCTGAAGTGGTTAAATTGCACCCGCCAAAATTTGACGGATTTGCTGAGGCACTTACTTGGGATCACTGGCTCAAGGAGTTGGAGAAGATATTCGTAGGTCTTAACTGTCCCGAGGACCGGAAGGTTCCCATTGCCCAGTATTTTCTGACTGGGGAGGCCTTTGATTGGTGGGAAGCTATTCGACCCGAGAATCATAATGCGGATTGGACGGAATTCAAACAAATGATGGAAGCACAGTATTGTCCTCGTCCAGTTAGAGAGGCAAAGATCCGAGAGTTTTTCTCACCACAGAGTTCGGAGGCATCTGTGACAGATGTAATTAAAACTTTTAATCATCAGCTGACTTGTGTGCGACACTTGGTCAGAACGGAGGCAGAAAAGATTTTTCATTTTGATATGCGGATGAAGCCGTAGATTCAGCAGTACATGTCCGGATTCGAGTGTACTACGCTGCGACAGTATCAAGACAAAGCGCTGGCCTACGACATGAAAGAAGCAGAAGGTGACCGACAGTCTTAGAAAAATTTTCGTCCTCGAAAATAAATGATATACCTCGATTGAAGAAATTCGAATAACGAGCTTGAAGTTATTCTTCGCGCTCCCAAGTAGCTTCATCCTTAATGTTGTTACGCCATTGGATCTTGACAAACACCTTCTCTTTGTTTCTCAATTGCTGCACTAATCGGTCGAGAATCAGTTCTGGTTGTTCTTCATAGGTAAGGTCTTTGTTCATCTCCACGGCGGTATAGTTGATGACGTGGCTGGGATCGTGCACATAATTCCTCAACAATGATACGTGGAAAACATTGTGCACAGCCGAAAGTTCTGGGGGTAAAGCCAGACGGTAAGCTAACTCTCCAATCCGCTCGAGAACTTCGAACGGTCCAATGTATCTCGGTCTCAACTTGCTCCTTGGACCAAAACGGACAATTCCCTTGGTAGGAGATACCTTTAGGAATACCTTGTCTCCAACACAGAATTCGAGATCCTTCCTACGCTTGTCAGCGTAAGGCTTCTGACGATATTATGCTATCTTGATCCTCTCACGAATCTTATCCACCATGCCAACTGTCTGTTCGATCATCTCGGGACCCAAAATCCTCTTTTCACCTACCTCATCCCAATACAGTGGTGATCGACACTTCCTACCGTATAAGGCTTCATACGGTGCCATGCCGATTGTCGACTGATAACTATTGTTGTAAGCGAATTCTACCAAAGGTAACAATCGTTCCCAATTATTTTCCATGTCTAACACACATGCTTGTAACATATCCTCAAGGATCTGGATGGTCCTCTCGGACTGACCATCAGTCTGAGGATGATAAGCCGTACTAAAATTTAACTGCGTTCCCAAGGCTTCTTGCAAACTCTCCCAAAAACGCGATGTGAAACGAGTATCCCTGTCGGATACTATAGAGACTGGCACTCCGAGCAACTTAATAATCTCCCTGATGTATAGTTGGGCATACTAATCCATTCGAAAGTTCATCTTAACTGGGATAAAATGAGCTGACTTTGTGAGTCGGTCGACAACAACCCAAATAGTGTGGTTTCCTCTTTCCGTTCGAGGCAAATCTACCACAAAGTCCATTATAATGTGTTCCCATTTCCATTTTGGGATATGAAGTGACTTAAGTAATCCAAAGGGGGCGTTGGTGTTCTGCCTTCACTTGTTGACAAACTATACATTTTCTGACAAAGTCGGCCACATCTCTTTTCAAACCTTCCCACCCAAATGTCCCCTTAAGGTCTTGGTACATCTTTGTACTCACAGGGTGTGCTGTATAAGGGGTGCTATGTGCCTCATTCAATATCGCTTCTCTCAACTTGGCAACATTGGGCACACAAATCCTCCATTCATAGTACATTGTGCCATCATCGGATACACTGAAACCCTTATCCTCACCTGAAAGAGTACGTTCTTTCATCTTGACCAAGAAGTCGTCCTGTCCTTGACCTTATTTGATTTGTTCTCTCAAGGTTGGTTGTACCACCAAACTATCCAATAATGATACAACTGGATTCGATGGTGTAGCCACCTCAAGGTTCATCCTTGCAAATTTCTTGACCAAGCTTTCCTCCTTGGTCAACAAACAAGTTAGGTCTCCTCTTGCCTTACGGCTTAGTGCATCAGAAACTACGTTTGCTTTACCGGGGTGGTGATGGATTGTACAATCGTAGTCGTTGACCAACTCAAGCCATCTGCGCTGCCTCATATTCAATTCCTTCTGTGTGAAAATATATTTCAGACTTTTGTGGTCTGTATAAATTTTACACTACCTCCATGAGACTAATATCTCCAAATCTTCGGGGCATGAACTACCGCTGCTAATTCCAAATCATGAGTAGGTTAGTTCAGCTCGTGCGGTTTCAACTGTCTCGAAGCATAGGCAACTACCTTGCCTTATTGCATCAATACACATCCCAAACCTTGCTTGGATGCATCACTGTAGATGACGAACTCTTTCGTCGGATCGGGAATCGTCAAAACTGGTGCACAGTCAATCTTCGCTTAAGTTCTTGGAAACTATTTTCGCATTTCTCATTCCATAAGAAAACTGCTCCCTTTCTAGTCAACTTAGTCATCGGTGCAGCTGATGAACAAATTATAAACTCGCAAGTGTACGAATCGCTTTTGTAGGAAGCGGCAAGTAACTCCGAGGTCGATCTCTCGAGGAATTGGAAATGGTTTAAAATTCGATAATGTTCGGCAAATAGTCGAATGAACAAAAGTAAAATAAATTAAAATACATCATTAGTTTGATATGATTACAATTACTAATGCATACAATTAAATTAAACTAAGCGATAACAACACCAAATTAATTGCCGGATAATTGAGAGATAACAATAATGAGATTGATATGGGAATTTAGAGTCACCGACACACACATAATCAATTATTAGTTCTGATACTCAAATAAATAAGGTTTGGAATTATCGATTGCTCACGATTAAAAGAAATCCTTTTGATGGCGGAAATTCTAAGAATCACGATTGTTCTCAACGAAAATAAGGTAACCTCCTTTGTTGGGGATGAATCCCTAACTAACAATCAATTAACCGACTACTTTTGACGAGGTAAATCGTTAAAAGATCGCGCGAAAAAGCTCGAGAACATTTACAATCATTTCTACCGGACCGTTTGATAGCGAAGACCGATAAAAACCCTCGTTTTAAATAATAATAACAACTAAGAAATAGGTTTGATGATCTAAATCAAAAGTTCTTATACGAAGAACGAACAAGAGGAACGATCCCAAACTTTTACCCGGAAAATCAATAGAAACTAACAATCGATAACATGTGTGTGGCTATATCTAAAAACCCATATGAAATGTTTAGCTACACATGATTATTTCAACAACAATAATGGAAATTGTAAAACAAAACATGGTAGAAACTTCCCTTGTAAATGCCGAAATCGAATTCCCGATGAAGGTTTGATGATCTTTTTTGAAGAACTCACAACAAAATGATACAAGGAATTATTATATCTCACAAATGTATTTTTCACTCCAAGAACATACAAGAAAGATGATGAAACAACCTCACTTTTTCCTCACTTTTTGGTGTTTTCTCCCTCAATCTTGTGTTTTTCCACCTCCAAATATCTTCCACAAGATAAGAATATCTCCAAATGGTCTCCACCTCTTTTTTTATAGCCAAAAGTATCAAGAAAAGGCTTAAAGTTGTGCAAAAATGTCAAGAAAAATGACTTGCACCGAAAAGTGACACGGCCCGTGTCCTGGGACACGGGCGTGTCGTACTGCCCTGGATAAAGGAAAAGGTGTTCTGTATCGAGACTCGGCCGTGTCCCATGACACGACCGTGTTGTACTCTGCTAGAATTGCAAAACCGACTGGATCGTGACTCGGCCGTGTCCCATGACACGGCCGTGTCGTACTCTTCTGCAAAATGTATTTTTAACTGTAAAGAGACCCGGCCGTGTTATATGGCACGGCCGAGTTGCCTGATGCGGTCGAGTCCGGTTTTTGGTCTTCTTCGGCTTGATCCTTCGTTCTTGTATCAATACACCTCGGATTTTAGCATATGATATACCGTTTCGAAGCTAATTTCACGAGGAATTTATATCAAAGGAGAACACATCTCAATTCGGAGTGGTGATTCTGGAATTTAGAAGATTCGACCGATACTGCTTCAATCTTTTGTCGTTTTAGGCCCCGTTTTAGCTCTTGATCGTCATAAACTCCAATATTAGCTATGAAAACGCATATTTCACCACAATCTTCGCTTGGTTACCTATAAATTAAAAACACAACATACCACGCATAAAAGAGAACAAAAATACTAAAAAAACAAACAAAAACACGACTAGATAGAACAGAATGAGTCGATCAAGAATCGACTCATCAAACCCCCCCAAACTTGAACTTTGATCGTCCCGAGCAATGCATTTTAAAATAATCACTCACAAAGGGGAACACAACTGTCAAAATACCTCAAAATATCTCTTCGAAAATTTCATCAATACTCACAAGTAAAATAAGTCGAGTTCTACAAAGTTTTCAAACCTCCGGGGTGCTTCCTTAATATCATAGTCAATACTTGGCAATATAAACCTCACCGGTCAAGAGTATTCACTCACTCTCAAAGTGATAGGGATAAGTAAACGCTCGGAACTCATTCAATGAAATAAGGAACCCATAGGCTTGCCAATCGTCTTAATCTCGACCACTGTTTTGTGCATGCAATATTTTCGTGAATCAGAAAGGGCTTTACTCGGCTTGTAATGTAGGCTTGGGTCGAGGTGGGATAAATATGGCTAAAGTGACTTGACTTGAGCAATTTTTAAAACTATATCACCATTTTCGCTATAGAAGCTCAAGATTTTTGAAGTTTCCTTCTTTCATCCCCTTAATTATGAATCACTTGCAACAAGCACTATCGAAAGTGAAAAACGCAGCGTCAAACCCTCCTTATTGCTCCGATTTTTTTTTTGTTTTAGGATCCGTTTTACGCGAATGTAAACGATGGGTCACATGAATACACCCAGTTACTAGGATCAAAACATACACAACTGCTTCCAAGCATACTCATATCTAAGGGATCCGTTTTACGCGAATATAAACATGGGTCACATGAATACACCCGGTTACTAAGTTCCCAAAAATAGCGGAGTAATTATTTTCACCAATTCAACACTCCCAACAATAAGTATATCACCCAATGTCACCACCATCTTAGTATCCTCGTCAAAAATATTTTCTAATCGCTCAAGTATGGATCGAAGGATTATAGTAATGGAAAGCTCGATATGTGGTTTAACAATGAAATAGACAATGACCTCAATTGGGTTTATTTAAGGTATGATCAAATGTCGGGTTGGCCAAAATCGAAGGGTTAAGATCAAAGGCGCCAAAAATCATTTTCACTCAATTGTACACACACACGCTTGTAGTTTTGAACAAGATACCAAGGCAAGTTCTAGAGTCTTAAATCAAGAATGAAACACTCGACAATGAAACTTGCATTTTAGAGAATGCACGAAGGCTCGATAGCTTACAAGTAGGTTTGTTCATACCTCCAAGATATTAAAACTACTTATTCAATTTCACACCCATTTCGATTATCAACAATTTTTCCTCAACAAATTATCCTCGATTTGTGTATCAAAACAACGAAATAAATCCCGAGGCATTCCAAAAAAATTCATACTTTAGAGTTTCTATCAAGTTTGCAAAATGCTCAAAACACACCAAATAAAAACACACCACAAATAAGTGCAAAAATGCTCAAAACACACCAAATAAAAACACACCACAAATAAGTCTACTCACAAAAACAACCAAAAATAAACAAACAAGCAAAATAGTATCCGAAAACAAATAAAAACAAGAGTAATGAAGTATTTCTTAACCAATCCCCCCTAAACTTGAATTAAAGAATATACGAACGAAGGGGGTATAGTAACTAAACAAAAGAATTTCGTTGGTCAAGAAATACTTACGACCGATTTTACTGGTGGGGCGGAGGGAAGTGGCCTTGCTGGACATGCCACCCGTGCATTTGTCTCATAAGAGACAATATCTCGTGTCGCTCCTATCTAGCCTCCTCTAGCCTCTGTCTAGTATCCTCTCGGAAGGCTACGAACTCCTCCCTGAAGGCTACAAACTCCTCCCTTAATGTTGGGCGCGAGGGGGCATGTCCAATTTCGGCCCGCCTTGACGTCTCGGGCCGATCTCTCGTGCTTTATTCTTCTTCTTCTTCGCTCTCTTCTTCTTCCTCTTCATCCAAGACTCTTTCATAAGCCTCCTCCTCTTCCATCCTCTCGGCTCTATTGCATATAAATTGCCTGATACATTTACTGATGTTAAGACAGTGACGAAGCCACCATATACCAGTTGTCATTGTTCCTTGTAAAATTAAACTTCTTGATGAAGATAATACAATCATGCTAGCAAATGAGTCTAAAGCACGCCAGAAGCATGGTGGAACTATTGGATCCAAAGGATAAAAATCGAAGAAAAATAAGAAAACTTGTTAAATAGGCCGGTACACCAAATGACATAATTCCAAAGTTAGATTTGATCTGTGAAGAGACGTCTTCAAAGGATGACCAAACAACTGAAATTGATGACAATGAAGAGATCTCCGTAAACTAAATCATTTCAGGAAAGAGGTGAAATAGAAAGGAAATAATCATGGATGATATAGTTGCATATGCAGGTGCTCTTGATATTATTGAAGAAATTGAGAATCATGAACCTAGATCGATTTATGAATATAAAATAAGAAATAGTTGGCCAAAATGGAAAGATGAAATTGAGGCATAATTGAAATCACTTGAAAAACGTCAAGTTTTTGGACCGGTTGTCCAAACACCTGCAAGTGTGAAACTCGTTGGTTATATATAGTTACCGCAAACAAAATGAGAAAAATGAAGGTGTGAGATACGATGCACGCCTTGTTGGACAAAGATTCTCACAAAGACCGAGAATTGATTATGAAGAGACTTATTCACCGGTAATGGATGCAACGACATTCAGATTTTTACTAAGTCTGTCAATTTGAGAAGGAGTCCAAATGAACTTAATGAATGTTGTGATTGACTAATTATATGTGTCACTTGATAATGACATCTACAATAAAATCCCTGAAGGATTGAAAATGCCTAAAGCATATAGCCCGAAACCCAGAGGGTGTACGCAATTAAGTTACGAAGATCCTTGTATGGATTAAAACAATCAGGTCGGATGTGGTATAATTGTCTCAGTGAGTACCTTTTAAAAGAAGGATATATAAATAATGTAATTTGTCCATGTGTCTTTACTAAAAGGACAAAAGGGGAATTTACTATCATTGTAGTTTATGTTGACGATTTGAACATCATTGGGACTCCTGTTGGACTTTGATCGTTACTGTTATCGATTACAATAGAAGGAATTGTTGTGAAATTGAGCAAGTTTCAGATAAATACTGTTTGCTAAATATTTTTCGATGACTGCAAGCGCACAGTGTAGCTATAATAAGCGGCGAATCCCACAGAGACTAGTTTTGGGAAGAACTCTACGACAATTATGATTGTGATATATTGGATTTTATTTAGATGGTTTTGAAGTTCGAAATTTAATTTATAAGCTAAATTAAAATAAAATATAAGCAATGTAAGAAATAACTAAGAAGAGAGATACGAAAAGCAATCAATCAAAGGTAATATTCATAGGGTATGCTTTCCCTTATTTACTCATGTGCAAATGATAATAAAAAACAAGTTTAGTTCCTCTATTCGTATGATTAGTCACTTAAGTATTTCAACTCTCTCGTTAGAGCAAAGATAAAATGTAGATTAAAAATAATTATCAAATATCTAATTCAATTGTCAATAAAATGTAGATTAACAATAATTATCAAATATTCAATTCAAAGTTACAATTAACTCCCTCGCTTTCCTAGGATTAGATTATCCTCATAAACATATACTAATCATTTAGAGCTAGCACAAATTTATACTGCAAGTTTTCACAATCATGTAGCCAATTATCTTCTCTCGGTCTCAAATCAACTACTTAAACATGCATAAATAGTTATCAGTTATTCACACATGAACAATCAAATTAAGGGATAAGTAAATAGATAAAGCAATTGAACTAATTTAATTAATAAAAAATATAAATATTTTAAGGTACTATAACAATAATCCCATAATCATATAGTAAATTACCCATAAATCATGGATATAATCCCAAAATTATAAGATAAACATGTGTTTAAGAATTGAGAAAGAAATGAGAAAGGAAATTTGGCAAATATAAACTTAAGTTGAGTCTTCAAACTTCAATCTCCATGTCTTAATCTTTGCTTCTGGTCCCTTCTGCGTGTTCTGGCTCTTTGTGGGGTGAACAATCATGTTCTTTCCATCTACTAGGGTTCCATGTATCTAGAGGGAGGAAACTAGCCAAAATGGGACTCAAAATCACACCTGGTAGAAAAGAATACAAAAGGACTGCCTCTTGGTCGATGGAAGACCCGCGGACGCCCGCAATGTACTTATACTCGAGCATCATATTTATAAACAGTTGGTGGTGTTGGAAAGCCAACTCGATTACATTTCTAACCATATATTTTTATGTATCAAATTCAAAGAGTTGGAAACTTTATGAGCATTTAAGTACACAAACTCTGTGTACTTTTGATTTGTTTGCTCATTTTCTGCTCATTTTTCAATCCAGTCCTTATTTAAGCTTGATTCTTCCTCTCGTTCATGCTTAGAACCTATTATAGCCCAAATCTCGAATTCCTTCCATGCTCATTAATCTCAATTATGGATAAATATCGCCTATATTCCTTCAAAACGAGCAAACACGTGACATATCACAATATAATAAAATTTGAACATAAAATGCAAAGTTCAAGCATAATCCACTCTGAAATATGAAATAAATAGGCGGTCCAAACTGCCTAGTTCGATGAGTCTTTTCCCACATCGGCTAGCGGGGGGCGAAGTATAATATCCGGATTTTTAGATTATTTTTTTTATCATTGACCTTGTCGGATATTAATAATGTGAGGTTTTTACTATTATGGACGTGATATTGAGTATACAAGAATAAAATGACGGGTTATAATTTCTAATATCGTCGAATAATTATTGGTAATAATTTGACGGTGGCCAATCTTGTATTCTTTGATAAATTATTCAACGGAAATTAGAGAAATTATCTGCATATGACTTAGAAACTTTTATGTATGTATTGTAGATGTAATTATGGTCTTGGATTATTCAAAATATAAAAGAGGTATCAAAAATATTAGTAGATATATGATTGGATATTTTTTTAGAAAGTGTCGTGCATAAAGGATCGACTTTGAAAAATTACCATAGATTTTTAATAATTCTGACAATTCTGAAACTTAACAGTATAGTATAGAATTAAGTTGGATTTCCAGCGGTTCAAACGATGAGCTAATTGGAGTTCGGACGAAAAAATTATGGTCGATTTAATGGAGACTGTAAAGTTGTTGGACCGCCGCCAGGTCACCGCGCACACAGTGCCGGAAGCTTCCGCATGGCCCACGCGTGACGAAAGTCGAAAGTCGCTGAGCATAACACGTGCCCTTTCAGGCCGCTGAGTGTAGACTTGCATCACACCAACCTTGTTAGACCTCATTTTGGGGCTATAAATAGACCCATTCCCCACCTTCATTTTCCATCATACGAAATCCTCCTATGTGAAACCCTTCTTGAGTTCCAAATGGAATCCATTTTCTGGGTGATAGTTGGCCTTTTCCCGGCGAGTCAGGGTAGATTTTCCAGGCCAAGTCCGGCAACTGTCTCACGAATGGCCTGAGAGAGATTTTCGTTAATTTTTCGACGGAAAGTTGTGCGGTTTCCCGTTCTGAAATATTAACTAGCTATAGGTGTTCAAACTCCAGATTAACTATAGTTTGGTAATTTCTATCTATTTTAGAAATATTATTGATATTATTAAAAATGTTATAAATTCCTAAATACCTAGAAAACTTTGATTTTATTCCTTAAAACATTACATTATTTAATGTCTAGATATTCGAAAAATATTTTAAAATTTAAAGTTTATAACCTTTGGCTTTTGGAATTATTATGATAATTATATTTTAGTAAAATATTCATAAAATAGATATTTATTAAAATATAAATAAAGATTATTTATGAGATTTAAAATAGTGATTTAATTAATATTTAGACGTTTCAATCAACTCGTTTAAATGGTGAAGAATATTACAAGATTAACTATAAAATAATCAATATTTAATTGTGGTAAAATTAGTCTTTGTACTTAGAGGAATAAAATTTTGAAAACTATTCCTAAATCAATGTGATAATGAATAATCGAGTTTTAAAGGATTTTGTTATGATTATATTAACAAAAGTGTTTAAATAATCAAGATATAAAATTAAGTATAATTATCAATACTTAATTAATTCTTATATTCGATATATAAGATTTGATTATATTATTTAAATTCATGGATAATGATATTTTCGAGTTGGATAAATATTCATTTGATTATTAGGTAATGATAATCAATATTGAGTTAGTACTAATTTAAGTAATTATTAAGTTATAATATTAATTTATATATTGATTATTGTAATTTGAGCATTAGACATCATGTTTGAGATGTCTATGATTTTCCACTTTAATTAAGATAATATAGAATAATATTATCATAATTAACGAGGAGAGTTTTTGGTAATTTTTATAGTTTGAGTAGTTGATGGACTCATGTCGAATCAAGGATACATATTGCGTTGAATTTGGTACTGGTATTGCGGAATTGCCTTATTGAATGAATTGTATTTCATTCAAGGTTGTTCGAGTATGTTTTGATCCAGCATGAGCATTTCTTTTATTTCTAGTATTGAGGCAAGTTAACTCTTGCCTGGTTATGATGATAATATGTCTTATATATGTTGTACGTTTTACGTACGTTTATACTTTTTGAATTTAAAGTCATAATGATGTTATTGATCTTGTCAATCGTCCATTGAGAACGATGGTTCGGTGGTGATTTGATCTTCGTTGGATTTTTATTTCTTTCGTTGAGTCGTTTGGTCCTTGTTGGTAATTGTTAAGCTGAATTTCAATCTCACTTTTGTTATCTCGTGGCATTCCGAGTCACACTGGCATGCCGGTTGTTGGTATGTGTAGGATTTTCATGTTAGGCACATATAAAGTCCTGTGTTGGTAGTTGGCCTCACACTGGACTGTGCACTCGGGCTAGTTGTGCTCGTGAGACTGATTAGGTACAATATCATACGTCTGCTCCCGATCCGCAGGCGTCAGTGATATGTGTACGGACATATTTTCCACTCCGAGCATAATGTGATGCCATTCTTTGAGCCGTAATAGTTAGTTGATTTATATAGCATGTTCGATTGTGTAATACACAATCGAACAAGATGCATCCTCCTCAGTTTTCGGGAGCTTCAGACCCGATTGGCTGGGAAGGGTGGATCAAGGAGATATCTAAGGTCTTCGTTGCCACTAACTGTCCCGAGGACCGTAAAGTCCATATTGCTCAATACTTTCTCACAGGGGACGCCACGGACTGGTGGGAGGCCGTTGGGCCCAAAGATCATCTTTGCTTCGTGGTGAGTTTCAAGAGTTGATGGAGATCGAATATTGCCGTGGCGATCGGACGAGCTCGGGTACATGCTTTTTATGTTGCTCAACCGCGGGATATCCCCGTAGCTCAAGCTATTGCTGATTTTAACAAGGAGTTGGGTTATGTGAAGACCCAAGTTGTCGAGGAGAGTGACAAAATTTTACATTTCTCCAGACGGATGAAGTTGCCGATTCGGGACTATATGTCGGGGCTCGTATGCACTACATTGAAAGATTACCGAGGCAGGCCCTTGCTTATGATATGTCAGTGATGGCGAGTGAGGCGGCCGCGAGTAAGAAGCGAGTCCGCAGGAACTTTTCGGGCCACAAGAGTGGGGGTCGGCAGAGATCCCAATCTGCTAACTTCCCGCCGGCGGTGGTCAGCTCATTCGTGGGGGTCCTCGTGGAACTACCGGTGCTCCTTTTCGTGATGTGAAGTGTTTCAATTGTGGTCGTACAGCCACATCGGTCGTACTTGTTTGAGCCCTTTCTTTGACGTGTAATCAGTGTGGCAGTAGGGCCACAAGGCCGCCTCTGTCTTTGAGAGGGAGAAAAGTCTTGGTGCCGGGCTTCCATTCCAGCGCCTAGGGAACCAAGTGTGAATCGAGGATCGTTGCTCCTCAATCCCCGCCGAGTGCTAGTCGGGAGAGGTCATGGTCGACCCTCTAAGGGGGGAGCTTCCAGTGTCGGCTCAGCCCACCCGCGTGTCTATGAGATGCGGAAAGCCGATGACCCAACGGCTACCGTGGCGACAGGTACCGTTTATATTCTTTCTCATCCTGTCAGTGTGCTTTTCGATTCCGGTGCTACGCACTCGTTCATATCTTTGGATTGTGTGCGCCGTTTGAGTCTCGACTGTTTGATGCCTTGTGAACCCTTCATCGTTAAGCTTCCTAGCGGTGATAGGATCGTTGGTGATCAGGAGGTTCGAGACTGTTCCGTACTCATTTGTGAGAGGACTTGGCCCTCTAATCTTATTGTTGTGGATATTGAGGGTGAGGATTTGATTCTCGGGGATGATTGGCTCGAGCGGCATGGCGCAATCATGAACTACCGCACGAGGATCATCACCATGTTAGCCGAGGATGGCACCGAGCACTCCTTCGCGGGGCGAAGGAGGGGAAATCAGAAATTCATCATTAATGCCTTGAAGGCGATGAGCCTCCTGCGAAAGGGGTGTACTGGTTATTGGTGCTATGCCTTGAGGGCGGAGGATGGTGGAGTCGAGCTTTCGTCGATTCCAGTCGTTAATGAGTTTCCTGATGTATTTCCTGAAGAGTTACCGGGATTGCCACCGGATCGTGAGGTTGAGTTTGCTATAGAGTTAGAGCCGGGCGCGACTCCTATTTCGAAGGCGCCCTATCGCATGGCACCTTCAGAGATGTCCGAGTTGAAGAAGCAGTTGAGTGAGCTTCTTGAGTCGGGGTATGTTCGACCGAGCGCCTCGCCTTGGGGCGCACCGGTCCTGTTTGTGCGGAAGAAGGATGGTTCACTACGTTTGTGTATCGACTATCGCGAACTAAACAAGGTGACCATCAAGAACAAGTATCCTTTGCCGAGAATTGATGACTTGTTCGATCGATTGAAGGAGTCTGCGGTATTCTCGAAAATTGATTTGAAATCGGTACTATCACTCACGGGTGAGAGAGTCGATGTGCCGAGCGACACTTTCGGACGAGGTACGGACATTATGAGTTCGTAGTCATGCCTTTCGGGTTAACTAATGCGCGGCGGTGTTCATGCGATTGATGAACAAAGTTTTCATCGAGTATTTGGATAAGTGTGTCGTCGTCTTTATTGTGATATTCTTATTTATTCGAGGAATGAGGAAGAGCATGCCCATCATTTGCGGGTAGTATTAGACATTTTGAGGACCGAGCAACTCTATGCAAAGTTCTCGAAATGTGAGTTATTTGAAGGAAGTGATGTTTTTAGGTCACGTGATTTCAGTAGGGGGTTCGTGTGGATCCGCAGAAGATTGAGGCCGTGTTGGATTGGGCACCGCCCAAGAATGTGAAGGAGCTCCGTAGTTTCTTGGGTTTAGTGGCTACTATCGTAGGTTCGTCGAGGTTTCTCGAAACTAGCTCGACCACTTACGCAGCTTGCTCCAGTCAGAAGTTCATCCGGAATGACGAGGCGGTTGATTTTGAGGAATCAAGAAGCGGTTGACTTCAGCCCGGTTTTGGCGTTGCCATGTGGCAACGAGGGTTTTGCCGTTTATAGCGATGCTTGGTCGTGGTCTTGGGTGTGTATTAATGCGGCACGGCAAGACCATTGCCTATCTTGTCGAGGCAGATTGAGCCGTATGGTGAACTACCCTACTCATGGTTTGGAGTTAGCGGTAGTCGTTTTTGCGCTCAAGATTTGGCGTCACTATCTTTTCGGCTCTACATGTCAGATTTTTACCGATCATAAAAGTCTGAAATACATATTTACTCAGCGAGAGTTGAATATGAGGCAGAGAAGGTGGTTAGAGTTGATTAAGGATTATGACCTCGAAATCCTTTATCATCCGGGCAAGGCGAACGTCGTGGCCGATGCCTTGAGTCGGAAACCGGTTGCGTTGCGAACGCTTGAGATCCTTACGCCTCAGTCTGAGCTTCGGCGGGCTTTGATCGAGTTAGATGTTGAAGTTTTGTTGCCTGGAGCCATCGGGCAACTTCGTGCTTTAGAGATTTCGTCGTCTCTGATCGATGAAATTAAGCTGAAGCAATCAGAGGATCCGATGATTACTCAAATCCGAGAGAACGTTCTTAAGGGAAAGTCTCCTGGGTTTGTGATTCACGAGGATGGTATTTTGAGATTTGATCGCTTGGATTCGCGTAGTATGGTTTTCAAATCCGATCAATTTTAAAATTTGTAAAACCTCGGAGTATTTCCAAGGTGTCGAACCCAAGGGAATTGATGTGTCGAAAATAAAAGAAGTAACTCTACTCAAAATTCGACTGCTATTTAGGAATCCGAAAATTTGTTTGCTTCTAATTATCTAAATTTAAAAATCGAAAAAATAAAAATATAAATAAAAGATGAAATATCTAAATTAAGCAAATAAAGCAAATTAACAAGATAAAATCACAAGTCGAAAGGTAATTGATCCTAGGGTAGTATCATCTAATTGAGTTCACACAATCCATTCACTTGATTCCTTCTCCCCAAAATTTAATTCAATCCTAGAAATAATCACTCGGTCGATCTAGAATTCCTGTCAAGGCAACCTAGAAAGATAGTTAATTAAAACCCTTTTCCCCTTGAGAACTCAAAGAATTAAAATCACTTAAAAAGCACCAACTTATTTATCTATGATTTATCTTTCTCCGCTAGGTCTCAAGATAAAATCATATTGTGCATCAAGTATTTCCACTAATCAATTACTCCTTCCGGACAAAATCAATTAGCTAACATGCATCGATTAAGGGCCCTTTAATCTAACATGAGATTTAACACAACTTGAACACGAGCCTAGGATGAAAGGTCAAAAGGTAATCAAAAGAACATCATGTGAACATCAATTAAAATTACTAACCCTAGAATCAATCAATGAATTAGGACATAATTGAAATCAAACAAGAAATTGATGAAGAATGCATATTATTAATATGAAAAGAGAGATTACAACCCTTATGGATGAACTCCGAGTCTTCAATCTCCCAAAAACAATAATAATTCTCCTCCAAAAAGTTCTTGCATCAAAGAAATTAGTCTTGCTAAAAGTGTAAAAATGCTCTAGATAATAAAAGATGAAAAAGAATTTCTTTGAAAAGATAGATAAAAGATGATAGATCTTTGATAAAGATCATAGAGAATACTCAAACTAGGTCTAGAATGAGGTTTATATAGCCTAAGGGGTTACAATCGATTAACCCTAATCTAGGAAATAAATAATATCAAAAGAGTCAAAATCCGTCCAAAACGAGAGCCCGCTGGGAAGCCTTTCGCTGGCCTATCGGCCGATAGGCTGGCCGATAGGTGGTTCGTCGATTTCTTCACTCGATAGGCGGAGCTCCTTTCGGGCCCCTATCGGCCGATAAGTGGCCGATAGGGTCTTGCTTGGCGCAAAAATCCGTTTCTTCGTCCGTTTGACTCGACTCTCGGTCCTTTGTCTCGTTTTGGGTCCTTTTGGCTCTAAAAACCTGCAAACACACTAAAACCAACCCAAACGCGTAATACGGCTCGACTAATCATAAATAAGCCAAATACGAGCACATTAATCAGAAACGAGATAAAAACCTAGTATAAAATCCTAGAAATAAGTGGTAAAATTACCACTTATCAAACCCCCAAACTTAAGCCTTGTTCGTCCCGAACAACAAAAGAAAAGAAAAAGAAAATCGTGAATCATCGTGCAACTCATAGTGTTCAACCTAATCAATACTACCTGTAATTCTCTCTAAATAATCCGAGTGTCGTAAAAGCGAAATTTTTCGAATAATGATTCCACAAAGTAGTCAAGTTCAGTCCTAATCATTCGTTCATGAAGAAAATCCGGCTCAAAGATTAACAAAGCGTGAGTCAAATCGAAATCAATATGAAAGGCTAAAATAAACAAGCTAGTTCGTCCGTTACGGTCGAGTGGCACATTTTTCACGAGTTTCATAACAAATAAACCTCGGTCAGTATTCCCTTATATATATGTTCACGAATTTAATTCGAGTTGACCACTAGGTTAGGATCTCGGGATGTTTCATCGGGGTAATCCTAGGGTGGAACTTCCATTCTCATGTATTAGGAAACCGTTTGACGTAAAAGACACTCATGGGGCACATGGATGCTTCTAGTTACTAAGTTCCGTCTACAATGGAGAAACAACTCGAATATATAATTTCCGCATGTCCGAATCAAGGTCGCCGTTTACGCGAGAGTAAGCATGGTCACGCGAATACCCCCGGTTACTAAGTTCCCTATCATTGGCACATGTGAAATATCTAAATCACTAGTCTAATCAGAGTCGTCGTTTTACGCGAGGGTAAACAACGGGTCACGCGAATGCCCCCGGTTACTAGACTTCCCTTCATAGAACAACATTATCTCAACTTTTGGGAAAAACTGACCGACTCTAAACTCAATCTAAGTGCCAACACGGTCGACTTGATCGACTCACTATCCGGAAGATGTAACCAAAACGTATTGACGGTGATTTTAAAACAAGTATGTATCGTCTCTTATCTGCCAAGACCTCTACAATCACGAAAAATTTTGGACCTAAATAAATACTATGCAAAACAGAAATAACTGACTACAACTCGACTAAAACTCGACCGTTTCTTCAGAGAGAAAGACAGTGTCGTAACATCGGTTTCACACAAATAGAAGCACGAAAAATTCACTAATAAAGAAAAACTAAGACAAGCAAGGCTATCTAAAACAAACAACGAAAAGCAAATAAAAGCAAACATGAAATCTAAAAAAAAAAAACTACTACGACCAAAAAAATAGAAAATAGAAACTAGCAAACACACCGAACGAAAATGAATAAAAAAATCTAAAAACTAAGCAACCAAAAGCCAAAACCATGCAACACCAAAATGATAAGCACAAATAAACACAACGGGCACCAACACAAGCAAATAAAGATACAAGGCAAACACGGTACTCACACGTAAAGAAATTAACAAAGCCGCACTTCTTCCCCCCCAAACTTATTCCGCATCCCAAAGGAGGAATAAGTTTGAGAAGAGAAAGGAGTGGCTTTGTTAATGGAGTACCTGATCACTGTGGCTGAAATCGCGGGTTTGTCGGCGAGCTCGTAGTGTATACTGGGCCGGGTATGTCCTATCGGCCAGGCCTTTCGGCCGATAGGCTGGGCCGATAGGAACTTCTGTCTCTTACCATGCTCATATCGGGCGGGATATCGGTCGATAGGCATACCCTATCGACCACTGCTTGTAATCAATAAAAATTTGTTTATTTTTCTCAGCCTATCGGCCGGGCCTATCGGCCGATAGGCTCGCCCGATAGGATTTTCTGTCTCAAAATTTTTTTCAGCTCGTTCTACTTCACATACTTGGTCCCGTTTTTGCTTGGATATGGCGATGAAAGACCTGCAGGTATTCAAAACTCGGCATGCATGGATTAGAACTTAACAAAAACTAGCAAAGCTACTACGAAACTAGAAACTACAAAAATCACGCAAACGAAAAATCGAAAATACATGAATAAAACGAACTAATATACATACATACGTTGGGTTACCTCCCAACAAGTGCTACGTTTAACGTCTTTAGCTAGACGATACCTCATTCAACCCGGGTCTTCAGTGACAACTCCCCCTTGAACGGGTTTGTTGATATCAAGATAGCATACGCTCCTCTCATTAAGTCGAGACTCGTTCGCCTCCAACATTCGAACATACTCCGGCAAATCCTCGGAAATTTCATCAACCTCAGAATGTGAGTAAATGGAGTGTGAAATACAATGCTCCAATAAGTCGGTCGGGGGCGGCATAATAGACTCAATTTCAAAACATTCCTCGGGCGCATCGTCGGGCTTCTTCATCGCGTCATAGATGGAAATTTTCAGATTTTGATCATTAACCCGGAAAGTAAGATCACCCTCACGACGTCGATAAGTGCTCTCCCCGTCGCTAGAAACGGTCTCCCAAAGATCAATGGTTGATTTTCGTCTCGGGCATATCAAGAACTACGAAATCGTAGGAAGACCAAGTGTTGGACTCTAACGAGCACATCCTCCACAATTCCCCTCGGATAAGTGATCGACAGGTCCGCCATGAGTAGAGAAATGGTAGTCGGCTTCATCTCCCCAATCTTCAACCTCTTAAAGATGGACAGAGGCATAAGATTGATGCTTGCCCCGAGATCACACAACCCATTCTGGAACGTTTGGTCGCCAATCATGCATGTCAAAGTAAAGCGTCCGGATCCTTCCTTGAGTGGGAGCTTGTTTTGAATGATAGCGCTACACTCCTCTGTCATATTTATTGTTTCAAACTTCCTCAACTTCCTCTTGCTTGCCACAGCGTCTTTCAAGAATTTCACGTAACCGGCATGTCTCTCAAAGCGTCTAGAAGTGGAATGTTGATATTCACCTTTTGAAACATGTCGATAAATTGTTGAAGCTTTTCATCATATCTCGACTTGGCCAACGCTGTGGAAATGGAGCTTTTTCCTCAAAATCTTTCATATTCGAACTTCCAGAGCCTTTCGGCCGATAGGTGGGTCGATAGGCTTCACTTTGGCATCTTTGTATGGGTATCGGTTGGGCTATCGGCGATAGGCTACCGATAGGTTCTGCTGTATTCCATCTTCTTTCTCGTTTTACGCTCCCGTTTCTAGTACATCTTTGTTTCCGTGTTTCTCAACTTCAGCCCCATGATTATCGTACCTCGTTCCACTCAAGCTCGATTGCGTTGCATTGTTGCGTCTTCGGGTTGGTCTCGTCTTGCTCGGAAAATGCCCCGCTTATGAAATCCGGCAGGCGTTCGCCATTTGACTCATTTGGGTCTCCACCATCGACATCTGCTTTGTCAAGGCTATCACCGAGTTTCCAATAGATGTCACACTATGCTCGAGAGCCCCGAACCTCTTGTCTACTTTATAAATAAACTCTTTTTGACTTGCCTCCAACCGTTCCAAAGATCTCTTCCATAGGTGTCTTAGCAATCGGCTCTTGAATAACCCCATTTTTCACGTTAAATCCCGGTGGTGGCTGGAGAGCATTGTTCGGATTGGCATAGGAGAAATTAGGGTGGTTTCGATTGTTCGGATAAGAGTTCCCCCAATTTCCCCCTTCGGAAGTTTCCTCCTTGCATGTAGTTCACATCCTCCTTAATCGCAATCGGCTCGTTTAACTCTTCAAAAACCGAATTGACTCCCAAAGTATTCTTTCTTAGCATCTCGAGCTCTTTTTGTTGTTTTCAAATTTTGCCTTTAAATCACCGTAGGCGTCCTCGTCACCGGATGGAACCTTTCTTCTCGTCATCTTCCTATCGGTCACCTCCTCGTAATCATTGTTGACCGCTAGCTCAATGAGATTCTTGGCCTCTTCATAATCGTTAGCCAGAAATCCCCCTTTCGATGAGTAGTCCAACTCTCTTCTAGCCTTCCTCGTCAAACCCCGATAAAACCGAATATAGATCTCCTCTTTGTCAATTCCATGCTGTGGGCATTTGCGAAGTAGCTTCTTAAATCGGATCCATGCCTCGTATAAGTATTCATCCTCATATTGCTCGAATTGCAAGATATCGTTGATTTGTTTTTGCACCTTCGAGGGAGGATAGAACTGTGCTAAGAACAACCGGGTCATCTCTCTCCAAGTACCAATTTCCTTCCAATCTAGGCTCTTGTACCAATCTAGCGCATCGTCTTCTAAAGAAAACCGGAATAGGCGGAGCTTAATGACATCTGGAGGCACTCCGTTTTGCTTGATGGTGGCACATATGTCCAAAAACGACTCAAGATGAGCGTTTGGATCTTCATTAACTCCTCCGTATGTTTGAGACTTCACCGTAGCAATGAGGGACGGCTTAAGCTCGAAGTTGTTGGCATCAATCTTTCCCCAACCTCCTTCTTGATAATCGTCGGCTTAGGTCGAAAGCGGGCATTCAAAGGATCTTCTCGGGACGAGCGAGTTCTCGTGGTTGGTCAACAATGCGGCCATGGTATCAACGAAAGGTATAGTAATAGTCTCGGTTCTCGCTTCTTGCTTCTTCCTCCTCAAAGACTTCTCGATTTCCGGGTCCAAAGGAAATAAGTTCTTTCCTTGGGATCTCGTGATCATGCACCGCCTACAAGGAAAAGAAAACAAGATGTGAGGAAACGAGATCGAATATTAATAATAAAAGTAAACTACCTAAAGTAACAATCTCTTCTTTTGAATTATTCCCTTAAATTTTCTATCAATTCCCGACAACGGCGCCAAAAATTGATCGCTTGGATTCGCGTAGTATGGTTTTAAAATCCGATCAATTTTAAAATTTGTAAATCCTCGGATTATTTCCATGGTGTCGAACCCAGGGAATTGATGTGTCGAAAATAAAAGAAGTAACTCTACTCAAAATTATTGCTATTTAGGAATCCGAAAATTTGTTTGCTTCTAATTATCTAAATTTAAAAATCGAAAAAATAAAAATATAAATAAAAGATGAAATATCTAAATTAAGCAAATAAAGCAAATTAACAAGATAAAATCACAAGTCGAAAGGTAATTGATCCTAGGGTAGTATCATCTAATTGAGTTCACACAATCCATTCACTTGATTCCTTCTCCCCAAAATTTAATTCAATCCTAGAAATAATCACTCGGTCGATCTAGAATTCCTGTCAAGGCAACCTAGAAAGATAGTTAATTAAAACCCTTTTCGCCAGGTCTCAAAGAATTAAAATCACTTAAAAAGCACCAACTTATTTATCTATGATTTATCTTTCTCCGCTAGGTCTCAAGATAAAATCATATTGTGCATCAAGTATTTCCACTAATCAATTACTCCTTCCGGACAAAATCAATTAGCTAACATGCATCGATTAAGGGCCCTTTAATCTAACATGAGATTTAACACAACTTGAACACGAGCCTAGGATGAAAGGTCAAAAGGTAATCAAAAGAACATCATGTGAACATCAATTAAAATTACTAACCCTAGAATCAATCAATGAATTAGCCAGACATAATTGAAATCAAACAAGAAATTGATTAAGAATGCATATTATTAATATGAAAAGAGAGATTACAACCCTTATGGATGAACTCCGAGTCTTCAATCTCCCAAAAACAATAATAATTCTCCTCCAAAAAGTTCTTGCATCAAAGAAATTAGTCTTGCTAAAAAGTGTAAAAATCTGCTCTAGATAATAAAAGATGAAAAAGGGCTGCTGAAAAGATAGATAAAAGATGATAGATGCTGATAAAGATCATAGAGAATACTCAAACTAGGTCTAGAATGAGGTTTATATAGCCTAAGGGGGTTACAATCCCGATTAACCCTAATCTAGGAAATAAATAATATCCAAAAGAGTCAAAATCCGTCCAAAAACGAGAGCCACGGGAAGCTCTTTCGGCCTATCGGCCGATAGGCTGGCCGATAGGTGGTTCGTCGATTTCTTCACTCGATAGGCAGGAGCTCCTTTCGGACGGCCCTATCGGCCGATAGGCTCGCCGATAGGGTCTTCTGTTTGGCGCAAAAATCCGTTTCTTCGTCCGTTTGACTCGACTCTCGGTCCTTTGTCTCGTTTTGGGTCCTTTTGGCTCTAAAAACCTGCAAACACACTAAAACCAACCCAAACGCGTAATACGGCTCGACTAATCATAAATAAGCCAAATACGAGCACATTAATCACGAAACGAGATAAAAACCTAGTATAAAATCCTAGAAATAAGTGGTAAAATTACCACTTATCAAGATTCCAGAGTCGGCTTTGTGTGCCGAACGACTCAGAGTTGAGGCAGAGTATCTTACGGGAGGCCCATGCTACACCTTATTCCGTTCATCCTGGTTCGAGTAAGATGTACAAGGACCTGAGAAGAAATTTCTGGTGGAATGATATGAAGGATGAGGTCGCACAGTTTGTAGCGAGATGTTTGACTTGTCGTGAGGTCAAAATCGAGCATCGGCCATTTGAGTTATTGCGACCACTTCCGTTCCGGAATGGAAATGGGAAGATATATCGATGGATTTCGTTACGAGTTTGCCGAGATCGAGGTCGGGCATGAATATGGTATGGGTGATTGTTGATCGCCTGACCAAGTCGGCACATTTTCTGGGCATCAAGGACACTTGGGGCCCAGAGAAGTTAGCTCGTGTGTTTATCGCGCAGATTGTGAGACTTCACGGTACTCCGAAGTCTATTGTTTCGGATCGTGACGGTCGTTTTGTATCGCACTTCTGGCAGGCGGTGCATAAGGCGTTGGGTACCCGTTTACATTTGAGTACCTCTTTTCATCCCCGATCGGATGGGACGGTCGGAGCACTATCCAGGGCGTTCGAGGATTTGTTGCGTGCTTGTGCTCTCGATTGGAGTAGAGACTGGGAGGAGCATTTGCCATTGATCGAATTCACGTACAACAATAGTTGGCACGCGTCGATTCGGATGGCACCGTATGAGGCACTTTATGGGCGGCGATTCCGATCTCCGATTTGTTGGAATGAGGCGTCCGATTTGGTCCGGACCGAGCCGGATGTCGTTTTAGAGACGAGGCGGAAGATAGAAGTAATTCGGGAACGGATGTTGATCGCCTGTAGTCGGCAGTCGTATGCCGACGTCCGTCGTCGACCTTTGGAATTCGAGGTGGGAGACCACGTTTTGCTAAAGGTGTCGCCGACGAAGGGAGTTTTTCGTTTCGGGAAGAAAGGGAAGTTGAGTCCGAGATTTATCGGCCCCTTTGAAATCCTCGAGCGAGTAGGTGGGTTGGCATACCGTTTGGCGTTACCTCTGGCCTTGAGTCATGTTCTGTAACACCCCCAAATCCTATTGGGTTATTACAGTGCCGTGGACCCCACACCAGGAGATCCACCAGGCTAACACGACCAAAAATACAACTAACTGACCAAAAAGGGGAATCACAATCCCTACACTGACATCCAACATAATATTCCGATATGGAATTTCAATGACAACAGTGGGCCTACATGGCCCAAATAAATTACAACGACATCCACGAGCCTTGCTCGGATAATACAAAATGACAATAACTGACAAAACTGGAGTACTCCAACTGTCTGACTGACATGAACACCAAAACATCTCAGACTAGTATCGCTTGAAGGCCTCGTCGCCACCGTCATGCCCCGTGTCTCAACTCTCTCCTCGCAAACACCTAAAACATGAAAACATGTTCCGCCCCCATACGGGCCATCCAGATAATGATTATCAAATACATGTACAACATGATATGCATCCAAAGGGCAGAATGAATAGTATAGTAATGGTAATACGAGATGCTCACAAACCAAAATAAGAATCGAGCATTCGTGGAATACTATGCCCACGGCATCCGATCAATACCTGCTCAACAGGTTAGAAGATAAGTGCCCAACGGCGAATCATCAATACAGAACACAACAATACATCACCCGAAGGTAACCCAAGCCAAACACTGAAATAGATACGAATCACAACGCCCGAAGGCTCCGACAGGAATACCAATACATCACAATGGCCTTAACAGCCGAAGCCGTTTATCATCATAATACCCTGAATGTCACTCACCGAAGCCGTCAATCACCACAATGGCCCGAAGCCAAAACGAAGTCAGATCAATGAGGGCGAAGCCACGGCGGCCGTATCATAATGAGGGCGAAGCCACGGCACGGCCGTATCACAATGAGGGCGAAGCCACGGCCGTATCACAATGAGGGCGGCTACGGCGCGGCCGTATCACAATGAGGGCCGAAGCCACGGCACGAAGCCGTATCACAATGAGGGCCGAAGCCACGGCACGAAGCCGTATCACAATGAGGTCATCCAATGACCGTGACCTACTGAACTGTAGGTGTTGGGAAACCAACCGCGAAGGTTCAAGCCCCAAGCTTACCCATCGAGCACTAGCCGAGACTAGCCTCCAAAACAAATTTAATCACAACAGTAACAATCCCAAGATTACCAAACTCACAAGAATAATAGCATGCTGCCTTGAGTCGGCCAACACGACAACAATAACTCACGGATGGGCTCCGTCCACGGCAGTCCCAATTCAAATACCTCGACTGCCTTGGAATGGCCAATCGATCACAACAACTCGACGGATGGAAACTATCGCCCAGCGGTCCCAATTCAATACATCGATTACCTTTAGAACGGTCAATCGATAACGATGACACAACGGATGGGAATCATCTTCGATAATCCCAATTAAACATGTCGATTGCCTTAGAACGGTCAACCGATAACCAATAATACAACGGATGGGAATTATCTTCGACGATCCCAAATAAATAAATCGATTGCCTTAGAACGGTCAACCGATAACCAATAATACAACGGATGGGAATTATCTTCGACAATCCCAATTAAATACATCGATTACCTTAGAACGGTTAATCGATAACCAATGATACAACGGATGGGAATTATCTTTGATAATCCCAATTAAATACATTGATTACCTTAAAACGGTTAATCGATAACCAATAATCTGACGGATGGGAATTATCTTGATAATCCCAATTAAATACATCGATTACCTTAAAGCGGTTAATCGATAACCAATGATCTGACGGATGGGAATTATCTTCGATAATCCCGATTAAATACATCGATTACCTTAAAGCGGTTAATCGATAACCAATGATACAGCGGATGGGAATTATCTTGATAATTCCCAATTAAATACATCGATTACCTTAAAGCGGTTAATCGATAACCAATGATCTGGTAGAATAGATATCCCGGCGTTCTAAACCGACCATCGAAACAGATATGATAACGAATATATCAAACGCCTTCAATCGGCCAATGCAACCTCATAGTAATAGTTCCAATTCGATAATAACGATTCAACGATGCCTCGTAACGACATTAGCGTCAACAATAATAATCGATATATCGATACATGAACCGGCTATCGACAACAAGAATCTCAATGCCTTAAACCGGCCGTTAACGAATAACAATCACAATCGGTAAAATCAAGAAGGTATTGTATCAAACAATCCCCAAATATCAATAAATCACGAAGAGACTATGTCTCGAAATGATACAACACATTCATACACATATATGATAACATTAATCTCATTGACGGTACAAGTATAAAACTTGCCTCACACCGAAGGCGAGAAAGTCCTTCCACGATCAACGTCCTGGCACGAAACGACGAACGGCGCCTCCTGACGATCACAATACTCGAACAACCTTGAATGAAAACGATTCATTCAAAAACACAAAATCAATAGAAAACAACGACAAGGACAAAGCCCGATTCAAACATGAATCGATCACACCGCACGAACGAATATCATAGTCCTCAACTATGAATTCTAACATTCTCCAACACCTCGATGATCAATTAACATGATCATTACGTTCTTAACACTTGTGAAATCCATTCAACAAGATTCATTTAAGAACAATCATCAAAACAAACATCTCAAAGTGATAATATCACAAATATCATCAAATTGATCCTCCTACAATGATAATATTATCACTATTATCATTATCACCCCAAGAACATCATCAATTCAATAATCATGATGTAAACGATATACTTCATCAATGCATCATGAATTCGGATTAAACAACAAGATTCACTCAACCATTTTCAAATTATGATAATCACCTCCTGGATCATCATAAATCCTTACTAAAATGGTTAAAATCTTACAAGAACACCACCAACAATAATAATCATCTCAAGACTATGTTAATCATATAACAATCTTAACATAATCTTTCCTAGACATGATTAAAACCTCCAAACAATCTAAAACATCAAGAACATAATCAAACTCAAGCAATACCATCATGTTCTTCATCAAAGGTTTATCAAAACCATGAAGAATTATGATATACTCCATGAATCAAACAATACCCGAAGAAAACAACAACAACAACTCGAAAATCACTTGAAGAACAAGAGATTGAGGGAACTTACCAAAGAAGAACAAGAAGAAGCCTCCAACACCAAAGGAGCACCAACAAGCTTCCAACTTCAAGCTTCAATCCAAGCTAGGATGATTGAGATCGAGTTGGAAGAGGCTAAACATCAATAACAAGTCTAAATGGACGATTCTAGGGAGAGGAAATGTGTTTTGGTTCGTGAGGAAATGAAAGACGAAACCAAGATAAATAGACTGACCAATTAGTTACGTCGTTATACACTTATGGTTAACGTCGTAAGAGGCATTACGACGCTATACTAAGACATTAACGTCGTAATGAAAATCGAGAACTAAGCGACTAAAATACGAAGGCCTTAACGTACGTAAACAAGAACTTATTACGTACGTTAACAAGACCTACTTTACGTACGTAGAGCTCACCTCTTAACGTACGTAAGGGTCCGTTGACTGCAATAGTGAGATCCGATCGGAAGATGCTCGGGACCCACCGGCCGAAAGCGACTACGAGGAAGGTTCCTGCCACCTACCAAGCATTACGTACGTAACCTTACAGGCATAACGTACGTAATACTCAGCCCATAACGTACATAAGTCTACCCATATAGCGTACGTTAAGGCTAGTGTACTTAGCCAAAAATCCAAACTCTCCAACCAACATTCAAATGACGAAACCAACCCGACGACAAGTATAAATATTCCGATCCCGAAATATTCCAATACAATATACATTGTATCGGTCCAAAACAACAACACTTGTACAATTCCAAATGAATACGTACAAATCAACAGTAACACGAAAAAAAATTACCCCCGGATATACCATACTCCCCCCCTTAAAAAGAGTTTCGTCCCCGAAACTCAGGGTGCAAAAACACGGGGCAAGAACTATCCATCAGGATAAGAAAACAACATCTCCAGGAATACTCCTCACTGCGAACCGCTTCGCCTGAGTAATCGGGCCAACCCCACGGGTTCCCGCATCTCCTCTGCCCGAACACGGCGAAAAACAAGGGATAAAAACACTCAACCAACTACGAGATCAGCCGAAACATAACTCTCCCGCTAGAGATCAGCCAGGAAGCCGTACCAATTGCATGACTAGTAACACCGGCGTACACACCCCGCGGGTGCCGCCCATTGTACATGTCTATAATCATCGGTGTACACTCCCCCGTTCTCGTCAGCATTAAACGCTCAAGCAAACACTGACTCATGCCACAAAAAGAAAATAACAACGCACATGTGGTCCTCGGGACCATATCAACTGCACACCCAAGTCCTCACGACTCGGCGTCTCGGATTGAAATGAACAATTACCCATATTATATAAAAAAATCTCGGGTACAACACCAAAAGGAAGGAAAAACACATCACACGACCTCAAATCTCAAGATTCTCAGATACAATCATTACAAGATGGATCAACCATAAATGGTTCGCAACCACAGTACTAAAGTACAGACCGAGTCAAACATCAATCCGAAAAAATAAAGAAAGAAATTAAGGCTACATCTCAAATGTATCCAAAATCAACATCCTCCGGGTCATCGAACTCCTCGATCTGATCGACTCGAGGAAGATCCAAATCTGAGCTCGCGGCTCCTCCTCGGGTGTCCATACTTCTGGCTCCCGAAGCCCGATACGACCCCTCGGATGGAGTACGGACTGAAGCAACAAAATCTCTCGAGGCCCGTGAGCTTCCTTGAGATCTTCTGGCATTAGAACCCCTGCAGTATTTCTGAAGGTGTCCCGGCTTCCCACACAGAAAACAAACAATAGCTGGCACAGTACAACGGGTGCTAACGTGCCCCGCTGAATCACAATTAAAGCAAACAACAGTCGAACTCGTCGCCGGAGAAGAAGATGATTTCCCAGCACGAAGACGACTAGAAGACGACCTCTTGGACGTCGGAGCCCGATGTCCTTCTGAACAAACCGGCATCCTAGTCCTCTCACCTAAGAAGCGAAGGGTTCTTCCGAGCAAGCTCCTTGATCAATAGCTCTGCTCCATGACCCTTCTCGATGAATTCACCAAGTGAATTGCAATTATGGTTGAGCAGTGCATCCTCAATCGCGGGTTCACCTCTTGCTAAAATACTTGATCTTATCCGCCTCGAGACGGATAACGGATGAAGCAAACTCAAGGAGTCCACGAAACTTCTCCGCAATAACAATAACACCCTCGCCCTCGGCCAGTTCGGGGTTCAAAACCTCTGACGGCTTGGCTTCACGAAGTGGGCCGGATAATATCTCTCTAACATGAGAGTCAAACTCGCTCCAAGCACAATCACGATCGGTGGGTTTCACGAAAGCCACCAAGAATAAGCGCCTTTACTCAAATAGTAAGCCGCTCGCCACCTTACTCTCTTAGGACCTTTGAACCATGTCGAAGAGTTTATCAAAATGTTCAAGCCAATGAACAATATCACCTGGTTCCGCGAACCCTCAAAAATAGGCGGCCTCGGCGAGAGATGTCGCCGATAATCGACTCACTCTCCTGGTGTCCATAAAGCGGCACAGGATCCTGCTGCGGTGGACCACGCACCACCGAGGTCCGTATGGTTTCCATTATCTGCGTCATCGAGTCATCCGGTCATCATGCCCCTCATAAGCAAGTAAGGGTCGATGTGGTCACTCTCGGTCAGTCGACTCCTCGAGTATGACGTTAGAAGGGAACCGGTCGCATAAGTCACATCTCCGGTGGTCAGTCCTCTCGGCATCCGCACGCGCATAATCACGAGGTTCTGGGTTTCGGCCTGCTCCGCAGACTTTACCCCCTCTGCCACACCCTCGGTTTCTTCTTTCCATACTGAAAGAATAACGCTCGATCATGAACAAAGCTCAATATATGCCTTAACGGCTAATCCCCAATGCTATGTCAATAGCCAAACACGAGTATATATACTCAGCAAATAAACAATCGCTTCAAATATGTTATTTATAGCCAATACTGAGCCGAAACGCTCCAAAGCAATTAATCATGAATGGGTCGTAACATAATGTTACATACAGGTTTCAACAAAACATGTATAATCAATGGCATAATGAATGTATGAGCATACAAGAGAATCGAGTCCTTACACAGGTCATACGAAGCTTCGAGGTCTTGCGATACTAGTCTTCACCAGCGACTCGATGAAAGAATGACTCATACAATCGTCCAACTACCACGACTCACAAAACCCATTGTCAGTTGTCATAACTTTGTGATTCACTACTACCGCGTCGGTAGAACCGCATAACTCACATATCAGGGTATCTCACAACCCAACTCTCTGATACCATCTTCTGTAACACCCCCAAATCCTATTGGGTTATTACAGTGCCGTGGACCCCACACCAGGAGATCCACCAGGCTAACACGACCAAAAATACAACTAACTGACCAAAAAGGGGAATCACAATCCCTACACTGACATCCAACATAATATTCCGATATGGAATTTCAATGACAACAGTGGGCCTACATGGCCCAAATAAATTACAACGACATCCACGAGCCTTGCTCGGATAATACAAAATGACAATAACTGACAAAACTGGAGTACTCCAACTGTCTGACTGACATGAACACCAAAACATCTCAGACTAGTATCGCTTGAAGGCCTCGTCGCCACCGTCATGCCCCTGTGTCTCAACTCTCTCCTCGCAAACACCTAAAACATGAAAACATGTTCCGCCCCCACGGGGTCAGTCATCCAGATAATGATTATCAAATACATGTACAACATGATATGCATCCAAAGGGCAGAATGAATAGTATAGTAATGGTAATACGAGATGCTCACAAACCAAAATAAGAATCGAGCATTCGTGGAATACTATGCCCACGGCATCCGATCAATACCTGCTCAACAGGTTAGAAGATAAGTGCCCAACGGCGAATCATCAATACAGAACACAACAATACATCACCCGAAGGTAACCCAAGCCAAACACTGAAATAGATACGAATCACAACGCCCGAAGGCTCCGACAGGAATACCAATACATCACAATGGCCTTAATACCGAACACCCGAAGCCGTTTATCATCATAATACCCAGAATGTCACTCACCAAGCCGTCAATCACCACAATGGCCCGAAGCCAAAAGCCATTTGTATCAATGAGGGCGAAGCCACGGCGCGGCCGTATCATAATGAGGGCGAAGCCACGCGGCAGCCGTATCACAATGAGGGCGAAGCCACGGCAGCCGTATCACAATGAGGGCGAAGCCACGGCACGGCCGTATCACAATGAGGGCGAAGCCACGGCACGGCCGTATCACAATGAGGGCGAAGCCACGGCACGGCCGTATCACAATGAGGTCATCCAATGACCGTGACTCTTATCGTAGGTGTTGGGAAACCAACCGCGAAGGTTCAAGCCCCAAGCTTACCCATCGAGCACTAGCGAGACTAGCCTCCAAAACAAATTTAATCACAACAGTAACAATCCCAAGATTACCAAACTCACAAGAATAATAGCATGCTGCCTTGAGTCGGCCAACACGACAACAATAACTCACGGATGGGCTCCGTCCACGGCAGTCCCAATTCAAATACCTCGACTTCCTTGGAATGGCCAATCGATCACAACAACTCGACGGATGGAAACTATCCTTGACAGTCCCAATTCAATACATCGATTACCTTTAGAACGGTCAATCGATAACGATGACACAACGGATGGGAATCATCTTCGATAATCCCAATTAAACATGTCGATTGCCTTAGAACGGTCAACCGATAACCAATAATACAACGGATGGGAATTATCTTCGACGATCCCAAATAAATAAATCGATTGCCTTAGAACGGTCAACCGATAACCAATAATACAACAGATGGGAATTATCTTCGACAATCCCAATTAAATACATCGATTACCTTAGAACGGTTAATCGATAACCAATGATACAACGGATGGGAATTATCTTTGATAATCCCAATTAAATACATCGATTACCTTAAAACGGTTAATCGATAACCAATAATACAACGGATGGGAATTATCTTCGATAATCCCAATTAAATACATCGATTACCTTAAAACGGTTAATCGATAACCAATGATACAACGGATGGGAATTATCTTCGATAATCCCAATTAAATACATCGATTACCTTAAAACGGTTAATCGATAACCAATGATACAACGGATGGGAATTATCTTCGATAATTCCCAATTAAATACATCGATTACCTTAAAACGGTTAATCGATAACCAATGATACGGTAGAATAGATATCCCGGCGTTCTAAACCGACCATCGAAACAGATATGATAACGAATATATCAAACGCCTTCAATCGGCCAATGCAACCTCATAGTAATAGTTCCAATTCGATAATAACGATTCAACGATGCCTCAGAACGACATTAGCGTCAACAATAATAATCGATATATCGATACCGCGAACCGGCTATCGACAACAAGAATCTCAATGCCTTAAACCGGCCGTTAACGAATAACAATCACAACTGGTAAAATCACCGAAGGGTATTGTATCAAACAATCCCCAAATATCAATAAATCACGAAGAGACTATGTCTCGAAATGATACAACACATTCATACACATATATGATAACATTAATCTCATTGACCAGTACAAGTATAAAACTTGCCTCACACCGAAGGCGAGAAAGTCCTTCCACGATCAACGTCCTGGCACGAAACGACGAACGGCGCCTCCTGACGATCACAATACTCGAACAACCTTGAATGAAAACGATTCATTCAAAAACACAAAATCAATAGAAAACAACGACAAGGACAAAGCCCGATTCAAACATGAATCGATCACACCGCACGAACGAATATCATAGTCCTCAACTATGAATTCTAACATTCTCCAACACCTCGATGATCAATTAACATGATCATTACGTTCTTAACACTTGTGAAATCCATTCAACAAGATTCATTTAAGAACAATCATCAAAACAAACATCTCAAAGTGATAATATCACAAATATCATCAAATTGATCCTCCTACAATGATAATATTATCACTATTATCATTATCACCCCAAGAACATCATCAATTCAATAATCATGATGTCTGAAACGAAATCCTTCATCAATGCATCATGAATTCAGATTAAACAACAAGATTCACTCAACCATTTTCAAATTATGATAATCACCTCCTGGATCATCATAAATCCTTACTAAAATGGTTAAAATCTTACAAGAACACCACCACCAATAATAATCATCTCAAGACTATGTTAATCATATAACAATCTTAACATAATCTTTCCTAGACATGATTAAAACCTCCAAACAATCTAAAACATCAAGAACATAATCAAACTCAAGCAATACCATCATGTTCTTCATCAAAGGTTTATCAAAACCATGAAGAATCATGATATACTCCATGAATCAAACAATACCCGAAGAAAACAACAACAACAACTCGAAAATCACTTGAAGAACAAGAGATTGAGGGAACTTACCAAAGAAGAACAAGAAGAAGCCTCCAACACCAAAGGAGCACCAACAAGCTTCCAACTTCAAGCTTCAATCCAAGCTAGGATGATTGAGATCGAGTTGGAAGAGGCTAAACATCAATAACAAGTCTAAATGGACGATTCTAGGGAGAGGAAATGTGTTTTGGTTCGTGAGGAAATGAAAGACGAAACCAAGATAAATAGACTGACCAATTCGTTACGTACGTTATACACTTATGGTTAACGTACGTAAGAGGCATTACGTACGCTATACTAAGACATTAACGTACGTAATGAAAAATCCAGAACTAACTGGACTAAAATACGAAGGCCTTAACGTACGTAAACAAGAACTTATTACGTACGTTAACAAGACCTACTTTACGTACGTAGAGCTCACCTCTTAACGTACGTAAGGGTCCGTTGACTGCAATAGTGAGATCCGATCGGAAGATGCTCGGGACCCACCGGCCGAAAGCGACTACGAGGAAGGTTCCTGCCACCTACCAAGCATTACGTACGTAACCTTACAGGCATAACGTACGTAATACTCAGCCCATAACGTACGTAAGTCTACCCATATAGCGTACGTTAAGGCTAGTGTACTTAGCCAAAAATCCAAACTCTCCAACCAACATTCAAATGACGAAACCAACCCGACGACAAGTATAAATATTCCGATCCCAAAATATTCCAATACAATATACATTGTATCGGTCCAAAACAACAACACTTGTACAATTCCAAATGAATACGTACAAATCAACAGTAACACGAAAAAAAATTACCCCCGGATATTACATGTTCATAGCGTTTTCCATGTTTCCCAGTTGAGGAAATATGTCCCGGATCCTAGTCACATCATCGATTATGGTGAGATTGATGTCGTCGAGGATGTTACTTTAGAAGAGCGCCCTTTGAAGATTTTGGAGCATCGTGAGAAACGATTGAGGCATAAGACCATACCTTTGGTCAAGGTGCAGTGGTCGAGACACGGTGTCGAGGAGGCAACTTGGGAAACCGAGGATAGCATGCGTGCTAGGTACCCCGAGTTGTTTGTTTCTTAAGTTTCGGGACGAAACTTATTTTTAGAGGGGTAGAATGTAATATCCGCATTTCTCTTTCCCTTGTAATTGTATTTCCGGTGTAATTCTCGATTGTAGTGACCCTCGTGTATCCTTCAGTGTAACTTTTCCGTCATCTTTGATCTGATTCTCGTAATTGATGTGCGGAATCGCCGTTTCGGGGTTGCCGTGGATCTATTCTATGCTATGATGCGTTTTGAGGTGTTCCGTTTGATGTTTCGTTCGTATTCTGGTGTAGTGGACCGTTTATGTTCTGTACCTAGCGCACGCTAATTTTTCTGCACAGCGCGCGCTAGAAGTTCCTTTGTAGCGCACGCTACGTTTACTTCGTAGCGCACGCTAACGATTTAGCCCTGGGAGTGGCAGTTCAGCTCCCAGCCCTCTGGACTATCGGATTAGCGCACGCTATCTTGTCTAGCGCACGCTAATGTCGGGAGACTAGCGCACGTTAAGTTGTTCAGTAGAGCGTGCTAGTGTGACTGTCCAGTACTGGGCAGTTTACTACTGAACTCAATCAGATGCTAGTTAGCGCACGCTAAGATTGTATGGTAGCGCACGCTAACGGGTCAGGTGAGTTTTGGACATTTGGCTACTGGACTCGGCTGATGTTCAGGTAGCGCACGCTATTGGTCGATAGCGCGCGCTACCGAGAGGTTATTAGCGCACGCTACGTTTCGAGTAGCGTACGGTAACGGCCAAAAACCTGGCTACTGGACTGGGACACTAACGGTAGGGTTTGAAATCTTATCCCGTTAGCGCACGCTAACCTTGAGGTTTTAGCGTGCGCTAACACTCCCTGGCTATATAAACCAGGGAGTTGACCGAGATAAACACAAAATCTCATTTCTTCCTCTCTCCGCGGCGAAGGCGATCCCGAAGCGATTATCTTGGCGATTTCTTCCTCCAATCATCTCATCCAACATCCTTCTTGAGTTCTTGGAGTATTATATTAACAACAACACGAATCTTTCGTCCTAATCCACGGTAAATCTCTTAGAACCCTACTTTTGGATAATTTGGGGGTTTTGGGATTTCCTTCCGATTCGTTCCGTTTTGTTGGTGGATTCATGATGAATATGATTAATCTTGTTGATATAATTAGTTTTCCTACGGATTCATGGTATATTTTCATGGTTTTGCGAAATCGAGAGGGTTTGGTTGTGGTCCGCCCTCGTTGTTATTTTTGTATGAATATACATGAATCGTAGGCGGGTTTTCGGGTGTATTCCATTTCCTTAATCGTTTAGGAGTGGTTGTGATTGTGTTATTCGAATCGTTAGGTTCATTCATCGGTTCCTCACGGTCGTGCTTGATTCTTCCGTTCCGTTCGTGTCACCGTCTATTAATCGAGGCAAGTATCCTTATGAACTTACAATCTTAACGTAGTAGTATTGCATGAGACTTGTGTGTGTGTGTATGCTCACTACGGGTTAGATCCGACGGGGTCTCGGTAGGGGTCCACGGAGGTGTGGATCGACGAGCTTTGCTTTTAACCACTACGGGTTAGATCCGACGGGGTCTCGGTAGGGGTCCACGAGGTGTGGATCGACGGTTAATTGTGGTGAATTTTACAAATGTGATTTGATATTGGCATTTAGGAAATGAGTGCTTTCGAACGGTTTTCTTTATTGCATGCATTTACTATATGTGTAAGATGTAAGTTGTTCATCAGTTACTTGTACTAGCGTAATTGCTAACCCCTCTGGGACCGTTTTGGGAAATTCGTTTTATGAATTTCAGTCGGGTTCATCGAGACGATGGCTGGACCAAGATACGGATGATGGCCGTGCGTGATGATTGTGCACGAGTGACGTTTTAGTGTCTTTTACCTTTTCATCTTTTGTGGTTTTTGAACTAATAGTTGTACTCGAGTACTTAAGGGTTCTTGTTCGTTCGGATTGTATTGTTGCTTATTATGTTGTGTTGGATGATAATGTTATATTGACCGGTTGAACCGAGTGGATTATTCTGTTTTGCGTCTTTATGACATGGTATTGTTCTGTCGTTTATGTGAGTCGATGAGTATGATGCTGTTCAGCCTGGTGGGTCCCATATAGGGATTCACGGCGCTGTAATATACCTCGAATATCTTGAGGGTGTTACACTTTATATGTGCCTGACATGAAAATCCTACACATACCAACAACCGGCATGCCAGTGTGACTCGGAATGCCACGAGATAACAAAAGTGAGATTGAAATTCAGCTTAACAATTACCAACAAGGACCAAACGACTCAACGAAAGAAATAAAAATCCAACGAAGATCAAATCAGCTCACCGAACTACTGTTCCTCAATGGACGATTGACAAGATCAATAACATCATTATGACTTTAAATTCAAAAAGTATAAACGTACGTAAAACGTACAACATATATAAGACATATTATCATCATAACCAGGCAAGAGTTAACTTGCCTCAATACTAGAAATAAAAGAAATGCTCATGCTGGATCAAAACATACTCGAACAACCTTGAATGAAATACAATTCATTCAATAAGGCAATTCCGCAATACCAGTACCAAATTCAACGCAATATGTATCCTTGATTCGACATGAGTCCATCAACTACTCAAACTATAAAAATTACCAAAAACTCTCCTCGTTAATTATGATAATATTATTCTATATTATCTTAATTAAAGTGGAAAATCATAGACATCTCAAACATGATGTCTAATGCTCAAATTACAATAATCAATATATAAATTAATATTATAACTTAATAATTACTTAAATTAGTACTAACTCAATATTGATTATCATTACCTAATAATCAAATGAATATTTATCCAACTCGAAAATATCATTATCCATGAATTTAAATAATATAATCAAATCTTATATATCGAATATAAGAATTAATTAAGTATTGATAATTATACTTAATTTTATATCTTGATTATTTAAACACTTTTGTTAATATAATCATAACAAAATCCTTTAAAACTCGATTATTCATTATCACATTGATTTAGGAATAGTTTTCAAAATTTTATTCCTCTAAGTACAAAGACTAATTTTACCACAATTAAATATTGATTATTTTATAGTTAATCTTGTAATATTCTTCACCATTTAAACGAGTTGATTGAAACGTCTAAATATTAATTAAATCACTATTTTAAATCTCATAAATAATCTTTATTTATATTTTAATAAATATCTATTTTATGAATATTTTACTAAAATATAATTATCATAATAATTCCAAAAGCCAAAGGTTATAAACTTTAAATTTTAAAATATTTTTCGAATATCTAGACATTAAATAATGTAATGTTTTAAGGAATAAAATCAAAGTTTTCTAGGTATTTAGGAATTTATAACATTTTTAATAATATCAATAATATTTCTAAAATAGATAGAAATTACCAAACTATAGTTAATCTGGAGTTTGAACACCTATAGCTAGTTAATATTTCAGAACGGGAAACCGCACAACTTTCCGTCGAAAAATTAACGAAAATCTCTCTCAGGCCATTCGTCAGACAGTTGCCGGACTTGGCCTGGAAAATCTACCCTGACTCGCCGGGAAAAGGCCAACTATCACCCAGAAAATGGATTCCATTTGGAACTCAAGAAGGGTTTCACATAGGAGGATTTCGTATGATGGAAAATGAAGGTGGGGAATGGGTCTATTTATAGCCCCAAAATGAGGTCTAATAAGGTTGGTGTGATGCAAGTCTACACTCAGCGGCCTGAAAGGGCACGTGTTATGCTCAGCGACTTTCGACTTTCGTCACGCGTGGGCCATGCGGAAGCTTCCGGCACTGTGTGCGCGGTGACCTGGCGGCGGTCCAACAACTTTACAGTCTCCATTAAATCAACCATAATTTTTTCGTCCGAACTCCAATTAGCTCATCGTTTGAACCGCTGGAAATCCAACTTAATTCTATACTATACTGTTAAGTTTCAGAATTGTCAGAATTATTAAAAATCTATGGTAATTTTTCAAAGTCGATCCTTTATGCACGACACTTTCTAAAAAAATATCCAATCATATATCTACTAATATTTTTTATACCTCTTTTGTATTTTGAATAATCCAAGACCATAATTACATCTACAATACATACATAAAAGTTTCTAAGTCATATGCAGATAACTTCTCTAATTTCCGTTGAATAATTTATCAAAGAATACAAGATTGGCCACCGTCAAATTATTACCAATAATTATTCGACGATATTAGAAATTATAACCCGTCATTTTATTCTTGTATACTCAATATCACGTCCATAATAGTAAAAACCTCACATTATTAATATCCGACAAGGTCAATGATAAAAAAAATAATCTAAAAATCCGGATATTATACTTCGCCCCCCGCTAGCCGATGTGGGAAAAGACTCATCGAACTAGGCAGTTTGGACCGCCTATTTATTTCATATTTCAGAGTGGATTATGCTTGAACTTTGCATTTTATGTTCAAATTTTATTATATTGTGATATGTCACGTGTTTGCTCGTTTTGAAGGAATATAGGCGATATTTATCCATAATTGAGATTAATGAGCATGGAAGGAATTCGAGATTTGGTCTATAATAGGTTCTAAGCATGAACGAGAGGAAGAATCAAGCTTAAATAAGGACTGGATTGAAGAATGAGCAGAAAATGAGCAAACAAATCAAAAGTACACAGAGTTTGTGTACTTAAATGCTCATAAAGTTTCCAACTCTTTGAATTTGATACATAAAAATATATGGTTAGAAATGTAATCGAGTTGGCTTTCCAACACCACCAACTGTTTATAAATATGATGCTCGAGTATAAGTACATTGCGGGCGTCCGCGGGTCTTCCATCGAACAAGAGGCAGTCCTTTTGTATTCTTTTCTACCAGGTGTGATTTTGAGTCCCATTTTGGCTAGTTTCCTCCCTCTAGATACATGGAACCCTAGTAGATGGAAAGAACATGATTGTTCACCCCACAAAGAGCCAGAACACGCAGAAGGGACCAGAAGCAAAGATTAAGACATGGAGATTGAAGTTTGAAGACTCAACTTAAGTTTATATTTGCCAAATTTCCTTTCTCATTTCTTTCTCAATTCTTAAACACATGTTTATCTTATAATTTTGGGATTATATCCATGATTTATGGGTAATTTACTATATGATTATGGGATTATTGTTATAGTACCTTAAAATATTTATATTTTTTATTAATTAAATTAGTTCAATTGCTTTATCTATTTACTTATCCCTTAATTTGATTGTTCATGTGTGAATAACTGATAACTATTTATGCATGTTTAAGTAGTTGATTTGAGACCGAGAGAAGATAATTGGCTACATGATTGTGAAAACTTGCAGTATAAATTTGTGCTAGCTCTAAATGATTAGTATATGTTTATGAGGATAATCTAATCCTAGGAAAGCGAGGGAGTTAATTGTAACTTTGAATTGAATTTTTGATAATTATTATTAATCTACATTTTATTGACAATTGAATTAGATATTTGATAATTATTTTTAATCTACATTTTATCTTTGCTCTAACGAGAGAGTTGAAATACTTAAGTGACTAATCATACGAATAGAGGAACTAAACTTGTTTTTTATTATCATTTGCACATGAGTAAATAAGGGAAAGCATACCCTATGAATATTACCTTTGATTGATTGCTTTTCGTATCTCTCTTCTTAGTTATTTCTTACATTGCTTATATTTTATTTTAATTTAGCTTATAAATTAAATTTCGAACTTCAAAACCATCTAAATAAAATCCAATATATCACAATCATAATTGTCGTAGAGTTCTTCCCAAAACTAGTCTCTGTGGGATTCGCCGCTTATTATAGCTACACTGTGCGCTTGCGGTCATCGAAAAATATTTAGCAAACAGTATTTATCTGAAACTTGCTCAATTTCACAACAATTCCTTCTATTGTAATCGATAACAGTAACGATCAAATTCCAACAGGAGTCCCAATGATGTTCAAATCGTCAACATAAACTACAATGATAGTAAATTCCCCTTTTGTCCTTTTAGTAAAGACACATGGACAGATTACATTATTTATATATCCTTCTTTTAAAAGGTACTCACTGAGACAATTATACCATATCTGACCTGATTGTTTTAATCCATACAAGGATCTTCGTAACTTAATTGCGTACACCCTCTGGGTTTCGGGCTATATGCTTTAGGCATTTTCAATCCTTCAGGGATTTTATTGTAGATGTCATTATCAAGTGACACATATAATTAGTCAATCACAACATTCATTAAGTTCATTTGGACTCCTTCTCAAATTGACAGACTTAGTAAAAATCTGAATGTCGTTGCATCCATTACCGGTGAATAAGTCTCTTCATAATCAATTCTCGGTCTTTGTGAGAATCTTTGTCCAACAAGGCGTGCATCGTATCTCACACCTTCATTTTTCTCATTTTGTTTGCGGTAACTATATATAACCAACGAGTTTCACACTTGCAGGTGTTTGGACAACCGGTCCAAAAACTTAACGTTTTTCAAGTGATTTCAATTATGCCTCAATTTCATCTTTCCATTTTGGCCAACTATTTCTTATTTTATATTCATAAATCGATCTAGGTTCATGATTCTCAATTTCTTCAATAATATCAAGAGCACCTGCATATGCAACTATATCATCCATGATTATTTCCTTTCTATTTCACCTCTTTCCTGAAATGATTTAGTTTACGGAGATCTCTTCATTGTCATCAATTTCAGTTGTTTGGTCATCCTTTGAAGACGTCTCTTCACAGATCAAATCTAACTTTGGAATTATGTCATTTGGTGTACCGGCCTATTTAACAAGTTTTCTTATTTTTCTTCGATTTTTATCCTTTGGATCCAATAGTTCCACCATGCTTCTGGCGTGCTTTAGACTCATTTGCTAGCATGATTGTATTATCTTCATCAAGAAGTTTAATTTTACAAGGAACAATGACAACTGGTATATGGTGGCTTCGTCACTGTCTTAACATCAGTAAATGTATCAGGCAATTTATATGCAACCTCTTGTAGGTGGATAATTCTTTGAACTTCAAGTTCACATAGATTTGTTCGAGGATCGTAATGAGACAAATACTGCATTCAAAAAAAAAATCTGCTTTTCTTTTTTCAAAATTTGACTTCTCTCCCCCTTATGCAGGAAAAATTGTCTCATCAAACTAACAGTCAACAAATCTTGCCTTGAACATATCACCACTCACCAGTAATGGGCTCCAGGTATTTAATAATTAAGGGAGAATCAAACCCAATAATTAAGGGAGAATCAAACCCAATATATCATACCCATAATCGTCTTCGGGGTCCCATTTTATTCATTGGGGTGAAGATATTGGAATATAAACTGCACACCGAAAGACTTTTAAATGAGATATATTTGGTTCTTGACCATTCACAGGATGCATTAGGGAATATTTATGATAAACAGTCAGCCTTAACCGAACTAGAGAAGCCGCATGTAATATTGCATGTCCCCAAGCAAAGTATGGTAAATTTATTCTCATAAGTAAAGGCCTAGTAATTAATTTCAGCCTCTTAATAAAATATTTGGCTAAGCCCTTTTGAGTATGTGTGTGTGCAACAAGATGTTTCACTGTAATATAACATGGTCCATCAGTTTGTTTGGGACATTTCAGTACTTTATGGTACTTATAGATGCATCGACATGTTGGTCGCATGTCAGTTTATTGTCAAAGTGATTCCTCAGCTTTTATAACACATGTGGAAAGGTTGTTGGCCATATTACTTGACAAAACGAATATATAAATGAAGATTAGAGATATAATATTACAAATATTTATTCATGATAAAAGAAAATTACATAATATTCATAAAGTAAAGCCAATTATTTTAAAGTTCAAACACAAAAACTTAAACACCAAAGGAAGGCCTTATTACATAATTAGTTATAAAGCAAGACCTTACTATATTTATAATTTAATTGTTATTGCCTCATCGCCACCAAATTTGGCCGTCTCCACATTGACATCTTTAAAGAAATCACCGACTTCCATGTGAGTAAGGCCCAAAGGATCAACTTGATCTCCACCTCCAAGGTGTGCTTCTAGATGGGCAACTCCCGAAGGATCATTCTGTTCAATGAGGTTAGTTTCAACACCTTTCAAAGAGACCTAAACAAGGTGTTTGGAGGTAGGGCATGTACAGCTCAAATGACCTTTCATCCCACAACGGTGACACGTATTTCAAACCCTTATAACCATCGTACTTTTCTTATGTTTCTCCTAATTTTTTGTCCACTTCTAGTGGTGAGGTTTCTTTTTAAAGTTTAAGACATTCTGGTGATTATGACCTCGATCATGCCCAAAACCACGTCCAGGGACATGTCCACGACCACATCAAAATCCACGCCCACGCCCATGCCCAAACTGTTTGTTTTGCCCATATTCATTACTAGGCACAACAATCGCTTCAGTGAATGGTGTTGAACCAGTTGGACGTGCTTGGTGATTTTTCATCAAGAGATCAATATTTTGTTCAGCAAGAAGTAAAACTGAAATAAGCTCAGAATATTTAGTGAATCCTCGTTCACGATATTGCTGCTGCAGAAGCCTATTATTGGCATGAAAAGTGGAGTATGTTTTCTCCAATATATCATTATCCGATATATACTTCAGTTGAGGAATTATACTCGCCGACACTTTTATAATCTTGTAAAAGCAAGTGCAACCAATCATAGCGAGCTTTTGGAAGTATTACCATTTTCTGATGGTCATATTTATCTTTTAAATCCTTTCAAATGGTTGAAGGATCCTTAATAGTCAAGTATTCAGTTTTCAATCTCTCATGGAGATGATGACGAAGAAATATCATGGCCTTTGTCTGTTCTTGTTCGGAAGCTTTATTTCTTATTTTACGGTATTTCAAAGACCCATAGCATTCACATGGATTTCAGCATCAAGAATCCATGTCAAGAACGATGAACTGAGCTTCATAAGATTCAATATTGCAACTAAAATAATACAAATCAGTTTTAATGGGCAAAATACTTCTACTAGGGACTGAAGTTTGCTATTTTTATCACTTAAGGGACTAAAGTTTTAAGTGTTTCAAATAAGGGACTAATGTTTAATCCGTTTCACCCGTTAGGGACTCCGTTAGTTTGGTTCCGTTAAGTTTTAAGGGATTGATGACGTGGCAGTTAAGTGCCACGTGTCAGCATTTTATTGGTCGGTAATAATAAAATAATAATAAAAATTTTCAGATTTTTGTAATAATAATAAACTAATAAACAAAATATAAAAGTCTAAAAAAAATAAAACATAAAAAATCTGTATTTTTTTAGAAAAATTGAAACTTTATATTTTTTTAAAAAATCTGGAATATTAATATTAAATATCTAATGCTTTTACTTAAAGTTAAAAATAAAAATTAAATATAATAAAAAATTTATATTTTTGTAATAATAATAAAAATATAAAAGTCTAAAAAAAGTATAAGAAAATATAAAAATATGGATTTTTTTTAAAAAAATGAAACTTCATTTTTTTCTCAATTTTTAAAAAAAAATCTTGAATATTAGTACTTAAAATCGGATGTTTTTATATAAAATTTAAAAATAAAAAATAAAAAATTAAAAAATTTGGATCTAATTTATAAACTTTTTTTTTTTAAAATTGAGATATTATTTTTCATAAATAAATAGAAAACTAGATCTAATTTTTTATAATATTAATAAATAAATATTATTTTACAAAAAAATATAAAAATCTAAACAAACAAACTAAAGGTTAATTATAAATCAGATCCAAATATTTTTAATTTTTAATTTTTATTTTTAACTTTAAATAAAAGCATTAGATTTTTAATATTAATATTCCAGATTTTTTTTTAAAAAAAATAAAGTTTCAATTTTTCTAAAAAATACATATTTTTTTATTTTTATTTTTCAGATTTTTATATTTTTTTGTTATTATTTTATTATTATTAGAAAAATCTGAAAATTTTTATTATTGTTTTATTATTACCGATCAATAAAATGCTGACACGTGGCACTTAACGGCCACGTCATCAATCCGTTAAAACTTAACGGAACCAAACTAAGTGAGTCCCTAACGGGTGAAACGGATTAAACTTTAGTCCCTTGTTTGAAACACTTAAAACTTTAGTCCCTTAAGTGATAAAGATGACAAACTTCAATCCCTAGTAGAACTATTTTGCTGTTTTAATATATATATATATATATATATATAGATTGTAATTATAAAATTTGAGTTGCACAACAATATAAAAGACAGAGAATTATTATGCAATCAATTTAATACTTTGATATACAAAACAAAATAGAAATATTTTAAATAATTAGTTTTAATAACAAGCTTGCACTATTTTTTTAAGAGGTAATACACTACTTTAGCCACTTTGTCATAGTCAATGACAATATTTGTCAAGGGACTTAGTTTGTACAAATTCTAGCCAAAAAGGACATGATTGGACCAACATACCCTTAATTTTTAATAAAACTAACCCATTTTATCTCTCTCCTTGTTTTTTCTGGGTTTCTGGGTTACGACGTATGTATTTCGTACCGTCTCGTTACCATGTGTTGTTTATCTTTTGTGTTATTGTATCGTAACTTCGTATCTTATTTACCGTGTTGGAATATTGTACACGAGGTACCAGTAAGCGGATACGATATTTGTTTTTCGTTACATTCGTCACATTACCCGATTAATAATTGATCATTTATTATTTGTTTTTCGTTACATTTCGTTACGTTCGTTACCAATATAGTAACATGTTAAGTTTAAATGGTACACTTGGTAGGAAGTTACAATTTCTTACCAATCGTAACATTTACGAATTCGTAACATGTATACCAAATCTCCAATACAAAAATTTCAAATCGGCACAAATGTGTTATGAAATTCGAATTTCGTAACTTCATACTGATACGAAATGATAAAATCTTAACAGAAAATCAAGGCATAGTGATACGAAATGACAATATTGTAACATGGTAACCTAGTACGAAATGAATAAATCGTAACAACTGTAAATTCGTAACCACGTATGCAAACATGCGAAAAACTAGATCTAAAACACCAATACATACAAATTGATCGGAAATCACCCCAAATATACCACGAATCACCAGAAATCATATGAAAACTTGTAAATCATCAAAAACAAATACGAAAATAACATTATTTCAAGCTAGATCTATGATTTTTCTAGAGAGTGAAAGTTGGAGAAAGGGAAATAAAATCGAAAGAAAGAGTAGGGAAGATTCGGAGCTGCTGGCGGTCGTCGGACAGCAAAGATCGGAGCTCCGACGAAGTCGGCGCTGGAAGGAGCTAGGGTTCCGGTGCAACGGCTCGGCAATGGTGTCGGATCTACGGGTGGTGCAACTTCAGCGGCAGCAGAAAGAACTAGAACTCCGACGAAGTTGGCTCCGGAAATAGCTAGGTTCCGGCGAGATCTGGAGATGGTTGTGAGGGAGGGAGAGTGGATGGGTGGCGCGGGTGGGAGGGGGGTGAGAGAGAGGAGAGAGAAGAGAGAGAAAATGTAAAATGAGAAAGAGAGAGAGAGAGAAAGTCGGCGTGGGGGGAATGTAGAGATGTTAAACGGGCTCAGGCAGTAGAGTGCCCGTTTAACCCGCAAAACCTAAGTTAGACCGATATTTCTAGCCCATTTAAATCGGCTTTTTGGACTGCTTAGCCCGCTGGGCAAATTTGGCCCGCTAGGGCTAGCCCGATATATATATACATATATATATATACACTATATTAATATTATATATATATACTATATTAATATTATATATAATATATATTAATATTATATATAATCTATATTATTACTGTATTTGTTAATATAGTGTGTATATATATATATATACATAAAAGTGTATTTTTTGTTATATTTATTATAGTATAGTTGTTACTATATATATGAAATATATTGTTATTGTTTTTTCTTACTTATAAAAAAATAAAAAATAGATTTTTTAAATATTTAGCCCGTTTAGCCCGAAACCCGTTAGGGTTAGGGTAAGGGCCAATATTTCTAGCCGTTTAAATCAGGCTTTTTAGCCGGACTGTTAGCCCGCTAGGGCTAGCCCGTTTAACATCTCTAGGGGAATGAGTGAGAGAGAGAGGGAGGGGGAGAAATAAATGAGGTCATGGGTAAATTGGTCCAAATTTGTTCTTTTTGGCCACAATTTGTACAAACTAAGTTCAATGATAAATATTAAAATTTACTAAGCTATTTGGCTAGTCCATGTCTTCTCTCTATATTTTTTAATATTGTTAATGTTAATATTGTTATTATTTTTGTTGTTGTGATATAACTAATTTTATTATTGTTGTAGTTATGTGATATTATTATTCTTCTTCTTTATGTTAATATTATCAATAATATTATATATAATTTATTTTTATTATATAATACTATATATTATTATAGATGTTATATATATGTTGCTTCTAATTTACTCATTCTTCTTCTTCTTCTTATTATTATTATTTATTCACTAACTTGATTCGATTGATTCGATTCAGCCATTGATTGATTCGATTGGACAATTCAAAGACAATTCGGTCAGTTTAATTCAACACAATTCGATTGATTACATTTAATATTATTCAACTCAAAAGAATAGAGCCTAATTTTATTTAATAAAATCAATTTCAATCGATAAAAACCCATTTTAATCCGTTAAAATTATTTCTACTCACTGAAAACCTTGTTCAATCCGGTGAACAGAAGAGGACCGTAAGGTAATTAACAATAAATGAGAATAAATAAACATATCTTAAAATTATAGACACAAGTAACTTCCCCCCCCCACCCAAACAAAAAATACTGAAATTCACGGGTAGAGAGTGGATTCGCTAAAATGTTGGGCACTCGGTTCCATTCGATTCGGTTTTTGACCGAAATCAATAATCGAATCAAATATTCGGTTTCAATTTAGTTCGGTTCTTTTTGAAGTTCGGTTTGGTTAAATTTGGTTTTATAAATATTCGGTTCGGTTTTGGTTTGGTTTGATGTTTTTTCGGTTCTTCACAATATAAATTCAAATATTATATTCAATAAAATAAGTTATATATAACAACAATCCAACAAAAGTTATATATATGCTCAAATAAGAGGTAAACTTACATAGCACTTTACAAATATCTCAAAAGATATAACAATCACAAATCACAATAGCTCATTCTCTAAACCTAAATTAGTTGAATCACGAATTACACGAGCATATTATCGGTCCTCCTTGGATCCATGAGAGTCTAAAAATAGAAAAACAAATTACACTGAAATCTCAAACACATAAAACTCACAAGAAGATGTCGTTTTAGTATGTGACCTTGACTTCGGTCCATTTCGGTTCGGTTAGGTTCTGTCCGACCCCGAACCGAGAATCGAACCAAATCAATTTGGTTCGGTTCCGTTTTTCTATTTTTCGATTCGATCTTCTTTGGTTTCGTTTCTTCGGTTCTTTTTTCAAATTTTTTCAGTTTGATTTTCAATTTTCGGTTCTGAAATGCCACCCTGTTGTGCAGTATAACTGCCCACCCAAGACCCATCCCAACCCAACCCTCCAAAACCCTAAATTCCAAAGCCCTATATATACCATCGTTTACAACATTTAGGGCTTCTCACTTTCAGCTCTTCCGCCTCTCTCTCCAAAACTACAAACCCTTACGTTCCCCCGCCGCACGCACCAGCTATCCGACAATGGCGCAAGAACATCTCGTCCTCCGCGGAACCATGCGCGCGCACACCGACTGGGTCACCGCCATCGCCACCCCCATCGACAACTCCGACATGATCGTCACATCCTCCCGCGACAAATCCATCATTCTCTGGGCCCTGACCAAGGAGGACCGGATCTTTGGCGTCCCACGCCGCCGCATGGAAGGCCATTCTCATTTCGTTCAGGACGTTGTGCTCTCCTCCGACGGCCAGTTCGCCCTCTCCGGCTCCTGGGACAGCGAGCTCCGCCTCTGGGATCTAAAGACTGGCTCAACCGCTCGCCGCTTCGTTGGCCACACAAAGGACGTTCTTTCTGTCGCCTTTTCCGTTGATAACCGTCAGATCGTGTCGGCGTCTCGTGACAAGACGATCAGGCTCTGGAACACCCTCGGAGAGTGTAAGTACACCATTCAAGATCAGGAAGCCCATTCTGATTGGGTATCCTGCGTGAGGTTCTCACCCAATACCTTGCTTCCCACCATTGTGTCTGGTTCCTGGGATAAGACTGTCAAGATCTGGAACTTGACCAACTGTAAGCTGAAGTCTACCTTGACCGGCCATACTGGCTATGTGAATACGGTGGCCGTTTCGCCTGATGGGTCATTGTGCGCAAGTGGTGGGAAAGATGGAGTGATTTTGCTGTGGGATTTGGTAGAGGGAAAGAATCTGTACAGTTTAGATGCTACCTCTATTATTCATGCTCTGTGCTTTAGCCCGAATAGGTACTGGCTTTGTGCTGCAACAGAGTCTAGCATTAAGATTTGGGACTTGGAGAGCAAGACTGTTGTTGTGGATCTAAAGGTGGACTTGAAGAAAGAGAGCGAGATATTACCTGAAGGGACACAAACTGCTGCTGGGAAAAACAAGGTATCGTTTTATGTAGCAATAGTTTCATTGGTGCTGCTCTTTTGAGTCCTTCTTATATTTCAGTGGTGTTTGAAATTGTGCAATATCTAATATGTATTTACAGAATCTTAATTCTGACGTTAGACCATGAGAACTTTGCAGCCAATATTTGTAGTTGATGTATCTGATTCTTGTGCTCTTATTTTATATTGCGCCTTTACTTGATTCATGTATATTGATAAAATGATAGCAAATTGGTTTGATTCTTGTGATATTTGTTGCTCTTATCAACATGTAGCTTGTAGGAATGTACTCCCGTTATCCCCAATGTAAGAGTCAACTTTGTAAACATAATTTTGCCTCCAGTAGGAGAGTCCAGCCCCAGAATAAAACACTAGTATCTAATTATAATTTATATAATATTGCTTGGGTTTGTGTTATTTGTTACACCCCGTTTTCTTATAGTTGCAACATTTGGAGTTCCATGTTTGTCAATTCACAATTTTGATTAGTAATATATTTAATTATGTATCTATAGAAATTATATAAATTGTCTTTTTGCAAGTATATTTCAAATTGAATCTAACAAGATCTTATATCACAATTTTTCTCTATATATGATGAAAAGAGTGTGAACATGTTGCAATAATAAGAACAGTGGAGGAAGTATATAATAAGAAAAGTAGTTTATTGGACAAAAGAATCTTCAATTGCCCAAATGACTAAAAGTAAAACTTCTATATTCATCAAAGTGTACTCTTCAAGTGGGACAATGTGAGTACAATACTTCTCTTTAAGTTGACAGTGCAGTAATTAATGATCTCAAAATGTGGGTTCTATCTTGAAATGATGAAGAAAACCGTGTTCATTTTTCTTCTAAGTAGAAGATGCTACATAATATTTTGCCTCGTTTGTGGTAGATTTGGTATGTTATGCTACAAACAGTGTGTGCTTTATATTCATAACTTGCTCAAAAAATACCAAATAGGATCTCTGGTTGTCCATGTTTTTCTTTGACTGCTAATTGCTCCTATGAATGTATATTTTTATTGGTAGTACTTAAATGCTGAATGATTTGTATAATTGCACTGGATTTGTTATTGAAGTTGCTTTCAGTCCAAGAGAAGTAACTTTTTGATGCTAGTGTGTGCTTTGTTTTACAAATATTGGTACGATGTTGCAAATGGTGTTTCCTGTAGGTGATATACTGCACCTGTCTCAACTGGAGCGCTGATGGAAGCACTCTTTTCAGTGGCTATACAGATGGTGTTGTCCGTGTTTGGGGAATCGGGCGTTACTAGAAAGCACAATTTTAGTTGAGTTGCTACAGCAAATTTTAATTTACTAGCTTTTCAAGTCTAAAAAGAGGGAAGGATATCTGGACTTTCTGTTTGTTTGAATGGTTATGGGCCCTTGGCTGTTCTACATTTTGAGCATTTTTATTTGGTACATTCTGTGCTTTACAATTGTTGACTCAAGTGGTTTTTGCTTAAATGAGATTTTTGATGTTCTGCATATTTATTTGTTTAATGCCTAATTTTTTTCCTTCCTATTTATATTTGCCTAAATGCCTGTTGTCCGGAATTCGTCGAATATTTGCAAGTGTATTTCTGTAGAAGTGTATGAGTGTAGAGCACAAAACTGTACAAGCAGAAGCCAGTTGCTTGTGCTGATCTCATCTCTATGACTATTGAGGCAGGCGCTGATGTAATATTCAACAGGATGGACTGATGTGTCGCTTGGTAATTGATCCATCTGATTTGATTTTTTAGCCCCCCTATGGCAATCTATTTGTTCATCTATGAGGTTATATACAACAACATCTAAGCCTTAGTCCCAAAATGATTTGGGGTCGGCTAACATGAATCAAACTTTGAAACCGTCAATAATCGTTACATAAATAACATAAAAGGAAAAAAGAGGGAAAAAGTAGAGAAAAAAGCAAATAAAAAAAAGAGAATGAATGAAAAAAAAAAAAAAGATAACATGAAATAAAAGAAAACAGGAATTAAAAAAAAAAAAAAAAGAATCAGACTCCATCCACTATCCGTATTCTTTCCCGCCACATTTGCCTCTCCATCGCCATACTTTCTCCAATTCCAAGAAACCGCATATCATTTTCAATCATCTTTATCCAAGTTTTCTTGGGTCTTCCTCTACCTTTCACAACATTACTTGCTCCCCAACTTTCTAGCCTCTCCTCACCGGGCATCAATAGGTCTTCTTCTACCAAACCATCGTAATCGATTCTCCATCATCTTGTCTTCTATGACGCAACTCTTACCTTCTCTCCGATCATCTCATTTCGAGTCGATCCTTTTTGTATTTACCACACATCCATCGTAGAAGATACGCATCTCCGCCACATTCATCTTTGAACGTGACACGCTTTTCTGCCCAACACTCGGTGCCATATAACAAAGGTGCCTAATTACCGTGCGGTAAAATTTACCCTTTAATCTATGAGGCATGCGATCACATAAAACCCCGTGGCACTCTTCCACTTCAACCACCCCGCCTTTATTCTCATGAACACATCGCCATCTAGCCTCCCCATCCTTTTGGATAATAGATCCAAGATACCGAAAGAAAGTGGATCCATGAACAACTTTCCCATCAAATGTGATCATCCCCGCCTCTATCATCAAGCTTCGCTAAACCTACACTCCATATATTCGCCTTACTCGCCACCTAAAGCCTCGAGCTTCCAAAGTATCCTCCAAAGTTCCAATTTCACAGACTCCAACCTTCGTTTCATCAATCAACACAATATCATCTGCGAACATCATACACCACGGAACGTCATTTTGAATTTCTCTTGTCAATTCGTCCATGACTATGGCAAAGAGAAAAGGACTAAGAGCAGATCCTTGAACATGTATGATGTTATATATTGTTGGAATTTTAATTTTCAAAATAAATAGAACAGTTAGTTGATTTTGAACACAGTAATGTTGGGAGAAGAATGGGAATTGGAAACAATTTTGGAGGGTTGCTGTTGTCATGTCTAATCCTGCACCTCATTTTAATGTTATATTTTGTCAAAACTCCAACCAATATTAAAAACTACAAATTCGCTCCATTCTTTAGATGACTTGATGAAATTTGGTGATGTTATAAAATATTTTATAACTAAATCTCAGAATCTTGCGAGATAGAAGGTTGAGGTTGTTTTGCGGATGACATTATCGAACTATGAAGTGTGCTTGGGGGTATTCTATTTGTAAAGGGTTCTGGAACACATGCTCTTAAGGAATTGCGTGTGGAGTAGGGATCTTTGGCATGCTTGTCCACTTCATATTCGAGTTTATGGTGGATGATGAACATGTCCATCTCATGTTTTTCATTTAGAGAACCATCCTAGTTAAAAAAATGAGGAATATCGTTTTTTTTTTTCATTCTTAATGTGAGATATATGGAGAGCAGGGAAGTGGCTAGTTCTTTTTTATTTAACATTAAACATGTCCGTCAATGCTGCATCGAAACTGCTGCAAATGAATCCCATGAATTTCTTCATGCTAAATTCGGATGCCTCATTCCTTGATCATTCAAGTGGTTGGCATGGGATGCACCCGATGGTCAGGAAACCTGCTATCAAGTTGATTTCATCTAGAGAACCTGCTATCAAGTTGAAGTGGTGGAAGGTATACCGATTTCATCTAGAGAACCTGCTATATATTCTACCAGATTGTGAGAGGTCAGATGCTGATGGTAGAATAGTGAGACGTGCAGTCACACTGAGTTTGGGTGTCGAGAAATTTGGTGAGTTGGTGGTGAGTTTGTAGCAAATGTAATAGGATTGTGATTAATTTTTAATATGGGTGCAATTAGTTTATTCTGCCCACTTTTATTTCAGTGTTAATACAGTAGAAACACGATAAATTAATACTCGATAATTTTAATAAATTCTTTAAGATAATATTTTTGGATAATTTTAATAACCTCTTTAAGATGGTCACGACTCGGGGATAAGGTGTTAAATTAATATTTTGCTAAAATTATAGGATAATACATTTGTGATATTTTTATTGACCCCATATATAATATATAAATTAATTATTCCTTATATGCTACATATTATATTAATGATTTTTGAATGTTTCTTGAAAAATGACTCAATTTGTCTTTTATTTTTTATTGAAATCAATTCCACCTCGAATCTCGTCTCTATTTTTTCTTATCATTGTAAGAATTTCGTGTTGTTAAATGTGATTGCCCCTTTAATAGCCTCATTTGCGTAGGGGGTTCTGTTGTTGCCCAAAATATTTATCCGAAGATTAATACTGCTGGAAGACGGACAACAAACAACAATTGCGGGAGCACTTCCGAGAGAAGATAAATAATACAAGATTTGCCGGGTTTGTTAGGCCCGGGCTTGAATGCTCTCGCGAGATGTTATTAATACAAATATTCGTGGATACAAGTATTAATGTGAGAAATCTAAATACAATGAGTGTAAAAAGACTGTTAATCCGCCTGAGCGAAGCTTGGTGTTCTTCGTCCCGCCGATAATCTGCTCGAGGAGAAAAGGTCGGGAGAAGTAAGACCGAAAGAAAGTCGTGCAAGAGTTGGAGATTAGCCAAGTGCTTAATGTTTGCTTCATCAGCGTATGTATTGCAAGAATGTCCGAGAGAGAATACAAATGCGGAGGCTTTGTATATATAGAAAATGTCTCATCTGTAGTGGCCGATCGTCTGCCGGCCATTATAATAATCTGCCGATCGCACGGCCAATATAATAATGTGCCGACCGCCTGCCAATATTATAATGGGGCGATCTCCTGGCCGTTGGGCTAAAGTCCAAGGAAGATCTTGTTTGTCGGGCTAAAGTCGAGGAAGAGGCCGCACGGCAGGCGGTCCAATAAGGAGCCATCACGTGTCCTGAGTCGGCCAACATGTGGCCCTACCGACAAGCTTTCGGCGGCTCTGTCGGCCGGTGGAGGGAATCTGTCAGGCTTTGGTCAATGGCCCGAGATTCGCGGATCTTGTCTCGGCCCTCGCACGTGGTGCCAGCCTTGAGGCTCGGCCTTCGCCGACCGGGTGTCCGTCGGTGGTGATCGACATGAGCGGTCGTCTCTAGCCGATCATCCGAGGTCGCCATCGGCCGGTGGATGGAGATCGCCAATGGTCGGTCACCAAGGGTAGATCGCCAGTGCCGAGAGACGGTCGGTTGCCAAGGGTTTGGCCGAGTACCGAGAGGCGATCGTCTTGGTGTCGATCGCTCGGCACCGGATTCCTCCTGACCTTCGGTTGGCGATCTAGCATGTCCGCTGGCTAAGGCTCGATCGCACAGTCAGTCGTGATTTGCCTTGGTCGCCTTGCAGCAAGTCGGTCGCTCGGCCTCGGAGGCGATCGCCGGTCGGAAGGTGTTAAATCTTGACACAACAATTGCCCTGACTTGCTCCTATGTTGAAGACATGGGGCGAGGTGGTTCTTCTTGGTGATCGTGTATGGATGAGGACAGGCGATCCGAGTGACTTAGGACTCGGACTTGGGCTATCATGGTCGATTGGCTTAGCTATCTTTCGGTCTTGTACCTGCAAAAACAACATTGGCCGATCCCCATGGAAACTTGGTGGTTTCGCTTTGTTTGAGGAATCGTGCACAGTCGCGAGATCGATGGACCGATTCCATGACCGTGTCTTGGTGCACGGAGACAATGAGTGTCTCGTGACTCACTTTATTATGAGGGTCCTGTTAGCCGCCTCGCCTCGTATTTAAACGAAGGGCGTGCGGTCTCGGTCTAGAGGAGTCCTTGCGCGGCGCGTCGGATGAATCAACTCCACGCCGCGGCTTGTTAGCTCTGCTTCCACCTCGGCCGGCCATGGAGATGGCCGACCTCGACGGTGTACGTTGAGACGGGGTTGTGGCATGTGTCCACCGATTAATGTTGGAGAGCCCTCGACTACGCCGGCCTCGTATTTAAACGAAGGCGGGCGATCTCGGCCGAAAGGGACCTTGCATGACCAAGCGGCCGGTTCCATCGATCGCCGTGGCCATGGCTTTATGATGTGCGGTGGGCGATCTTATGCCTTAGTCCGTCATGTTATATCTTTGGATCAGATGGCGATCGTGTCCACCGTTCTTGATGATGTTGCGATCGGCCGAAGATCGCGATCGTCGCTCGGCCGATCGCTTTATTCGTAGGTCGATATTGGCGATCGGGCGGCTAGTCCCTCATGTTAGAATGGATCGTAGGCGGATCGAGTCCTCGGCTCTGTGGGTAGTAGCGATCGGGCCGGAGACGGAGGTCGTCGTACGGGCGCCGATCGGTCTACTCTAGCCGAGAAGAAGCTTTTGCACAGACAGAAATCGCCGGCTCTAGCCCTAATGCTGCGTAGGTCGTCGGTAGGGTCTTCGTGAGATGCCTGAACATAGGCGAGAAGCCCTGAAAACCTCCTAGAACCGCGTAGAGGGCGGTCTCATCGCTCACGGGCTCGCCATTGAGGATGATCATGTCTACCCGGTCGATGTAGTCCGAGTCGGACTCCTGTTCCCCTTGCCTGATCCGCCACATGCGATGGGGTCCTTCTGGCCGAGCGGCCCTGGTGGCGAAGTAATCTGTGAAGACGTGCGCCAGCTCGTTAAAGGAGCCAATGGACCGAGGTGGCAATGAGGTGTACCACCGGTGGGCGAGGTCGTCCAGTGTCAGAGGGAACATTCGGCACCTGGTCGCGTCCGATGCCCCACACCCGGTCATGTAGATGTTGAACTTGTGCAGGTGTGCTTGGGGGTCCGATCGCCCCTGGTACACGGGTGTCTCAGGAGGGGCGATCTTGTGCTGCACCGGGGCGAGCTCGATGTCGATCGCGAGCGGCTCGCTCGGCGCAGCGATCGTCTTGGTGGCGCCTGCCCCGGATTGCAGGAGCGCCTTCATGTCGTTGAGTTGACGTTGCATTGCGGTAATCGCCGCGGCTCGGCTGCTTGCGGATCGGCTTTGGGAGCGGGGGCCGAGGCGATCGTGTACCGATCTCCGGACCCCGCTGCTGCCGACCTCGGGAATCTGGCGGGCGGGAGCCAGGCGGCTGGATCGCCTTGTGGGAGCCGGGTAGGCCGAGCTCCTGGTGACGGATACCAACTCCGTCGTCTCGTAGGCCGGGCCGGATCGCCTTGGCCGCTGTGTCGGGTCACCGCCTGTGCGATCGAAGACAGAGGTGCCCCCGCCGCCGAGCGCCTCTTCTTGCGGGCGAAAGCCTCCTGGCGGTGCTCGGCGGTAGTGCCTTGAGCTTCCGCTGATCTTCGGCGAGAGACCGGGGCGTAGGCGGAGGCGCGTCGAGAGCACTCCGTCGCTCCTGTAGGACGGCCAGGGCCCCTTCGATCTGTTCCTTGGTTCGAACCGATCGAGCGAGAGGCAGGCGCCGTCGTGGACGGATCGAGCGTCTCTGACCGCGGCGGCTACCTTCCACCATTGGCTGCGGCTCGGACTGGGACGGAACAGGGGGTTTGGCCGGCTGATCAGCGGCTTTCTTCGACGCGGAGGCGGAAGACATGATTTCTGAAGGATTTCTTTTGAAGTGCAGTGAGTGTCACTTCAAATATCTGCCCCGAGAACAGTGAGTGTTCTTCGGGACGGTAGGTGTAACAAATCGAGGGTTGGATGCCGTCCTTCCTCTAGCGCCAATTGTTGTTGCCCAAAATATTTATCCGAAGATTAATACTGCTGGAAGACGGACAACAAACAACAATTGCGGGAGCACTTCCGAGAGAAGATAAATAATACAAGATTTGCCGGGTTTGTTAGGCCCGGGCTTGAATGCTCTCGCGAGATGTTATTAATACAAATATTCGTGGATACAAGTATTAATGTGAGAAATCTAAATACAATGAGTGTAAAAAGACTCTGTTAATCCGGCTCTTGAGCGAAGCTTGGTGTTCTTCGTCCCGCCGATAATCTGCTCGAGGAGAAAAGGCCGGGAGAAGTAAGACCGAAAGAAAGCTGTTGCCAAGAGTTGGAGATTAGCCAAGTGCTTAATGTTTGCTTCTGTATTGCGTATGTATTGCAAGAATGTCCGAGAGAGAATACAAATGCGGGAGGCTTTGTATATATAGGGGCAGCCGGGTCCTGTCCTGTAGTGGCCGATCGTCTGCCGGCCATTATAATAATCTGCCGATCGCCTGCCGGCCAATATAATAATGTGCCGACCGCCTGCCGGCCAATATTATAATGGGGCGATCTCTGGTCATTGGGCTAAAGTCCAAGGAAGATCTTGTTGTCGGGCTAAAGTCAAGGAAGAGGCGCACGGCAGGCGGTCAATAAGGAGCCATCACGTGTCCGAGTCGATCAACATGTGGCCCTACTGACAAGCTTTCGGCGGCCTGTCGGCTGGTGGAGGGAATCTGTCAGGCTTTGGTCAATGGCCCGAGATTCGCGGATCTTGTCTCGGCCCTCGCACGTGGTGCCAGTCTTGAGGCTCGGCCTTCGCCGACTGGGTGTCCGTCGGTGGTGATCGACATGAGCGGTCGTCTCTAGCTGATCATCCGAGGTCGCCATCGGCCAGTGGATGGAGATCGCCAATGGTCGGTCACCAAGGGTAGATCGCCAGGTGCCGAGAGACGGTCGGTCGCCAAGGGTCGGTCGCCGAGTACCGAGAGGCGATCGTCTTGGTGTCGATCGCTCGGCACCGGGATTCCTCCTGGGACCTTCGGTTGGCCAGTCTAGCATGTCCGCTGGGCTAAGGCTCGGTCGCCTGGTCGCTGGTCGGCAGATTTGCCTTGGTCGCCCGGCAGTAAGTCGGTCGCTCGGCCTCGGAGGCGATCGCCGGTCGGAAGGTGTTAAATCTTGACACAACAGGTTCTATTTTAGAACTTCCATAATCATCATCATCATCATCATCATCTTCGTCCGTTCCAATAACACTTTCAATAATTTCATTAGTCAATATATGTGCAATTACATTTTCTTTTGGATGGTCAGTAAAGTGAGACATTGAACACAAGAAGCATAATAAGGTGAGTGATTGAAGGTTTTTTTTTTTTTTTTTTTTTTTTTAGATTGGGCCCTTCATTTGATATACATGCATTGTACAATAATTAAGTGGATGTTTGAAAGGTGTTAGTAAATTGAGTATTTGTATTTCATTATAAATTAATAAAATATTAATTAATATATAAATCAATAATTATTAATTTATCGATTAATTAATAACTCTTTTAATTAATAAATTTTGGTGGTTCGGTTAGTAATAATTTATAGAGTTTTTACTGTATTCTTTAAATTGTTGTGCATCGATTTAAATTGCGTAATCCGTTGTGCATGAAGAATAAATTGATGACTTGATGTGCATAACAAAAAAAACACACACACGAAAAAAAATACATTAGTAAATGACAAAAGTTCAAAAAATAATTGAGGGTGAATTTTGGGAATGTAAAAATTATCAGAAAATGAATACCCTTTACCCTTTTCATAAAATTGGTTGACTTAATACCCAAGACTAGTGATTTTTATGAGGGGTGCCCACAAATGCCATGAAATTCGCCGGTGGCAAATTGATTCTCTACCTTATGTGCGTTGGGTTTCCTTAGGGAAAATTTACAGTTATGGCTCATTAGGCGACCTTTATAAAACCTTTTCCTATGTATGTTCGGAGAGTGAGCTTCGAAGCGAATTATCAATTAGTTCGATGTTCAGCTAGGACATTATGAGGTCGGACAAGGGGCTCGAGCTTATGCTGGTAGGGCAAGTCTTTGAGCAGGCTCCTCAGCTCGGTCTACATCTGAGCTGGTTTGCTCTAAACTAACTTCTGAAACAGGAGCACCTCCGACATTACTGGTATCGAGCTGATCCATTCTACATCCGATTCTGTTAATCCGACCAATATTTCCAAGTCATAATTGATGTCATATGAAACGGTCTTCCATATTCTACTCGAGTGATACATGAACTCAATTGGAGTAGAATAGGTGGCGTGCTCGTGCAACTTTCTGAGTTATTCATAACTCTGTCTTTAATGGCATGACGCTTCGCATAACTCCTTTATTGGGATGTGTGTTTGGGGACTCTTTTCGCCCCACACGTCTCATTCCATGCTATGTTTTCCAACGCTCGTACACCCATACCTGTGATACGGGGCGCCTGCGTATTAATCCCTTGGGACGACAATCATCCAACCACTCATCTACATATCGATCCAATGGTTCTCCTTGAAAGCCTTCTTTCATAAATTACCTTGCTTCTCTATCTTTAGCTTTCTTCTTGCTTTTATGAACTTTCGATAAAACCAGAGAACTCCCTTCTTGGGGAGCGGGTGCTTCTCTCCACATTTGGTCTCCTAGGACCTTCCCTTTTTCCCCATTCCCCTTGTTGGCGCGATCCGTTTCTTTCAGCCTTCTTCTAGCTCTTTATGAATGAATTCCATTAAGTGACCTACTCGGATGAGCCTTTCAATCTATTCCTTTTGGTGTCTGCAGTTATCATTATCATGTCTGTAATTGTTGTGAAGTCGGCAAAAGAATTTATGTGGGCTTGTTGAAATGGGATGTGGGCTAGTCAAATAGTTTTTTCATTTTTCCTTCGATTGCCTCTAGAACCTGCTCCCTCGTGTACTTCAATGGTAAATTCTTATCATAACACAGTTCCCTTGGACCGAGTCTTACCTCACTTTTCATGCGGTATGAGCTCCGATCTATCCTCCTCTCACCCTAGAACACTTCATGCTGTACCGCTTTGTTACCTTACTCTCTTTTTACCTACCAAAAGGTGTCATGTGGTTCCCTCATATCTAGCCCAGACTCTTCCGCATTAATGTATTTAGAGCACCAAGTCAATATTTTGTCATAACTTCGAGTGGGATTTTTAGCATGCTGGATATGATTGGACCAAACGATCTTTCATGCCTGATTCACTCTTCTGTCATCACATGGCTTTCTCAATGTCCTTTTTTGCATATTCGTGTTTTCCGGTTTATGGGGTGAACCATTCTTTTGTGTTTATTTTTCTCGCTCATCTGAATCTCCCTAGTTATGATCTGTGCTAATGCTTCATTTGTTAGTGTAATGGTGGTGGAGGGTACTTCTTCTCTGGTGGGGTTGGTGCGTGTTTTCTCTAGCTTTACTCCTCCACCTGCCGCCATTAACTATTCTTCTAGATTTCTAGATATTAAATCCTCAATTCCCTTGTGAGTTGCACCTTATTCTATCATTGTTGATCTCACGCCTTAACTTCGATAGTGACTCGACGCCGCTGTTCCTACAGACGATACCACTTGATGTTCCCAAAGTGATCGATCACCAAGAACCAGATGTGATCCTAAAAAACCTGAGTTGGAAAATCGTTGGAGTACTTGAAAAAGTGCCGGGAGGGGACCCGATGTACACTCTGATGCTCAAGTCAGTTAACCCTTCCCATTCACGTTCCTCTCATGTGTTACAAAGCAAGGCAAGTATTTAACTATATACTATCTGTTCTTTTGTGCATTTATAATTATGGACTGATGAAGTATGCATATGAGTGGGAAACGATTGTGTCATTCACCCAAGAATGTCTAATGGGGTATATGGAGATTCGTACCTTGAGGTTCGGATGGAGAACGCATGTGATTATCTACTTATGGATGTCCGACGGAGTGTGCAGGGTTTTTCAGCTTGAGGAGGGAGGGGGGGAACACGGCTAATCTTGAGTGATGTACATATTTTTTGGGTTGTTGAACCCCTTGATTTGTGAAACTGTTGAATAAGAATATTAAGCTGTTTTTCTGAAAAATTAGATCTTGGTAAAGGTCGAAATATGTTTCAGATGGTATATACTTGCACTAGTGATTCCAGCACCAATCCATTCAAGGAGGAAATGTCTTTTTTTGCATTTTAGGTGAATATTCCTTTGAAAAGCCGACATGGGGCACACATGGGACTGATGGACAATAAGGATGTTAAAGGCTCAAATTTTGTTATGTCATTTTTATGTTTGATGTCTTGATATTGATTGTTGGTGTATTTTAATTGGATTATCATGGAATTCCCTTGTGTAAGCAATTGGAGTTATTTTATTATTGCCTTTGATTTTGTCAAACTGAAATGTTTTGGCCAATGTCGTGACCTGACTTTCCTATTTATTCATTATGTTGTTTTGATGTTAGTCATTGGATATGGTTGATATCAGCCTGGTAGACCTTTATAAGGTTCTACAACATGTGACAACCCTAGTTGAGTGGGGTGTTACATTTATGGTATCAGAGCATAGGTTGTGACCACTCGGACTGTTGGTTTATTGAGTCATAAGAGTCAGTTGTTTGAGCCTAAAATCAATGTGCTGTTGTCATACCGTGCGACCCATGACCGTAAAAATTCTTAAATTCTTGTTTATTCATCACTTTCGATTGTGAGTGGGGTTTGATCTAGTGTATTAGACTATGCGCGGTTGTGAATCTGCTAATCATTTTCCATCTTTCTCATTCTTTAGTATGATGAGAGGTAGGGGTAGATATACTCAGGGATGCGGCTTCTGATTCAGCATCTCATATGGTGTTGACCATTATCTCTATGGGTTTGGGGTCCTCGGTACCATTCCATCAAATTATATAAGCCGCCGGTTAATAACTCGACGTGGGGTTGGCTACTATCCTTCAACAGGTAGCAGCACAAATGACGCGGTTGACTTAGGCCGTGCATCATAATCAGCTGCTAAAGGATCACGGAAGTGCTAATAAGTGGATCCAAAAGGTTTTTGTTGGCCACTTAGTATACAGAATACAGCTTGGAAAGTGTTTAAGCAACAAGCTGTACGATTTTCAAATAAGAATGCGTAGCGGAAGTCTTGAAATAGTAAGTTGCTATAAATACAGCAACTAGGTTTTCTCCTGTTTGTTTGGTGCGTACAGGGTATGCAGTGTATACTTATAAAATTAATCACAGTAATGAAAACAGTAAGTGCAGAAGGTAAATGACACGATATTTAAGTGGTTCGAGGTAAACCTCTCTACGTCCACTGGTCCTCCACACAGGAGTGAAAATGTTTATTATAAACACTACGTACACAACTACGTGTCCATAATCAAACCTATCCTTGTATCGTTCATACAGATTGATACAAAGACCGTCGCTTTCAACCGTTCACACAGATTGGTCAAAGCTTTCACTTGACTAGATTCTTCACACACAGTTCTGAAGCTTCGTCTCTTCAATGTAGATCCGTCACACACAGTTCAGGAAAAGCAAGGCTTTCTCAGTCCACACATGGATGATGGTTCTCTTCAATGTAAGAACAATGGTTGAACAACAGCTTGACTTTCTTGAGCTTGAGCTGATGATGTGTTGTTCAAGGTTGAGCACTTGTATATTTCTTCTCTTAGGAATAGTAGTATGCTTGAAGAAATATGTTTGCTCTTGATATACTGTTCTTGAGATGTTCACGATTGTATCTCAGTATATCTTAGTTTGCTCAGTTCTCAGATCTTGAATATGTGTATATTCTCTGATATAAACGTATGTATTCGTGTATCTCTGATCTTCAAACTTCAGGGTATATATAGACTTTGGAATAGATCCGTTGGGAATAGATCCGTTGAGCAAAAAGTCCGTTCCAACGGGATGATTGACTTGCACAGAACAAGATCCAGATTTTGGTCCTTGTTTGAAGATCTTTGTCGGCTGGTATTTAAATACTTTATCCAGTCAGTATTTAAATACTTGATTTCAAACGGAGGTTTGACTTTAGCGTATAAAGCAAATTCTATTCCAACGGTCTTCAGTCCTATTTGATAAGTGTTTTAGTCTCACCACTTTACTGTATGCTGTATCCAACATGTTGCGTAGTTGTAGGTTCCACGCTGTAGGCTATCTTAGTGCTGCTGTATGGAAAGATGCTATATGAATATTTCAGGACAGCTTCCATACTTGGTGTCATACCGACTGATGAAATTCTTGCTGTATGATGGCACTCTATACTTTTGCTGTATGTTGGCAACGTGGAGACTTGCCAACATGTATGATGGCACTTTATCCAACATGTTTTAGTCTCAACACTTTACTGTATGCTGTATCCAACATGTTGCGTAGTTGTAGGTTCCACGCTGTAGGCTATCTTAGTGCTGCTGTATGGAAAGATGCTATATGAATATTTCAGGACAGCTTCCATACTTGGTGTCATACCGACTGATGAACTTCTTGCTGTATGATGGCACTCTATACTTTTGCTGTATGTTGGCAACGTGGAGACTTGCTGTATGTTGGCACTTTATCAAAACACACATCTTGCTGTATGATTGACTTCGGGACAACAGCTTGCTGTATGTTGGCACTTTATCAAAACTCGATACAGGATTGTTTATCCCAACAATTTCTCCCTTTTTGATAATTGCCGATACTTCTTGATGATGCCAAAACCTTGATGCCAAAAACCTCTAACACTTTGATATAGAGATGGTTGTCTTCTTGGTATCCTGTCGACTGATCTGGCCTTCAGCAAATAAAACAATGTGAACTGCTCGTAGGCAAGTTCTAAAAATGATAGCATCTTACAGGAGAGTGTATTACAACTTAAACTTATGATTGGCGCGCAAGCACAATCTTACAGTGTAGTCTAGTGTTAAATATAACTTAACCTATGAACTGTTCGCAGACGAATTCTTACAGCTTTTATGCTTAACAGATTTCATACTTGTTGTTTTGGAGCAAATAAATTAATTTCGTAATCACACAGTAACACAGTAATAGATTATGAGTTGTAATCTTTCAGGATAAAAATGAATTTTATTGATATTAGGCAAAGATTACAAGGAGAGTAAAAGATACAGAGTTTATGTTGTCAAAATAAAGATACAAGAAGGATCCTCCATGGCTAGCTCCTGTAGTGAGCGTGTCTCCAAGGCCTTCTTGGATCATTCTCGGTTCTCTTCCACCAATTTTTCAGGGCATCCTTGTTGTGACTTATGAAGATTGCTTGACCGTCATATGATTTTTCAAAAGCAAGGATCCAATATTCAGGGTGGGTAACCGGATCGCCTTTCCTGTGCTTAGATTTCATCTGGAGCTGTAGGGGGAGCTTTCCTTCGTCCAGCCTTATTTTAAATTCCTCGGCGGCTTCCTTCAGCGTTTTACAATTATTGAATATGTGAGATTCCCTGATGAGAACTACGAAGTATCTCATCAGTTCGTTTTTCCTCCAATCCTTTATTTCATCGGCTGTAGGCTGTCGGTTGGTCGGGAGATTCATTACTGGAGGCTCATGCACATGGTTTTTCCACGAAAAGTTAGGATCGTGGAATTCAGGGTGAGAACCCTGTATCCTAACATAATGAGAAGGAGTTGATAGACGATTAATTACAGCGATGATACTGTCTTCTAATACAACGTCAAACTCCTTTTCTTGCTCAAGCCTCCATTGCTTTGTGGCCTCTCTGGCCCCTTTTGGCCTCATCAAGATAAGAGACCTTCTCATCAAGGCGTTCCAGGATTTTCATTGCATTATCCTATTTGGTCTCCATACTTGACATTTTATCAACTAGTGATTTAAGCACTAGTGACATATCATCTATCTTTTTATCATGGCCTCTAAGGTGGGAGCCTGTTTCCTGTAAGGCAGAAACAATTTTGGCTTCAGAGACGCGGAGCTTTGCTTTTTCCTCCAAGAGAATCTGCTCCCGGCGCTTTTGGAGTTGGTTGAGAGCTTGCCTTAAGATGGTGTGCAAAATACGGAAGGCTTCTTCCACATTGGATATTTCTCGCTTAACACCCGTCATTTCATCAATGGTAGTCTCGTGCAACCAGTTGATCTCCTTTTCAACAGTGTGCAGAGCATTCACAGCATCCTGTAAGAAAACAGTTTGGCAACTGAGAGCATGCAATTTCTCGTGTCTGGCTGGAGAGCTTGGCTTTTCTTCATCAGCACCATTGAGCTGTCTGACGACCATATGAGAGCGTGGCCGCTGTGGTTCATCCTCAGGTAAGAAACCGTCGTCGGATTTCACTATTGGAGATGCGGGAGCATCAGTTGTTGGTGCAGCTTGCGGTTGCTCGGCTTGTTCAGACTCGGAGATAGGGGGGACTGATTCCTCCTGTTCTGGATGAGTGTCTGTAGACAAAGGTACAGAAGGGGCTTATTCCTCCTGTTGTCTCTCAGCTTCTGCCTGCTCCGGCATAGAGACTGATTCCTCGTGCAGGATGGCGCAGGCTTGGTCGTCTGGTTGGGCGGCGACAGGCTCTGGTGCCTGTTGAGAAACTGTCGGGGCGTCGACGACAGGAGGGACTGATTCCTTGCTGTCTTGAGCAATTTCTTGCTGTTGGGGAGGGGACTCTCGTTCTCGATAGGTCCCTTAACCCTATTGTTGTTGCATTCTAGAAAGCTCCTGTTCCCTGTTTTCCTCACGGCTCATTCTCAGACCAGCCTGAAAGGCATCGTCATCGTCGTCTGAGTCATGGTCTGTTTTGGGACTAATAGGCATAGTGTCTTCGGATACTGATTTTCCTTTCAAACGAGCATCTTATTCCTACAATAGCTCGAAATCAGTTCTTTGCAAAAGACATTATCCCATTAGATTAGGACTTCAATTGGAGAATCTATTATCTCTAGAACGAACAGTTCTTCTTCTCTCCACTCGCTCCAATTATACAAAGTGTCGTAAGGAGCGACCCTGTAGGTTTTCCATTGAACAAAACATTTGAAAGCTTATTCAATTTTAACTGATAGCAAGGTTTTGTTAATTATGGAGTCGAGAGAGGGGATGCGTACCGTGCATGGGTCCACTGTAGGCATGGGTTGCACTACAGGTGTGGGAACCTGTATTGGAGAGGGATCCCGTACAGGGGTTGGTACCCTGAGGGGAGATGGATCCCTTACGGCTGTGGGTTCCCGTACAGGAGATGTGGCTATTGGATCCAAAGGGGCAGCCGTCTCGCCAGAGACTTCAACATTGGCAGATAGCTGTTCATCCGTCGTTGCCGCCAAAGGCTCGGGTTCTACTGTCTGAACAGTAGCAGCTATCTCTTCCACAGGGGTTGCGCCCCTGAGGGTTTGATACAGTGGGTTCCGCCACTGTATTCGATTTGGAAAGCCTTCTTTGCTTCCTTTTCGGCTTCTCAGCAGCAAGGGGAGTTTTGCTGTGTGATCTCTTCCTTTTCCGTGAAGTCTCCTCACTTCCGAATTTCGAAGTTATGTCCTTGGGATCAGCAGAAAGGGTCAGAGTTATGATAAAGGATCTCGACCCAATCAGATTTTCTGTGTTGAATACAGAGGGCCTAGTTCCTCCAATATATTTTCGCTGATTAATCTTCTTTGCTTCCTTTGATTGCAACACCGCACTTGGTCAGAATATTATTAATAATGAGACCAAATGATTTCTTATGACTAGTAGGTTTAGAGACTTCTTCCTGCAACCATTTGAGGACAATTTGACACCAGTTTACCTTTTCGCCAGACATGATGGCGACTATCATTCTGAATCTCAGATTGGTACACATCTCAAAAGCACCAGTCCTGTTTTCTATAACACGGTAACAGAAATCATGTAAATAAACAAATGGTAAGCAAAACCTTTTCTTCTGGCATGAAGCATGAATAGCCACGTTCAATGTCGAGCCCAGTATTTGGTGAGGACCTCTTGGGACCCGAAGGTCTCAAGTTCCTCCATAGACAGGCCACCAGCAGGGAGCCTATACAAATTTTGCAATAAGGCTTCGTCAACGCGAATCTCGATTCCGCGAACGGTGGCAGTGATGTCAGTGACGTTTCCTCCTTGTGCAAGAGAGAAGAAACGAACAGATGTGTTGAGATAGAATTCCTCAACCCTGTGCTCACCGTAGAGCTCAGCAGTGTGGCTACCAAGGCGATAGAGGCGTTGTCGATGAATCCTTGAGACGATGATCTCCATGGAGTCAACATCGTCAGTTTCAGCACGAACACATTCAACAACAACAGATCTGGCGAAGATTCACCCATAAATGATGGTGGCGGTCTTCTTGAAATATGGAGAGGAGGTCTGCGAAGATGCCATAGTGATTTCTTGAAAAGAAAGTGAGTGAGATTTAAAGAAAATGCAGAAAAGTGCAGTAAATCTTGTAGGCTGTTTGCTCAAGGAAAGCGTAAAGAGTCGAAGGGAGCAATAAACAGTCCTTTTATAGTGGGCGGGGGAAGATTATGGTTTCCAGACAACGAACGGTTAGATTTAAGGGATGGGAACCGTCGTTTTTAAATGAACGAACAAGATGAATTAAGCATAACTAGTACATCTTATCCATCCGATTTTGAGATGATAACTGGTCCCACATATGACATTTCGACTTCCCTTATTGCCCGAAACGGCGGTTTGAAATTATTAAATAATTTGAAAAATCACGGCGTTTGAGATAAAATAGTCCAGATGTCGTGCAAAGCATTTAATGCAAAAGACGTTTGATTTAAAACAGGGCACATAGACTCAAATTTGTTTTTAAAATGAATAAAATATTAGAATAACATTAATTGAATTTCATAGTATGTGCTGTATCCGCGAAAATACAGCGTTCCCCCTTAAAAGATACATAAAAGATTCAATTTTTACAACAATTTTTGGATTAATACTGTATTCATGGGTCATACTGTATTCCCCCTTAATTATTGCACACGTCAGATGTAGGATGAATTGATGTCTTTTTATTCCTACAGTGCTGTCGAATTGTCTGAGTGTACAGATAATTAATGGTGGATACTGTATTCTTGGGTCTTACAACATTCCCCCTCAATTGTTGAGTAAAAGCATTAAAACTTACAGGGAGTCAGGCTGTAGCAATCCCAATTCTTGTCGAAGCATACCTGTGCTGAGAGGTTTGGTAAAGATGTCGGCTAACTGGATATCTGTATGAACTTTCTCAAGCCGAACATCCTTGTTCTCAACATGATTCCTAATGAAGTGATGCTTCATATGAATGTGCTTAGTGCGCGAGTGCAATACAAGATTATGAGTTATTATAATTGCACTCGTGCTATCGCACATGATCGGTGTTTCCTTGACAGTGATTCCATAATCTGACAGCTGTTGTTGCATCCAAAGGATCTGCATACAACAACTACCCGGCGACATAGTATTACGATTACCATGTGGAAGCGAGTTTGCCAATTGCTTCTTACTGAACCAAGATATAAGTCTAGGTCCAAGAAATTGACAAGTACCGTTTGTACTCTTCCTATCTAGCTTGCAACCTCCAAGATCCGAGTCGCTGTAGCCAACCAAATCGAATCTGCCTTCTTTAGGATACCATAGTACTACATCCACTGGTCCTTTGACGTACTTCAGGATTCATTTGGCTATTGTGAAGTGTGATTCTGTAGGTGATACTTGATATCGCGCACACTCCTACAATAAACTGGATATCGGGCCTGCTAGCTGTTAGGTACAGGAGTGAGCCTATTAGCTTCCTGTAGAGTGACTGATCAACCGGATTTCCAGCTTCGTCAGCACTAATTTGCACGGAAGTGCTCATTGAGGTTGACGATGATTTAGAGTTGTTCATCCCAAATTTGTTGAGAAACTCCTTGCTATATTTTTCCTGGTTGATGAAGATTCTTGTAGGCAACTGCTTTACCTGCAATCCTAGGAAATAACTAAGTTCTCCCATCATACTCATTTCAAATTTACTTTGCATGAGATGAGAGAACCTTTGACATAGAGCAAGTTTAGTTGAACCAAATATAATATCAGCTATGTATATTTGAACCATCAGGAGGTCATCACCTTCCTGTATTTTAAATAAGGTTTTATCCACAACACCTTTCTCGAATCCATTATTGGTAAGGTACTGGGACAGGGTCTCATACTGTAACACCCCCAAATCCTATTGGGTTATTACAGTGCCGTGGACCCCACGCCAGGAGATCCACCAGGCGAACATGACTAAAATACATTAAATTAAACGACAAGGGAAAATCATAGTCCCTACCATGATATCCGACACAATATTCCGATAACGAATTTCAATGACAAAAGTAGCCTACATGGCCAAATGAAATACAACAACATCCACGAACATCATTCGGGTGTCTGACTACGACAACAATCGAGGGTAGAGTACACTCCAACTGATTGACCAACAATGAACAACTCGGACTAGTATCGCTCGAATGCCTCGTCGCCAACGTCATGCCCCTGTGTCTCAACTCTCTCCTCGCAAGCACCTAAAACATGAAAACATGTTCCGCCCCCACGGGGTCAGTCATCCAGATAATGAACATCAAATACATGTATAACATGATATACATCCAAAGGCAGAATGAAACGGTATTATGATGATGATAATACGAGATGCTCACAAACCAAGGTAAGAACCGAGCATTCGTGAAATACTATGCCCACGGCATACTATTAATACCTGTTCGACAGATTAGAATATAAATGCCCAACGGCGAATCATAATCGCAGAATACCACAATGAATTAAACGACATGAACCAAACCAGAACTGAATTCAATATGAATCATAATGCCCAAAGACTCCAATGAAAATACCAAGACATTACAAAAGGCCCGAAAGCCACTCAGCCGAAGCTGTCAATTATCACATTCACATGAAACCGGAATAGCCCGAAGCTATAATTAATGAGAACTAATAAGGTCATAACCACGACCGTGACCTACTGAGTTGTAGGTGTTGGGAAGCCAACCGCGAAGGTTCAAGCCCCAAACTTACCCATAAGATCATAAACACGACCGTGACCTACTAATTTGTAGGTGTTGGGAAGCCAACCGCGAAGGTTCAAGCCCCAAACTTACCCATAAGATCATAAACACGACCGTGACCTACTAATTTGTAGGTGTTGGGAAGCCAACCGCGAAGGTTCAAGCCCCAAACTTACCCATAAGATCATAAACACGACCGTGACCTACTAATTTGTAGGTGTTGGGAAGCCAACCGCGAATGTTCAAGCCCCAAACTTACCCATAAGAGGCACTAGCCGAGACTAGCCTCCAAAAATATAATTAATCACAAATGACAACGATTCGTAGACTACCGAATTCATGAGATTGATAGTGTGCTACCTTGAGTCGGCCAGCACGATAACAATGATGCAGCGGATGATTTAATGAATGATTGAATATCTCGATTGCCTTAGAAAGGTCAATCGATAACAATGATATAGTGAATGATTGAACATTTCGATTTGCACGAGCGGCAATCGATAACAATGATATAAAGGATACCTCGGCACCTTTAATCGGTTACAAGCTTACGAAGATGAGAAATGAATACGCTAATGCCTTTAATCGGCCAATACGGTTTTAATGACAACCCCAACGGAATAACAATGATCTCAACGATGTCTTAAATTGACATCTACAATAACAACGATCGATACATCGATACATGAACCGGCTATCGAAAATGACATTAATAATGAGTATCACAACGCCTTAAATCGGCCGTTAACGAACAACAATAAACATTTGGCGAAATTGCCGAAAGGTATCGTATTGAACGATCTCTTGATATCAATGAATTCATGAAGAGACTAAGTCTCGGAATGATAAAACACATTCATACACATACATGATGACATTAGCTCATTGACTAGTACAAGTATAAAACTTGCCTCAAACCGAAGGTGAGAAGGTACTTCCACGATCAACGTCCTTAATGAAATTACCGGCCGCTTGAACAACCTTAAACAACACAAAAACCAACAATTCTCTTAATACACGAATCAAGCATGATCACAACCAACTCAAAAGTCGATACAACAATACCCGAAACTCATTGGGGCATTTAAACAAACGCGTCGTAAACAATCTCCAATCGTTTACAACCGAAACTCAATTATATCCGAAACCAAACTTCCAATGAATGATTCGAATCCAACAAAACCTCATGAATACCATCAATAATCCAATAGGAATACATAAATCGAGATTTCAACAACACCTAGTCGAAAACCCCCAAAATTCCAAAGTCAACCCGTAAGGGTTCTTGAACAATTTCTCAATTATTCGTAAATTCCGAAAATCACACCAGTGAGTCCATAGAAATACAAGTACCCAAGATAGATAATCCATATCTAACATATTCCAACATAATATCGATTTACACGAAGAGATCGAAAGCAAAACACCCAAGATCCGAAATTCTAGATCCAAGAATCATTACCTTGATTTGGAGTGATGAAACTGATTTAGATGATGATTAATCCAACTTAGGAGCTTGAAGATGATGCTAGATGATTGCAGCTCGAAAAGACCTTTCCGAATCGCCCGAGCTTGTCCGAAATGATTGAGAAATGAAGAAATGACGAAGGTTGGACCGAATCGCCCTATTTATATCGTCCCACTTAGCGCGCGCTAACTCCCGATGTTAGCGTGCGCTAATGCGTGTACCGGTAGTCCAGTACCCCATCGAATCGTTAGCGTGCGCTAAGTACCTTTGGTAGCGTGCGCTAACGGCTGTTCTTAGCGTCGTTAACCTTATGTTAGCGTGCGCTACGATAGTTGATATCCAAAATCACGGAGTCCGAACCTCTTGTCCTGCATTGCAGGCGCGCTGGCGTGCGCTACTCAAGTCTTAGCGTGCGTTACCGGCATAGTTAGCGTCGCTACTTACCACTCGTGGCGTGCGCTACGGATTTCCCAAATCAGCCCGGTACCTTACGGGTATGCGCCTCACTTGCGCTAGCGTGCGCTATCTTGAATCATTGCGTGCGTTACATGCACCTCATTAGCGCGCGCTAACTACAATGTGTAGCGTGCGCTACCTCTCAAGCGAAAATCAAAACATGATGATGATGATGACAATAATCTCGGCTCGATCTCACCTGATGATGATCCCAAAATACCCGAATGGTGAACATAGTTGATCAATATGAATGATGAATGATTATTCTTGAGTGAAAAAAATTGAGTGACAGAATCTTGAATGATAATAAATGAATTCACAACCGGGTATTACATACTCCCCCCCTTAAAAGAGTTTCGTCCTCGAAACTGAGGGTAAACAACTCGGGATATGAACTATCCATCACGATCTGAAAACAATAACGCCCAAACAGTCCTCGGGACTAAATCAACCGCAAGCCAAAGTCCCCAAGACTTGACGTCTCGAAGCACAGTGAATGATTCCTCAAATTATCACGAAATCTCGAGCACAACGCCGGAGGGATGAACTCCCAACAATTGACCCAAATCTCAAAATTCTCGAATATGATTATAATAAGATAGATCAACAATAAATGATCCACAGCCACGATACATTATTACGGATAGATTACACAGTCATCCAAAAACAAGGTTACATCTCAAATGTACCCAACATCGATATTCTTCCATATCATCGATTTCCTCTATCTCGACGATTTAAGGTATAACCGACGATGAACTCGCCGCTAACTAAGATCTCAGAAGGTCACGAGAATGAAAGTGACAAAAATGAATGATGAATGATAAATGACTACAAATCCGACAAGGATTTAGAATGACTCACCAAGGTGAATTAATAACGTCATGAGTGATAGTTCCTTGAAGTGATTGGAACCGCCGTTCCTCGTGAATTAAATGATTAATCGATAATTATGAGTCCCAACATGATTGATATATATTAATGAATGAATTATATGAATGAATGAACGACAATGAAATGAATGATTATCCTACTACCGAGCAAGAATTAACTTGCTTGAAACCGGAGATGAATGTCCTTACCTCGGGCTCTCGAAGCCTGATAGGACCCCTTGAATGAAGCACGAGCTGGAGTAACAAGGTCCCTCGAGGCCCTTGAGCTCTCTCGAGATCTACCGGCACTAGAACTCCTGCAGGATTTCTGAAGGTGTCCCTGCCGCCCACACCGAAAACAAATAACGGCCTGCATCGAGCAAGGTGCTGCGATGTCCTATTACATCACAGTTAAAGCAAACAACGGTCGAACTCGTGGCCTTAGAAGAGGACGCTCCCGCCGCACGAAGACGACTAGAAAATGACTTCTTGGATGTCGGGGTCCGATGTCCCTCTGAACGAGCCGGCATTCTAGTCCTCTCACCCGAAGAAACTGAAGGATGCTTCTGAGCAAGTTCCTTGATCAAAAGCTCTGCTCCAAGAGCCTTCCCAATGAACTCACTAAGTGAATTACAATTGTGATTGAGCAGTGCATCCTCAATCGCGGATTTAGCCTCTTGCTAAAATATTTGATCTTATCCGCCTCGAGACGGATAAGCGTGAAGCAAACTGAAGTAGTCCCTGAAACTTCTCAGCAATGGCAATAACACCCTCGTCCTTGACGGGTTCGGGGTTCAAAACCTCTGACAACTTGGCTTCACGAAGTGGAGCCGGATAATACCTCTCTAACATGAGGGTCTTGAATTCACTCCAACCACAATAGCGATCGGTGGGTTTCACAGAGAGCCACCACGAATAAGCACCCTTAATCAAGTAATAAGCCGCTACTGCTACTTTACTCTCTTCTGGACATTGAACCATGTCGAAGAGTTTATCAAAATGCTCGAGCCAATGAACAATATCAGCTGGTTCCGACGAACCCTCAAAAGTAGGCGGCATCTGACGAGAGATATCGCCAACAATCTGATTCACTCCCCCAGTCTGTCCATGAAATGGCACCTGGCATCCATGTTGCGGTGGACCACGAACCATCGAGGTCTGCATGGTCTCCACTATCCGCGTCATCTGAGTCATCTGGGCCATCATGCCCTGCATAAATATGAATAGATCAACCCGAACACCTTCCGAGTGAGATGCCTCTCGGGTACGACTCCCTGACAGTGAATGATTATCTGCTGATGAATGAGTAGCCTCGCTATTTGATGAATTAATGATATCCCTCGCGTTCGTGTGGGCATGCACACGAGATCCCGGGTTCCGGCCCGTACCGCGGCCTCTTCCCCTACGTCCTCTGACAGCTCCATCCATACTGAAGTAGGAAAGTCACATGATGATTATAGATTCCGCATGAATATCGCATTATGATCACGTTACAGAGTGACAATAATGAGCATACACGCTCTAACACAATGAATGCATTAATGATTTAATGAAATGATCGTCGACATTACGTCAGAGTATGATAAGACCGTATGAAACATCAAATGAGGTAACATGATTGCCTGATGAAATTCCTGAAATGATTACCTTGAACAAGTTAACAAGGTTGAAAATTCGATCCTCAAGATCAACAACTGGACCGTGAGATGGGCTGAATGATTAATGAATTTACTGAACAATGAAATTGACTGAATGAGGAATGAATTAACTGAGCAATGAGATTGACTGAGTGACAAGTGAATTAGCTAAACGATGAGATTAATTGAGTGATGAATGAATTAGCTGAACGATGAGGTTAATTGAGTGATGAACGAAGCAACTGAGCAATGATATTGACTGAATGATGAATGAATTAACTGAGTGATGAATGAGTTAACTGAGTGATGAATTAACTGAGTAATGATATTGACTGAGTGATGAATGAATTATCTGAGTGATGAATTAACTGAGTAATGATATTGACTGAGTGATGAATGAATTAACATGATCGACAAGATCAGAATGATGATTGAGGATTATTAACTGATGAATGAGTTGATCCTGAATGCTTACACAAGCCACACGTGCCCCAAAACAATTAGTCATGAATCAATCATAACGCTAATATCACATATATGTTTCAACAAAGCATGAATAATTAATGACATGATGAATGTATGAACATAAAGAGAATCGAGTCCTTACACAGGTCATATGAAGCTTTGAGGTCTCGCGATACTAGTCTTCAGCGGCGACTCGATGAATGAATGACTCGTGCGATCGTACTAATATTACGACTCACAAAACTGATCGACTAGATTGTCATAACCTGACAATCCCACTACTACCGCGTCGGTAGGACCACATAACTCACATCTCAGGGTATTTCACAACCCAAAGCTCTGATACCATTTCTGTAACATCCCCAAATCCTATTGGGTTATTACAGTGCCGTGGACCCCACGCCAGGAGATCCACCAGGCGAACATGACTAAAATACATTAAATTAAACAACAAGGGAAAATCATAGTCCCTACCATGATATCCGACACAATATTCCGATAAGGAATTTCAATGACAAAAGTAGCCTACATGGCCAAATGAAATACAACAACATCCACGAACATCTGTTCGGGTAATACAACACGACAACAACTGACGAGACTGGAGTACACTCCAACTGATTGACCAACAATGAACAACTCGGACTAGTATCGCTCGAATGCCTCGTCGCCAACGTCATGCCCCTGTGTCTCAACTCTCTCCTCGCAAGCACCTAAAACATGAAAACATGTTCCGCCCCCACGGGGTCAGTCATCCAGATAATGAACATCAAATACATGTATAACATGATATACATCCAAAGGCAGAATGAAACGGTATTATGATGATGATAATACGAGATGCTCACAAACCAAGGTAAGAACCGAGCATTCGTGAAATACTATGCCCACGGCATACTATTAATACCTGTTCGACAGATTAGAATATAAATGCCCAACGGCGAATCATAATCGCAGAATACCACAATGAATTAAACGACATGAACCAAACCAGAACTGAATTCAATATGAATCATAATGCCCAAAGACTCCAATGAAAATACCAAGACATTACAAAAGGCCCGAAAGCCACTCAGCCGAAGCTGTTAATTATCACATTCACATGAAACCGGAATAGCCCGAAGCTATAATTAATGAGAACTAATAAGGTCATAACCACGACCGTGACCTACTGAGTTGTAGGTGTTGGGAAGCCAACCGCGAAGGTTCAAGCCCCAAACTTACCCATAAGATCATAAACACGACCGTGACCTACTAATTTGTAGGTGTTGGGAAGCCAACCGCGAAGGTTCAAGCCCCAAACTTACCCATAAGATCATAAACACGACCGTGACCTACTAATTTGTAGGTGTTGGGAAGCCAACCGCGAAGGTTCAAGCCCCAAACTTACCCATAAGATCATAAACACGACCGTGACCTACTAATTTGTAGGTGTTGGGAAGCCAACCGCAAAGGTTCAAGCCCCAAACTTACCCATAAGAGGCACTAGCCGAGACTAGCCTCCAAAAATATAATTAATCACAAATGACAACGATTCGTAGACTACCAAATTCATGAGATTGATAGTGTGCTACCTTGAGTCGGCCAGCACGATAACAATGATGCAGCGGATGATTTAATGAATGATTGAATATCTCGATTGCCTTAGAAAGGTCAATCGATAACAATGATATAGTGAATGATTGAACATTTCGATTTGCCTGAGAACGGCCAATCGATAACAATGATATAAAGGATACTTCAGCACCTTTAATCGGTTACCGACGACGAAGATGAGAAATGAATACGCTAATGCCTTTAATCGGCCAATACAGTTTTAATGACAACCCCAACGGAATAACAATGATCTCAACGATGTCTTAAATTGACATCTACAATAACAACGATCGATACATCGATACCTCGAACCGGCTATCGAAAATGACATTAATAATGAGTATCACAACGCCTTAAATCGGCCGTTAACGAACAACAATAAACATTTGGCGAAATTGCCGAAAGGTATCGTATCGAACGATCTCTTGATATCAATGAATTCATGAAGAGACTAAGTTTCGGAATGATACAACACATTCATACACATACATGATGACATTAGCTCATTGACTAGTACAAGTATATAACTTGCCTCAAACCGAAGGTGAGAAGGTACTTCCACGATCAACGTCCTTAATGAAATTACCGGCCGCTTGAACAACCTTAAACAACACAAAAACCAACAATTCTCTTAATACACAAATCAAGCATGATCACAACCAACTCAAAAGTCGATACAACAATACCCGAAACTCATTGGGGCATTTAAACAAACGCGTCGTAAACAATCTCCAATCGTTTACAACCGAAACTCAATTATATCCGAAACCAAACTTCCAATGAATGATTTGAATCCAAAAAAACCTCATGAATACCATCAATAATCCAATAGGAATACATAAATCGAGATTTCAACAACACCTAGTCGAAAACCCCCAAAATTCCAAAGTCAACCCGTAAGGGTTCTTGAACAATTTCTCAATTATTCGTAAATTCCGAAAATCACACCAGTGAGTCCGTAGAAATACAAGTACCCGAGATAGATAATCCATATCTAACATATTCCAACATAATATCGATTTACACGAAGAGATCAAAAGCAAAACACCCAAGATCTGAAATTCTAGATCCAAGAATCATTACCTTGATTTGGAGTGATGAAACTGATTTAGATGATGATTAATCCAACTTAGGAGCTTGAAGATGATGCTAGATGATTGCATCTCGAAAAGACCTTTCCGAATCGCCCGAGCTCGTCCGAAATGATTGAGAAATGAAGAAATGACGAAGGTTGGACGAATCCTATTTATCTTTGTCCCGACTTAGCGCGCGCTAACTCCCGATGTTAGCGTGCGCTAACGCTGTACCGGTAGTCCAAGTACCCGATCAATCGTTAGCGTGCGCTAAGTACCTTTGGTAGCGTGCGCTAACGGCTGTTCTTAGCGTCGTTAACCTTATGTTAGCGTGCGCTACGATAGTTGATATCAAAATCACGGAGTCGAACCTCTCGTCCTGCATTGCAGGCACGCTGGCGTGCGCTACTCAAGTCTTAGCGTGCGTTACCGGCATAGTTAGCGTCGCTACTTACCACTCGTGGCGTGCGCTACGGATTTCCCAAATCAGCCCAGTACCTTACGGGTATGCGCCTCACTTGCGCTAGCGTGCGCTAATACTGAATCATTGCGTGCGTTACATGCACCTCATTAGCGCGCGCTAACTACAATGTGTAGCGTGCGCTACCTCTCAAACTGAAAATCAAAACATGATGATGATGATGACAATAATCTCGGCTCGATCTCACACAGTGATGATCCCAAAATACCCGAATGGTGAACATAGTTGACTGAATATGAATGATGAATGATTATTACTGAGTGAAAAAAAATTCTGAGTGACAGATACTGAATGATAATAAATGAATTCACAACCGGGTATTACACATACCATGCTCTAGGTGCTTGCGTAAGTCCATACAGTGCTTTCCCTAGCCTGTATACAAGGTCTACGCCTTATGTGTTGACAAACCCTGGTGGTTGTTCAACATAGACTTCTTCGGAAAGATCTCCATTCAGGAATGCGCTCTTGACGTCCATTTGATATACAATAAATCTCTTATGGGCGGCAAAGGCTAGATATATTCTAATGGCTTCTAGTCTGGCTACAAGGGCAAATGTTTCATCGTAGTCTATGCCTTCTTCCTGTCTGTAGCCTTGTGCTACTAGACGAGATTTATTTACGATAACAAGTCCATTTGCATCCTTCTTGTTTCTAAATACCCATTTTTTTCAATTACGGCTTGATGCTCAGGTATGGGTACTAGATACCATACATTGTTTCTTTCGAAACTATTAAGCTCTTCTTCCATAGATGAAATCCAGTGAGAATTGTCTAGATCTTCTTTGGTAGACACAGGTTTGGATTGAGCTAAGAATACAACTATAGTGCACATATGAAGCCTTCTAAGTTCAGCTTGAGACTTCCATACAGGAAATGGAGATATCTCAGATTCGGGTTCTTCTTGAGCACATAGTACATTTCCTTGTGTACTCTGTATTCTACTTCGGGTAGATACACCGGCATCAATGTTTCCTATGATCAACTCCTGTGGGTGATCTCTCAACCATCTTCTGTCGGGTTCTAATTCGGCGTCCTGTACTGTATCTTGAGTTTTTGTAGTTTCAGCTTCAGATTGTACAACATCAGCTTCATCTACCTCTGTTCTTACAACTGCGGGGTTGATTTCTAAGTCAATGACAGGCTCTATAGGAGTTGTAGGGTCATCAATGGTGAGTTGTTGGATATTATGAGTAACATATTCTACTCCTTTAGGATCATGGTGAGGTTCATCAAACACTACATGTACTGATTCCTCAATTGTCAGCTTCCATTTATTAAAGATCCTATAAGCTTTGATGACATAGGAATATCCAACAAATATCCCTTCATCCGACTTCTCATCGAAGGTTCTAAGTTGATCCTTCCCGTTGTTCAAAACATAACACCTGCATCCAAATATGTGAAAGTACGAAATTAATGGAGTTTTGTTGTTCCATACCTCGTATGCTGTTTTGTTGTGATGTTTGTTGATGATACAGGGGTTTTGTGTGTAGCACACTGTATTGGTGGCTTCACCCCAGAAATGCTGTGGCAACTTGCTTGCGGCAATCATAGTCCTTGTTGCTTCCTTGAGCGTCCTGTTCTTTCGCTCGGCAATACCATTTTGTTGAGGTGTGCGGGCAGCTGAGTATTCGTGTTGTATCCCATTTTCCAAATAGTATTGCTCTATAAAGCAGTTAGTAAATTCAGTACCTCTGTCGGAACGAATGGACACGATACTCAACCCTTTTTCATTTTGAAGCTTTCTCAGGTGCTCGGGCAGCTTTGATGTTGTTTCCTTCTTCTTGCTTAGGGATATTGTCCAAGCATACCTGGAATAATCATCAACAATAACGAGATAATATTTCTTACCTCCCAAACTTACCGGGTCTATAGGACCGTAGAGATCTATATGTAGCATTTCTAGAACTCTGTGAGTGGAAAGGTAGGATTTGCTCTTTAGGGTGGTCTTGATTTGCTTGCCTTTCTGACAGGTTCCGCAGATGCTGTCTTTTTTGGAATGACACATTGGGCAAACCTCTGACCATTTCCTGTCTAGCGAGCTTGTTGATCGTCTTGAAGTTGACGTGAGACATCTTCTTGTGCCATAACCAACTTATATCTGCAGTGCCTTTGGCAACAAAACAAGGAATTATGGAGCTCGTAGGCATCCAGTTAGCAATATACATATTACCTGATCTGCTTCCTGTGAGCACAACTTCTTTGGTCAGGATGTTCTTGAATCTATAGTGATCTATATAGAATTTCATCGAGAACTGTTTGTCACAGAACTGGCTAATACTAAGTAGATTATACTGTAAGCCTAGAACATAAGCAATATCGGTGACTTTGAATTTTCCTACAAGCAGGGTTCCCTTCCCTCTTGTTCTTCCTTTTGATTTATCACCGAAGCACACTTTTGGACCGCGACCTTTTATGAAATCTGACAGCTTGCTTTTGTCTCATGTCATGTGCCGAGAACATCCGCTGTCGAAGTACCAGATGTCCTTCTCTAAGATGTCATGTAGGCAAAGGAATTAAGTAGATTTAGGTCCCCTTTGAATGTTGGGTCCATGGGTGTTAGTGCCTTTAGGTACCCAGATTTTTCTGACAGCAATTGGCTTGCTGTAGGTTACTTAGGTCCATTCTTGCGGTATCTACGTGGGGCAGGCACGTAGTCACTGTAACCTTGATAACTATTATGCATGTAAAATTTAGGGTTATTATTATTAGTGCAGTACGAATGCCATCTTGGAGGTGGAGCCATTTTCTTCGGCCTTACAGCTTGCCTTTTGGGTGTCTAGTTGGATTCCCAAAGCTGTTGCTGATACTGTGCGGCGACCTGCTTTCGTGATGGATAACGAGGCTCCTGTATCCAATATTTAGGCGCGCTGTATTGTTGGAAGTACTGCTGTGCAGGTCTTTGATATTTGGGTACATCATTCTTTCTGAACGACTGCTGGCACTTTTAATATGCTTCTGGAGCATGCTGTTGGTTACGCCTTACAGGTATGAATGGCTGAGGATTTCGCTGTCTATGATATAACTGAGGTGGAGGAATGGCAGCCTTTGCTGTTCGCGGTGCAACATATACCTTCACAGGACTCGGGATTTCTTGCGATACAGGAATGGGTTCCACACCCCTGACGAACACAGTACTAGTTTTATTTTTATTGGAGAATGAGCTGTATCCTAAGCCACTTTTATCATGAGCATGTTGCCCAGTGCTTAGAATTTCTTCCAACCTTTTAGATGATTTCTCGAAAGATTTCAAGATGGTCTAAAGTTCTCCTTCTCGTTTTTCGAGAGTTTTTATTTTGTCTTGGAGCAGAACAAAATCATTTGTCTTGCTTTCACTGTGAGACTTAGCCTCATTTAGTTTGTGAGCAAGTTGATGATTGCTCTCCATGAGTTTTTCGTGATCGACTTTGCCGTTTTCACAATCAACAAACATATATTCATAATTTACTTTCAGCAAGTCATTTTCTTCCCTCAGCTCTAGGTTAGAAATTTGGAGCGGTATGTTTTCATTTTTCAATGTCTCATGGGCCTTTTGAATGTTTTTAAATTTATTCATCATGTTTTCAAAGGTATGAGATGCATTTGCAGGAGTAATTGAGGTTGAGATTATCTCATCATCGCTATCTTCATCTTCCGGTATGTCTTTGGCCATAAAGCACATATAGGCTTTATCTTCGAATTCATCATCTGACGAGTCACTATCAGTGACTACCTGAAGACATTCTTCAGACTTTGTTGGTGCGGGGGAGGCTTCTGATTCGCCAATCAGTTCCTTGAGCTTGTTTTTCCAAGCACGTCTTCTTTCGTCTTTTTCTTGTTGCTCGGCTTCCGGCAACCTTTGAACTTTAGGGTGAGGACATTTATTTGCATAATGTCCTGGTTTCTTGCAATTGTAACACAGGTTAGCATCACCATAGGAAGATTCGATATTTATCTTGTGAACAGGCTTGGGCCTGTAGGGAGTCTTTCCAGACTGCTTGATGAATTTTTTGAATTTATGCATGAGGAGCACCATTTCATCTTGTTACAGAATATCGTCGTCACTGTCAGCATTATTGTGGGCAGACTTTGATGTGCTAGGCATGCTATGCCTTCTGTTGGATACAGTGGCTAGCGCTGTAGTCCTCGAAGGTGATTCTTCAGCTTTCTCTCTCCTGTCAATATCATACTCAATTGCTTTGAGGTCAGAGAAGAGGTCAAAAGTAGATATGTCATTAAGATTGCATGACACTCGCATAGCTGTGGTCTTAATGTCCCATCGGGCAGGGAGAGATCTGAAATTTTTTAAGTTCTTCTCCTTTTGGGTATAAATTTTGCCCAACGATTCAAGTTCACCTACAATACCAGTGAATCTTAGGTCAAGTTCCTCAAGAGTTTCAGTTGGTTTCATTTCAAAAGATTCAAATTGCTGAGTTAGTTTTGAAATTTTGTTTTCTTTTGAGAGCTCAGTTCCCTCGCAAATCATCTTGAGTTTTTCCCAGATTTTTTGGCTGTCTTACATCTCTTTACCTTCGAGAATGTGCCTTTGTCAAGAGTGACAAATAGCGCGTTCTTAGCAACATTTTCGAGGTTGGCACTTTTTCAATCATCTGTGGTCCATTGTTCGCGCTCTTTCTCGAGCATCTCGGTATGAGCTTGGCCTTCAATCCTTGCGGCCGTATTCACCTTCATGATTTTTATGGGGCCTTCTTGGATGACATAAATCATCTCTTCATGCATGGAGGCAAGATGAGCCTCCATCCTAATTCTCCAGTCATCAAACTCGTTAATAGAAAACATTGGTACCTTATTAATCAGTGAGGTATCCATGTCTAAGATTAGCAAATGTAAATAAGTTTTAAAAAATAAGTGATTTAAGGATCTAATTTGGTTAAAAATACGACTGATTCTTTTTAGAATCAACCGATCCGATACCACTTGTTGGCCACTTAGTATACAGAATACAGCTTGGAAAGTGTTTAAGCAACAAGCTGTACGATTTTCAAATAAGAGTGCGTAGCGGAAGTCTTGAAACAGTAAGTTGCTGTAAATACAACAACTAGGTTTTCTCCTATTTTCTTGGTGCGTACAAGGTATGTAGTGTATACTTATAAAATTAATCACAGTAATGAAAACAGTAAGTGCAGAAGGTAAATGACACGATATTTAAGTGGTTCGAGGTAAACCCATCTACGTCCACTGGTCCTCCACACAGGAGTTAAAATGTTTATTATAAACACTACATACATAACTACATGTCTATAATCAAACCTATCCTTGTATCGTTCACACAGATTGATACAAAGACCGTCACTTTCAACCGTTCACACAGATTGGTCAAAGCTTTCACTTGACTAGCTTCTTCACACACAGTTCCGAAGCTTCATCTCTTCAATGCAGATCCGTCACACATAGTTCAGGAAAAGCAAGGCTTTCTCAGTTTACACAGGTTGATGGTTTTCTTCAATGTAAGAACAATGGTTGACCAAGAACTTGACTTTCTTGAGCTTGAGTTGATGATGTGTTGTTCATGGTTGAGCACTTGTATATTTCTTCTCTTAGGAATAGCAGTATGCTTGAAGAAATATGTTTGCTCTTGATATACTGTTCTTGAGATGTTCACGATTGTATCTCAGTATATCTTAGTTTGCTCAGTTCCCAGATCTTGAATATGTGTATATTCTCTGATATAATCATATGTATTCGTGTATCTCTGATCTTCAAACTTCGGGGTATATATAGCCTTTGGAATAGATCCGTTAGGAATAGATCCGTTGAGCAAAAAGTCTGTTCCAACGGGATGATTGACTTGCACAGAACAAGATCCGGATTTTGCTCCTTCTTTTCATAGGCCGGGCGTTCGACGCCATTACTTGTTCGGAGGAAAGACGAGTGCCTATTGCCTAATATTTCCTCGACAAGGAGGCTGATGATATAAGGATCGAGCAACTACTTGGGCCAAATTTAAGACCACATTGGAAGCGAATATTGTCCTTGTCCAATGCGTGAAATTGAAACACGGGCTTCGTTACGGCCACACTGCAAGATGTGCCTATATCTCAGACCATCGTTACCTATAACCAGCACTTACCCAACGTCCGCAATTAGGTGAAGGGCGGGGCAGATAAGATCCGATACTTCGATTTGAGAATGAAACCTAAGATTTAACAGGGTATGGCCGGTCGTATGTACACGACTTTGATAGAATACCAGGGCAACGCGTTAGCCATTGAGATGGTACTATCAAAGACATAGGTTGGTTCTAAGAGCAAGAAACAGAAGACATTGGGCGGATTCCGATGCAATAAGCAGAGTGGTTTTCATAAACCACAGTCTTCTCATCACACTGTTTGGATGTTGTTCTAGCTAGCTAGTGATTCTTGTGGTCTTAGGTCGTCAAAAAATCATTCGGGTGGCGAGAGAAGTTGTTTTAACTGTGATGATACATGGCACTATGTTCTATATTGTATGTATTCTCCGTTGACCGGATGTATATTTGGTCATAAAGGTAATTGGGCCTATTGGGAAGTAGCCGCCAGGGCAGCTAGTACTCACAGTGTGGCTCCAGATCTAAGAGAGCCTAATATGATTCAACAGGCTCTGCTTGGTCAGGCTCAATGGGGTTCAGATAGTGGTTTAGGTAGGGGTCATCCAGACTACTACGGTGTGTCGAGTTCAGAATCAGCCCTTCCTCATATTTATCAGATGAGGCGGACAGATGATCCAGATGCACTCGTGGCTATATGTACTACTCAAATACTTTTTGCACCCAATATTTATGTTATTCGATTTGGGTGCTACTCACTCGTTTATTGTAGTGAATCGTGTGCGTCATCTTAGTCTCTATTGTTTGTAACAAGCACTTTGTAGTGGGTATGCCTAATGGGGACCGTATAGTCTGGTATCGTGAGATTAGAGATTGTCCGGTGAGTATTTGGGATGAGGATTGATCTTTGAATCTCATTATGGTAGATCTGAAGGATGAGGATTTGATCCTCGAGGATGATTGGTTAGAACGTTATGGTGCTATCATGAACTAACAAACTTGTACTATTTCTATAGTAGTTGAGGATGGAACCGAGCATACTTCCATGGGCCACAAGCCGGCTAGATCGGGTAGTGTGATCAGCGCCATGAATATGATAAAACTTTTGAACTAGGACTGTGTCGGCTACTAGTGTTACGCATGGTCGGAGGACGAGGGGGTCGATTTGTCACTGATCTGGTGGTGAACGAGTATCCTGATGTGTTTTGGATGAATGGCCTATATTACCACCTCAACGAGATGTTAAGTTTTACATTAATTTAGAGATGAATGCATCTCCTATTTCTCAGGTGTCATATCATATGGCGCCGTCAGAGATGTTTGAGTTTAATAAGCGTTCGGTGAGTCTTTGGACAACAAACGGTATATCCGGCCAAGCTTTCACCTTAGGGCGCACCGGTATTGTTCGTTAAGAAGAAGGATGCGTTGCTTTGTTTGTGTATCAATTATTGGGAACTGAACAAGCTAACTATCATGAATAAGTACCCTTTCCCACGCATTGATGATTTATTCAATCAACTTCTGGGGACAGTATATTTTAAACTAATTTGTGCTCCGGATATTATAGGTTGAGGATTCGGGATTCAGATATCCCTAAGCTGCCTTCTGGACGAGGTATGGTCATGCGTTTATGGTTATGCCGTTTGGGCTGCCGAATGCCCAGCCATGTCATGTAGTTTATGAACAAGGTGTTTGTCGAGTATCCCGATATGTTCATAGTCATCTTCATAGATGACCTTCTTATCTATTCTCGAGACTAGGAGGATCATGCTGAGCACCTAAGTATCGTGTTGGAAATTTTGAGACCCGAGAAATTGTATGTGAATTTTTCGAAATCTATCTTGACTTAAGGAAGTGATGTTCCATAGTATTTGATTTCAGCTGAGGGGTTCGTGTTGAACCCTATAAGATAGAGGCAGTAATAGAGTGGGAACTTTCTAAGAACGTGAAGGAAGCACAAAGCTTCCTAGGAATTTTTGGGAACTACCTTAGCTTCAGCGTGGATTCTCCAAGATTGCTCGACTAGTTACACAGTTACTTCAGAAAATCTAGATGTTCAAGTGGAATGAGGAGAGGTAGAACAATCTTGATGAGTTGAAGAGGCGTTTGATTACAATTCCAGTCTTAGATCTACATCAGGGGTCAGGCAATTTTGTACTATTTGGTGATGCTTTGGTCTTGTACTCAGTTGCATTTTGACGCAGGGTGGTAGGATAATAGCTTATATGTCTTATTAGTTGAAGCCGTATGAGGCAAATTACCGTACTAACAATCTAGAGTTGATAGAGATTGTTTTCAACTTGAGGATTTGTAGGCAATATTGTTGGCCACTTAGTATACCAATGACAGCTTAGAATATAGAAGCACAGTCAGCTGTACGATTTTCGAAGTTAGTTTGCATAGCAGAAGTTTAGGTGTGAGTTGCTGTAAATACAGCAACTAGGCATTCTCCTGTTTGCTTAGTGCGTACAGGGTTTTGAGAGTATACTTCATAAATCACAGTTATGAAAGCAGTAAAGACAAAAGATAAATAACACACAATTTAAAGTGGTTCGAGGTAAACCCCTCTACGTCCACTGGTCCTCCACACAGGAGTAAAACGTTTATAATCACTGCGTACACAACCACATGATCATAACTTAAACCTGTCTCTGTATAGTTCACACAGATTGATATAGGGACCAAAGCTTTTCGCCGTTCACACAGATTGGCTTGAGCTCTTCATTGACTCGCTTCTTCACACAGTTTGAAGCTTCGTCTACAATGCTTTTCTTCCCACACAGGCCGGAATACACACAGATCCTCAGTCCACACAGGGCTGATGATTAACTCAAAGGTAACAGGTAGAATTCTCAGAACAACAGCTTGATCTTTGGTATACATTTGCTGTATGCTGTGCTGTTCTCGTTGACGACTTAGTATATTTCTTTGCTGTAGATACTGTTGTATGCTTGCGAAATATACTTGATCTTGATATAACTTAGATCGTCAGAATCTTTGTCAGAGATTTTGAGAGTATGAATTCTTCGTATGTATGTGTGTTGTAAGTCCTATGGCTAGGGAGTATTTATAACGTTTAGAAAATGCATCCGTTATAAATGTAGACGTTGTAGGTAGGTGAGATGTTGACGTGTTTGATTGGTGACTTGCTGAATATTTAAACTAAAGCAGATCGCATTTAATGCATCAAAGATTCTTTTTGACTTCGTATTAAATGCTCTTCAGGGCGTTCACACGTGTCTCACTCTGGCTGCATTAAATGCTGTCCTATCAGCAATAATGTTGCTTTAACCATGAATACTTCATGAATAAACAAAGTGTATTCCAAAATAGCTTAAAGCTTTATTTAATCAGGCCTGTCGGATGTGTTTTATTTTTCCCAAATAAAACATCTTACAACCTGACTGCTGTATCCGATGCATTGTCTTTTGCTGAAGCTGTAGACTCTATAGGATAGACTGCATGAGATCTTCAATGCTATATGGAAGGGCTGTATGGAGACTCCAGACATCTTCCATACTTAGTGGCATTTTAACTCTTTCGACTTCTTTGCTGCATGATGGCAATTATCAAAACAGGATTGTTTTACCCCAACAATTTCCCCCTTTTTGATAATGCCAAAACTTCTTCAAGATAACTTCTTGATTCAGAGAGGCTGACTCTTGATGTTCTGTTGAATGTTCTGATCTTCAGTACTTAGTCTAAAAATATGAACCGCTCGCAGGCAAGTTCTAAGAATTTGAAAACATCGACAGGAATGTGTATTACAACTTTAAACTTATGATTGGCGCGCATGCACAATCTTACAGAGTTTATATAGATTGGATACAACTTAACATATGAACTGTTCGCAGACAAATTATTACATCTTTAAGACAAGTTCTATAGTTGTTTGTTTGCAGTAAATAAATTCGTAATCAAATAGTAAAACAGTAAGCGTAGATTACGAGCCGTAATATTTCAAGATAACAAATTTTATTGATAATCAAGGAAAATTACAAGTTCTTGAAATAAAAATATACAGAAAAAGTGCATACTGCAGTAATAAGCATAAGGAACAAATACAGTGAGAAGGGCTATACAAGCTAATTCCTGTACTGAGAATGCCTCCAAGGTCTCCTATCAGGATCATTTTCGGTCCCTTTCCATCAATTGACTAGTGAATCCTTGCCTCGATCCTGGTATATAGCTCTTCCTTCAGTAGATTGGTCGAAAGCAAGTATCCAATCATTTGGGTGGGTGAGCCGATCACCTTTTAGGTGCCTTGATTTCATCAGCATTTTCATAACACGCTTTCCTTCTGCTAACATCCTCGTGAATTCATCTGTAGCATCCGCCAGTGTCTTGAACTTGTTGAACATAGAGGACTCCCTAGTGAGGTTAACGAAGTATCTCATCAGTTCATTTTTCCTCCATTCCTTTACTTCATCAGATGTAGGCTGTCGGTTATTGGGCAGAGGAATCTCGGATGGTTTTTATACATTGTTCTTCCAAGGAATGTTGGGATCATGAAACTTTGGATGAGAACCAGATACCCTGTGTCCTCTTGTAGGCGCGGACAGATGGCCTATTGCAGTAGTGGCACTTTCTTCAAGAGCAGCATCCATCTCTTTTTGTCTCCAACCTCCATTTCCTTCCAGCCTCTCTGGCTTCTTCCCCCTTTTTGCCATCATCAATAACTGACACCTTTGTATGAAGCTCCTATAAGAGCTGTATAACATTCTTTTATTTGGTTGTTAGATTATCGATTATATCCACCAGAGTCCCGAGAACCAGAGATATGTTATCTATCTTTAGATCATGGTCTGTCAGTATAGTTCCGGTCTACTTGAGGGAAGCAACCGTTTCAGCCTCTGAAATTCGGAGATTTTCTTGTTCTTGCCGTAGGACTCTCTCCTGACGCTGCTTGAGCTGAGGGAGTGCTTGCCACAATGTATTAGGCATTAGGCGGAATGCATCCTTGACGTTGGTGATTGCAGTCCTAAGATCGGAGAGCTCATCCTGGGCAGTTCCTCGCATCTAATCGAGTTCTTTACCGATGTCATACAATGCCTTCATGGCATCCTATAAGAATATGGTCTGTCGGCGTATTGCATGGACTTTTTCAGTGTGGGCTTCAGTTCGCTGGGAGCCAGGGTGCGTGATTTTTGAATCCTTTGGTTCATTGAGTTGATGGAGAACCACATTGTGATGAGGGCATCGTGGTCTGTCATCTGGCAGGAAACCGTCATTGGAACCATATTTGGAGTTCACAGAGGTGGGAGATGCAGGGGAATCTTGAGTTGGAACAACAGAGAGTGCTGTTGGTTCAGTCTCGGTGGCAGGTGCTTTGGGAGCGGGGGCTTCAGAAGCAGGTGCTTTGGGAGCGGGGGCTTCAGAAGCAGGTGCTGCAGAAGATTGTGCAACATGATCATCAGTAGTCGGAAGTACAGGAGGGACTGGATCCTTCTGCCAACTCACAACTTCTGCCTGCTCCAGAAGAGGGACTGATTCCTTTTGTCGGATGGCGTGAGCTTCTTCTTCATGATCTAAGATAGGTTGGGCTTCCTGTTCAGGAACTGTTTGCTGTACATGAGGGACTAAATCCTCTTATATATCTTGAGCAGCTTTCTTTTGAGGGGTAGGGGACTGATGTCTTAAGGAGGTCCCGTGACCCTATTGGTCTTGCATTCAAGACATTTCTCCTTCCCTTGCCTCTCCGTGGCTGATCCTTAGACCGGCCTGTAGAGCATCGTCGTTGGCATCTGAGTCGGGGTCGCACTTGTGGCTGTCAGAAGGATCTTTGTCATCGGACTAGGACTTCCCTTTTAATTGAGCTTCTCTTTTGCCAGGTAGTAGTTTGAAATCAGATCATGGCAAAATTGATTCTCCCATTGAATCAAGACTTCGATATTCTGGGTGTCCGTGACCTCCAGAATAAAATACTCATCCTCCTTCCACTCTTCCTAGTTGTACAGGTCGTCGTACGGGGAGACCCTATATGATTTCCATGTTGCAAAGCGCTCATAGGCTTGTTCAATTTGCACCTGGAGAAGAGTTTCATTGATTAGAACTGATGGGGATGGACTCCTTACAGTATTTGGGTCTTCTGTATGAATGGGATCCGCAACTGGTATGGGAGCCTGTATTGGAGAGGGATTCTTAACAGGGGATAGTATCCTGATGGGAGAGGGATCCCTAACAGGGTATGGTACCCTGATGGGAGAGGGATCCTGTATGGGTGTGGGTTCCCTTATAGGAGAGGTGGCCTTTGGCTCCGTGGGTCAGCCGACTCACCAGAGCCCTCTAGTTTGGCAAATAGTTGTTCATCTGTCATAACCGCCAATGGCTCGGACTCAACTTCCCCTTCTTTCCAAAGCGGAAAAATCCCCTCATCGGCGACACCTTTAGCAAAACGTGGTCTCCCACCTCGAACTCCAAAGTTCGACGACGGACGTCAGCATATGACTTCTGTCGACTCTGAGCAGTCAACATCCGTTCCCGAATCAATTCCATCTTCTGCCTCGTCTCTAAAGTGATATCCAGTTCTGTCCCAACCAAATCGGACGCCTCATTCCAACAAATCGGTGATCGACATCGCCGCCCATAAAGCGCCTCATATGGTGCCATCCGAATTGACATGTGTCAACTATTGTTCTACGTGAATTCGATCAATGGAAAAGTTTTCTCCCAGTCACTGCTCCAGTATAGAACACAAGCACGTAACATATCCTCGAATTTCTGGATAGTGCGCTCAGACTGTCCATCTGATTGAGGATGAAAAGAGGTACTCAAATGCAAATGAGTACCCAACGCCTTATGCACCGCCTACCAAAAATGCGATACAAAACAGCCATCCCGATCCGAAACAATAGACTTCGGAGTATCGTGAAGCCTCACAATCTGCGCAATAAACACACGAGGTAACTTCTCCGAGCCCCAAGTATCCTTGATGCCCAGAAAATGTGACGACTTGGTCAGACGATCAACAATCACCCAAACCATATTCATGCCCGATCTCGATCGCGGCAAACTCGTAATGAAGTCCATCGATATTTCTTTCCATTTCCATTCCGGGACGGGAAGTGACTGCAATAATCTAGTCGGTCTCTGATGCTTGATTTTGACCTGCTAACAAGTCAAACATCTCGCTACAAACTGTGCGACCTCCTCCTTCATATCATTCCACCAGAAATTACTCCTTAGGTCTATGTACATCTTACCCGAACCCGGATGAATGGAGTAAGGCGTATCATGGGCCTCACACAAAATACTCTGCCTCAATTCCGAGTCGTTCGGCACACACAGACGACTCTGAAATCTCAATACCCCATCTTCATGAATCACAAACCCAGGAGACTTTCCCTTAAGAACATTCTCTCGGATTTGAATAATCATCGAATCTTCCAGCTGCTTCAGTTTAATTTCATCGATCAGAGATGACGGAATCTCTAAAGCACAAAGTTGCCCTACGGCTCCAGGCAGCAAAATCTCAACACTAAACTCAATCAAATCCCGCTGAAGCTCAGATTGAGACATAAGGATCTCAAGCGTCCGTAACGCAACCGATTTCCGACTCAAGGCGTCGGCCACGACGTTCGCCTTGCCCGGGTGATAATGGATTTCGAGATCATAATCCTTAATCAACTCTAACCAACTCCTGTGCCTCATATTCAACTACCGTTGAGTAAATATGTATTTTAGACTTTTATGATCGGTAAAAATCTGACATGCAGAGCCAAAAAGATAGTGACGCCAAATCTTGAGCGCAAAAACAACTATCGCTAACTCCAAATCGTAAGTAGGGTAGTTAAGCTCATACGGCCTCAACTGTCTCGACGCAAATGCAATAGTCTTGCCATGCTGCATCAACACGCACCCAAGACCCTGACCCGAAGCATTGCTATAAATGGCGAAACCCTCGTTGCCACATGGCAACACCAAAATCGGGGCTGAAGTCAAACGCCTCTTCAGCTCCTCAAAACTCGACTGCCTCTCATCATTCCATACGAACTTCTCGGACTTCTGGAGCAACTGTGTAAGTGGCCGAGCTAGTTTCGAGAAACCCTCGACGAACCTACGGTAGTAGCCAGCTAAACCTAAGAAACTATGGACCTCCTTCACGTTCTGAGGCGGTGCCCAGTCCAACACTGCCTCAACCTTTTGCGGATCCACACGGACCCCCTCGACTGAAATAACGTGACCTAGAAACATCACTTCCTTCAGCCAGAACTCAAATTTCTAGAACTTTGCATAGAGTTGCTCGGTCCTCAAAATGTCTAACACTACTCACAAATGATATACGTGTTCCTCCTCATTCCTCGAATAAATAAGGATATCATCAATGAAGACGACGACACACTTATCCAAATACTCAATAAAGACCTTGTTCATCAACTGCATGAACACCGCCGATGCTTCCCGGTCGAATCGTGTTCTTCCCGGGCTTCCCGGTCGAACCGTCACCATGCAGCTTATCCAAAACCTCTTCTTGTGGCATGACGGGTGGACGTTCTTATCTGAACGGTCACCTGTTAACAGCCCCCATTAGGCCGTTAACAGTTATTCCGACCCGAAGGTCTCAAGTTCCTCCATTTTCAGGCCATCGAATGGTAGCCTGGATAAGCTTTCCAGTAGCTCCTGGTTGACAGAAATCTCAATTCCTCGAATGGTAGTAGTGATGTCAGAAACATCTCCTCCTTTTTTCAGAGAAAAGAACTTGATAGAGGCATCTAGATAGAACTCTTCAATAATATGCTCATCGTAGATGTCAGGGTGCTGACTTCCAAGGCGGTACAAGCCTTGTTGCCTGATTATGGATACGACCAGTTCCATCCTGTCAACGTCATCAGTTTCCACGTTAAATCTCTCCATGACGATAGATCTGGCGAAGGTTCGCCCATCAATGATTGATTCTTTCTTCTTCAGGGACAAAGAGGAAGTCTGTGAAGTTGCCATTTGATTTGTAGAAAAATATTTGAAGAAATAAAGAAAGAATGCAGTAAATTTTGCAGAAATTTTGTAGGCTGTTCGCTCTTGACTCGTTTAATATAGCAGAAAGCGTAAAGATTCAAAGGGAGCAAGATACAATCCTTTTATAATGTGCAGGAAAGATTAGGGTTGCATATAATGAACCGTCAGATTTAAGGGATGGGGACCGTCTTTTAAGAGAACGAACATGATGAACTTAAAGTAATTTGTACGTCTTATCCATCTGTTTTTGAAATGATAACCGGTCCCACTTCTGACACTTCGTCTTCCCTAATTACACGAAATGGCAGTTTGAAATCATTAATATCGCAGTGTTTGAGGTGATAAAGTCCAGATGCCGTTTAAAGCATTAAAGAATAAAGTGTTTGAATTTTAAAACAGGGCACGTGAACTAAAACCATTTTCAGTGCGAATCGAATAATAATATAATGTTAATTGACGTCCCACGGTGTATGTGCTGTATCCGCGAATAATACAGTGTTCCCTCTTAAAAGGTACATACATGATTTAATTCTTACAACAATGTTTAGATTAATACTGTATTTATGGGTCGTACTGTATTCCTCCTTAATTAATGCACATGTCAGCTGTATGAAGGTTTTGTACCTTTTTCTTACAATAAAATCTGACTTGTTCTGAGTGTACAATTAATTGACGGTGGATACTGTATTCTTGGGTCTTACAGCATTCCCCCTCAATTGATGAGTAAAAGCGTAAAAAAGTAGAGGGAGTCAGGCTATAGCATTCCCAATTCTTGTCGAAGCATACAGAATCTGGTCGTGGTGAGAGGTTTTGTAAATATGTCAGCTAGATGGATGTCTGTATGAACCTTTTGGATTCGAACATCCTTATTCTCAACATGATTCCTGATGAAGTGATGCTTCATATCAATATGCTTAGTTCACGAGTGCAATACAGGATTGTGCGTTATTGCAATTGTACTCTTGCTATTGCACATAATCGGTGTGTCTCTGCCACTGATTCCATAATCTGATAACTGCTGTTGCATCCAGAGAATCTGCATACAACAACTTCTAGCGGCATAGTATTCCGAATTAGCTGTACCAAGCTAGTTGGCCAATTGCTTCTTACTAAACCATGACACAAGTATAGGTCCAAGAAAGTGACAAGTACCGCTTGTACACTTCCTATCCAACTTACAACCTACGAGATCCGAGTCACTGTAGCCAATCAAATCGAATCCTCTTTCCTTAGGATACCACAATCCTACATCAACTGTTCCTTTGACGTACTTAAGGATTCGCTTGGCTGTCGTGAAGTGTGATTCCTTAGGTGCTACTTGATACCGAGCACACACTCTTACAACAAACTAGATATCGGGCCTGCTAGCCATTAGGTACAGGAGTGAGCCAATAAGCTTCTTGTAGAGTGATTTATCAACCGGCTTTACAGCTTCGTCAGCACTAATTTGCACAAAAGTGCTCATGGGGGTTGACGAGGATTTGGAGTTTTTCATCCCAAACTTGTTGAGTAGATCCTTGCTGTACTTATCCTGGTTGATGAAGATTTCTGTTGGCAACTGCTTTACCTGCAATCCTAGAAAATAACTACGTTCCCCCATCATACTTATTTCAAACTTACTTTGCATGAGATGAGGGAACCTTTGACATAACGCAATATTAGTAGAACCAAATATAATATCATCGACATATATTTGTACCATTAACAGGTCGTCTCCTTCCTGTATCTTAAATAGGGTTTTGTCTACAGCGTCTTCTCAAATCCATTATTGGTAAGGTACCGGGACAAGGTTTCGTACCATGCTCTAGGTGCTTGCTTAAGTCCATATAGAGATTTTCGTAGTCTGTATACAAGGTCTTCGTCTTCATGGTTGAAAAACCCTGGTGGTTGTTTAACATAGACTTCTTCGGCGAGGTCTCCATTCAGGAATGCGCTCTTAATGTCCATTTGATATACTATAAAGCTCTTATAGGCGGCAAAAGCTAGAAATATCCTGATGGCTTCTAGTCTAGCTACAGGGGCAAATGTATCATCATAGTCTATGCCTTCTTCCTGTCTGTAGCCCTATGCGACAAGACGGGATTTATTCCTGATAACAAGCCCATTCTCATCCTTCTTATTTCTAAATACCCATTTGGTTCCAATTACAGCTTGATGTTCAGGTCTGGGTACTAGATACCATACATTGTTTCTTTCGCAACCATTAAGTTCTTCTTTCATAGAAGTGATCCATTGAGAATTATTCAAAGCTTCATTGGTAGAAATAGGTTCAGATTGAGCTAAGAATGTAGCTAGGGTTCACATGGCTAGTATTCTAAGTTTAGCTTGAGATTTCCATACAGGGAATAGAGATTTCTCATATTCGGATTCTTCTTGCGCACACAGTACAATTCCTTGTGTACTCTGTATTCTTCTTCAGGCAGATACACCAGTATCAATGTCACCTATAACTAATTACTGTGGATGATCTTTCAACCATCTCCTATCAGGTTCTAGTTCTACGTCCCGTGCTGTATCTTGTGGTGCTGTAGTTTCGGCTTCAGCTTGTACAACATTACCTTCAACTACCGCTGTTCTTATAGCTGCAAGGTTGATCTCTAAGTCTACGATAGGCTCTGTTAGAGTTGGAGGGTCATTGATAGAGAGTGTTTGGATATTCTGGGTTAAGTCTTTTACTCCTGTAGGATCATGGTGAGGTTCGTCAAACACTACATGTATAGATTCCTCGATTGTCAGCTTCCTTTTGATAAAGATTTTGAAAGCCTTGCTGATAGAGGAATATCCTACAAATATCCCTTCATCCGACTTCTCGTCAAAAGTCTTGAGTTGATCTTTCCCGTTATTTAGAACATAACACCGACATCCAAAGATGTGAAAATACGAAATTAACGGAGTTCTATTATTCCATACCTCATAGGATGTTTTGTTGTGATGCTTGTTGAACGACACATCGGGCAAGCCTCTAACCATTCCCTGTCTGGCGAGTTTGTTGATCGTCTTGAAGTTGATGTGTGACATCCTCTTGTGCCATATCCAGCTTTGGTCTGCAGTGCCTTTGGCAACAAAACAAGGAATAGTGGAGCTCGTAGGCTTCCAGTCAGCAATATACATATCACCTGACCTGCTTCCTGTGAGAAGAACTTCTTTGCTCAAGATGTTCTTCACTCTACAGTGATCTATATAGAATTTCACCTAGAACTGTTTGTCACAGAACTAGCTAATACTAAGTTGATTGTACTGTAAGCCTTCAACAGAAGCTACGTCGGTGACTTTGAACTTTCCTACAAGCAGGTTTCCCTTCCCTCTTGTTCTTTCTTTGGACTTATCACCAAAGCGCACTTTTGGACCGCAACCTTATACATAGTGTGACAGCTTGCTGATATCTCCTGTCATGTGCCGAGAACAACCGATGTCAAAGTACCAGATGTCCTTCTACTTGGTATCCTTTAAGCATAGAATTGAAGTATATTTAGGCCCCCTTTGATTGTTGGGTCCATGAATGTTAGTGCCTTTCTATGTGGGGCAGGTACGTAGTCGCTGTAACATTGATTATTATACATGTAAAATCGAGGGTTATTATTATTATTCCAATACAATTGCCGTCTCAGAGGTAGAGCCATTTTCTTAGGTCTTATAGCTTGCCTCCTAGGTCTCCAATTGGATTCCTAGAGCTGTTGATTATACTGCGCGGCGACCTACTTTCTGGATGGATACCAGGGCTCCTGTATCCAATATCTAGGTGCACTGTACTTTTGAAGGTACTGCGGTGCAGGCCTTTGATATTTAGATACAGCCTTCTTTCTGAACGGCTGTTGGCGGTTTTGATATGCTCGGGGAGCCTGCTGTTGGTTACGCCTTACAGGTCCTTGAGGCTGAGGGTTCCACTGTCGATGATATGACATTGGTGGTGGAATGTCAGCCTTTGCTGTAGGCGGGGAAACTGTTACCTTTACGGGACTAGGGGTCTCTTTAGGTACAGGAATAGGTTCCACACCCCTGACGAACTATATTAGTTTTCCCTTTGTTGGAGAATGAGTTATATCCTAAGACACTTTTATCATGAGCATGTTTCCTGGTGCTTAGAATTTCTTCCATCCGTCTAGAGGATTTCTCAAATAATTTCAAGATGGTATCTCATTCTCCTTCTCGCTTTTTGAGAGATTTTACTTTGGCTTCGAGAAAAGCATAATCATTTGTCTTGCTTTCATTATAAGACTTAGTCTCATTTATATCTTTAGAAAATTGATGATTGCTATCCATGAGTTTTTCAAATGTGACCTTGCTGTTTTCGCAATCGATAGACATGTTTTCGTAGTTATTTTTCAGCAAGTCATTTTCTTCTTCTAGCTCTAAGTTTGAAAGTTCGAGCTGTATGTTTTCTCATTTCAGAGTCTCATGGGCCTTTTGAATGTTTTTGAATTCATTAATCATGTTTTCAAAAGTATGAGATGCATTTACAGGAGCAGTTGATGTTGAGCTCACCTCGTCATCGCTGTCTTCGTCGTCTTATATTTTTTTAGCCATAAAACACATATAGGCTTTATATTCGATCTCATCATCAGATGAGTCACTGTTAGTGACTGCCTGGAGGCACTCCTAGGTTTTAGTTGATCAGGGCATTGCGCTTGTTTTTCATACACGCCTTCTTTCATCCTTGTCTTGTTGCTCGGCTTCCGACAACTTTTGCACTTTCAGGTACGGACACTTATTTGCATAGTGCCCAAGTTTCCTACAGTTGTAGCACAAGTTAGAATCACCTGAAGGAAAAGATTTGGAACTTACCTTGTGAAACGGCTTGGGCCTTAAGGAAGTCTTTCCATGCTGTTTGATGAACCTTTTGAATTTATGCATAAGAAGGGCCATTTCATCTTGTGACAGGATATCATCGTCACTGTCAGCAGTCTTGTGGGCGGACATGGATGTGCTAGGTGTGGAGATGTGTCTCCTATCAGATACAACAGCCAGTGCTGTAGTCTTGGCAGGTGACTCTTCGGACTTCTCTCCCCTGTCAATATCGTACTCGAAAGCTTTGAGGTCAGAGAATATGTCAAAAGTAGAAATATCATTAGATTACATGACACACGCATGGTTGTAATCTTAATGTCCCATCGGGCAGGGAGTGATCTAAAGATTTTCAAGTTTTTATCCTTTTGGGTATACACTTTACCCAATGCTTCAAGTTTACCGACAATGCCAGTGAATCTGAGGTCAAGCTCTTCAACAGTTTCGGAAGATTTCATTTCAAAGGATTCAAATTGCTGAGTAAGTTTTGAAATTTTATTTTCTTTTGAGAGCTCAATTCCCTCGCAAATCATATTGAGTTTCTCCCAGATTTCCTTAGCTGTCTTACAACTCTTTACCTTCGAAAATGTGCCTTTTGTCAAGAGTGACACACAACACATTCTTAGCAACACTGTCGAGGTTCGCACGCTTACGATCGTCTGCAGTCCATTGCTCACGCTCCTTATCGAGCATTTCAGCATGAGGTTGTCCTTTTATCCTTGCGGCAGGACTAACCTTCATTATCTTTATTGGACCTCTTGGATGACAAATATCATCTCCTCGTGCATGGCAGCAAGATGGGCTACCATCCTAATTCTCCAGTCATCATACTCGTTAATCGAAAACATAGGAACCTTGTTTATCATTGAGGTATCCATTAGAGAAAATAGGAAATATAAGTTTGTTTTAAAAAATAAGTGATTTTTGGATCTGCTTCGGTTAAAAATACGACTGATTCTTTTAAGATTCAACCGCTCCGATACCACTTGTTGGCCACTTAGTATACTAATGACAACTTAGAATATAGAAGCACAATAAGCTGTATGATTTTCGAAGTTAGTTTGCATAGCAAAAGTTTAGGTGTGAGTTGCTGAAATACAACAACTAGGCATTTTCCTGTCTGCTTAGTGCGTACAGGGTTTTGGGAGTATACTTTATAAATCACAATTATAAAAGCAGTAAAGAGAAAAGATAAATAACACACAATTTAAAGTGGTTCAAGGTAAACCCCTCTATGTCCACTGGTCCTCCACACTGGAGTAAAACATTTATTATAATCACAGCGTACACAACTACGTGACTATAACTAAACCTGTCTCCATATCATTCACACAGATTGATACAGGGACCAAAGCTTTTTGCCGTTCACACAGATTGGCTTGAGCTCTTCCTTGACTCGCTTCTCCACACACAGTTTGAACCTTCATCTACAATGCTATTCTTCCCACATAGGTCGGAATACACACAGATCCTCAGTCCACATAGGGCTGATGATTAACTCAAAGGTAACGGGTAGAATTCTCAGAACAATAGCTTGATCTTTGATATACATTTGCTGTATGCTGTGCTGTTCTCGTTGAGGACTTAGTATACTTCTTCACTGTAGATACTACTATATGCTTGCGAAATATACTTGCTCTTGATATAGCTTAGATTGTCAGAATCTTTGTAAGGGCTTTTGCGAGTATGAATTATTCGTATGTATGTGTGTTGTAAGTCCTCTGGCTAGGGGGTATTTATAACCTTTGGAAAATGCATCCGTTATAAATGTAGCCGTTGCAGGTAGGTGAAATGTTGACATCTCCGGTTGTCGGCTTGATGAATATTTAAATTAAAGCAGATCGCATTTAATGCTTCAGACATTCTTTTTGACTTCACATTAAATGCTCTTCAGCGCGTTCAGACTTGTCACATCCTGGTTGCATTAAATGCTGTCCTATCAACAATAAATGCCGCTTTAACCGTGAATACTTTATGAATGAGTAAAGTGTATTCCACAACGGTTTAAAGCATTCTTTAATCAGGCCTATCAGATGTGTTTTACTTTTCCCAAGTAAAACATCTTACAGCCTGACTGCTGTATCCGCCGCATTGTCTTTTGCTGTAGATGTAGGCTCTTTAGATAGACTGCATGAGATTTTCAATGCTGTATGGAGATACCAGACAGCTTCCATACTTAGCGGCATTTTAACTCTTTCGACTTCTTTGCTGTATGATGACATTTATCAAAATAGGATTGTTTTATGCCAACAAATATCTTTACGGCTCTTCGTGTAAGATTTATACCGAACACAAGAGCATATATTCAGCCAAAAGAAGTTGAATATGAAGCAGTGTAGATGGCTGTAATTGATCAAGAACTATGAACTTCAAATTCTTTACCATTCGGCCACGGCAATATAGTGGCTGACACTTTGAGTCGTAAGTCAATATCACTTTAGATGTTGGAGATGCTTACACCTAAGACGAGGATCCACCATAACTTCATTGAGCAGGATATCGAGGTTTGGCTCCAGAAAGTTCAGGGGCGGTTGTGCACGTTAGATATCACCTCATCCTTACTAGATGAACGAAGGCCAAACACTTTGAGGATCCATTCTTGTCCATTTCAGAGATGATGTGGTGAAGGGGTAAGCCCACATTTTTGTGGTTCAGGATGATGGTGTACTGATGTTTCATGTTAGGCTTGGTATGTCGTATGATGTCGGGTTGAGATGGACGATCTTGAAGAGGTATAAGGATGTGAAGAGTAACTTCTGGTGGAGTAACTTGCAGAGAGAAGTGAACGAGTTCGTATCAAAGTGTTTGACCTATAAATAGGTCAAGATCGAGCATCAATGACCATACGGATTTTTGAAACCACTTCCTATTCCTGAGTGGAAATAGGAGGACATAGCGATGGATTTCATACCAGTATGTCATGGACCTGGGGTAGAACGAACATGTTTTGGGTTATTGTCGACAGACTAACCAAATAAGCTCATTTTCTCCTATTAAGGATACTTGGGGACTAGAGAGATTAGATAGTGTGTTCATAGCGGAGATTGTGGGGAGGCATTAGACTCCAACGAATATCATTTTCGATCGGGATAGTCAATTTGTGTCGCATTTTCAGCAGTTTGTACATTGAGCCTTGGGTACTGAGTTGACGCTTGGCACATCGTATCATCTGCAGGTAGATAGGCAGTCAGAGTGGGCGATTCAGACTCCCAAGGATATGCTGATAGCTTGTGGTCTAAATTTGAAAGACGATTGAGAGTAGCATTTGCCATTAATCAAATTTAGGATGCTTTAATTAACATCTCACTATTTGGGCTCTCTTTGGTAGCGATGTAGATCTCTACTATGTTGGGATGATTCATACGAGTTGGTTGGGACCGATCCTGATTTATTAGTTGAGACGAGGGAGAAGATTGTCTTGATCCGTGATACACTGTTGACAGCTCGGAGTCGACAGAAATCTTATTCACATGTTCATCATCATCCATTGGATTTTGGGGTCGGAGACCATGTTCTATTGATGATGTATCTGACTGAAGGAATTTTCCACTTTGGGAAAAATGTAAAACTTAGTCCACGATATATCGGGCCATTCAAGATCTTAGAGAAGGTCAGGGAATATAGCTTATCACTTGGGTTTACTACCATCGTTGAGTCGCGTGCATAACATATTTTATGTTTCTCAACTGAAGAAATGTTGGGATTTAAGCCAAAATTGAATACACATCGGAAGAATAAAGGCACACAAATCCAAACCCCGGACGAGGATCAATCAAGCATTGGATAAATAAATAATAGTAAAATTATAATAATCGAATTCATACCATTGAAGAATTTTGTTTAATTTGTTGTTGCTTAAGATTATGAACACGAATCTAATTTGTAAAGCATCTTGAAAATCCAATACCAAAAATATGATAACTCTATGTATCACGCGTTGGATAGTCAAATGGAGAAAATCTCCTCTACAATTACATTCAAAGTGAACGACTATGGCGAAGAAGGGGAGAGAGTTTTTTATTCATCACTTTTCTCTCTCTCTCAGAGTGTATAATAATGAAATGAATAACTCTTGCAAAGAGTAAGACTACACATGCCACCACCCCTTTCTATTATAATGCTCATGTGAGGTAAAAAAAATATGATATTCTTTTACAAAGGCATTTGTATTCATATCAGAGATAAGTCTTCCATCACAGGGAATCTAATCCCCTCAAATAAATAAATCTTTCTTTATAATAAGAATGTATCACATAAAAATAAGATGTCACTTATATAATTAAGCGATGGGGGCGGCAGCTATATGTTGGTCTTGACTAGTTGGTCGAACCACTTAGTCGATAAACCGGACACTCATGTGTCTAGTCCATTACATACACGTTGGTTCATCTAAGAATGTATTTATCAAATTAATTAACTATAGTAAATACTATTATCTAAGAAATAATTATTTATAAATGATAAGGACCCAGTAATTTATTTAACTCACTAGACTGTATTAATATATCTAATAAATTATATTAAACATATAATGTCTAATATTCATGACGAGGGAATAATCTCAATTTAATCTATTGTCTGTTCTGTTTGCGCGACTCTGTAGGTTCATCTCATTCAGCAGTGGAAGGAACCATAGTGTGAGTAATACCTAGTCAGTCCCGTGGCCCACACTATATCCCAATTTAGAACGAATGATAGGGATTATTCCAAAACCTGTATCCTTTATGAATACCATATATATATAGTGGCGCGTTCTATGCAGTACCAATATTAGATGCAGTACTTTACAGTACTAATTTATGCATGAGTTTTGTACTAATTATGCATGAAATATATGCATTTCGTGCATCAAAATTCCAATGCATTAAAATATGCAATATATGCATCAAAATATCGATGCATTAAAATATTAGATTATATGCATCAAATTTTTGTGAGAATTAATGCATTGAAATTTTGATGCACGAAATGCATATATTTCATGCATAAATTAGTACTGTAAAGTACTGCATCTAATATTGGTACTGCATAGAACGCGCCCCTATATATATGTATGTCCTTCAATCATATGTCTGGATCAAGTATTAGGGTCACAACAATGTCAAACACTATTATAACTTGATGCTATGCACGTATTAGTGCAAACCGAATCACTAAGCTCTCGTGTAAAATACAAGTTGCTGTATATGCTTTGGCCAAAGACTTATGATCTCATCTGCCACTGACCGCAAATTATATTTATTTATTCACGTACAAAAGAAATAATTATTTATTGGTATTAGTAGAGACTGTTAGTTGCAATCAAGTTGCACTTCGAGGTTGACCCCCCATCAGTCGATGATTGGATCGAACTACTATAGTGACTAAATTAATATTACAAGCACATATCCTATTGAAACCTTAAGTCAAAGGTTCATGTGTACCTATCACAAACTTTTGATTGTCATTGACTATTCCAAAGTGAAATGTTAGGAATATTATTTTAGATTTTGATGATGTCATCCTTGTATTCATGATTATTTCAAATGTATATACTTTGCATTGTAAAGAAGAATATAATGAGTATCTTATATAGGCCTTAAAAAGATTAAGTTAAGTGTTGATCATATTGATCATATAGAAATTTGGCTAAGTATATAACTGACAAGATATCAGGCGAGTTACTATCAGGTGAGTTTTTGGTCAACAGAAATATCAGAGAGGTTTGACCAACATAAGTATCATGCGAGATACTATCAGGCGAGTTTTTGGTCAACAGAAATATCATAGAGGTTTGACCAACATAAGTATCAGACGAGATACTATCAGGCGAGTTTATTATCAGCCGCGCTTTCAGAAATAGAAAATATCAGGCGAGTTCTTACTCCAACTGGAAGTAGATGAGTTTTCGGTCAAATAGTAATGTCAGCTGAGGGTTGACCACAAACGAGTTTTTATCAGTCGAGGTTTTCGATCAAACTAAATATCAGAAGAGGTTGACCAAACCAGTACTGCATCCAAGTATGTGTATCTGAATAGCAGCTCAGTCCACATCAGCAAGTGTTGAAAAGTCAACAAAAACAGCAAGACACATGCAGACGTAAAAGTCAAGGGACAAAGTGATTGATTGCCGAAAGTTAAGGAATTCTTTATTCCTAAAGATTAGCGCCCAAAAGACTTTCCAATTATAGTAATCAAGAAAAGCGGCGCAACGGGAAGTACATCTTCAAACGATTAGATTTGAAGAAAGAGACAAAGCCTTGCAAAGAGATGAAAAGATAAACAATGAAGTCAACTCTCCAATAGACAGAATTGTTACAAGAGATGCAACGACTATGAAGAAGCTCAAGATCATACTATAAATATATGAAGACAGATTAAGCAGAAGTACAATGCGAACAATATTTACAAGCGAACAAAGCAATCATAGCAAATCTATAGCATCGTAAATAGCTAGTGTCTAAAGTTATATTCATAGAATTTCTTAAGTTGGAGAAGACAACACTCTTGTATAAAAGATCCGAGTATGGGGTACTTCTTTGAATGAGGTTCTTAGAAGTTCAAGGTTGTTAACGCATCCACGGGTTCTTGATTGGAAGGTGATAGACAGCTTGCGAGTTGTTGAGGCATCCACGGGTTTTCGATCAAGAGGTGCTAGGCAGCCAAAGGGAGTTGCAACGGACCCGGGTTTCCACTGGTGGGAAACTGTTGTAATAGAATCCATTATAACATTAATTTCACTGGTTGAAAGTTATAGTGAATTTATCTCCAACTGGTTTGGAGAGAAGTGGACTAGTATATGATTACCCCACCTCTGAAACCACTATAAGTGATTGTGTGATATACTGCTTTATCATCATACTTAACTGATGCATACATATTTGTTGTTCCATTTTATAGTCAGTTGTTCTTCCGAAATATAGTTTACAGCTGACAAAGGTTACCTGATCAGACGAGTAATCTTAGCTGATCTTGCTACATATGTGTTCTCTAAATAGTTGAATTTGGTAAAACTCTGTGAACAGTATATTCACCCTCCCTCTAGACTATAATCTGAGTATCTATGACCTACAAGTGGTATCAGAGAGGTTGGTTCAATTTTACCGAACCAGATCCATATAATTGAGCATATATATTTTAATCTCTCATAAATGGAACACATGCAACATATGCATTCTAGATTACCTGTATTCTATGTGGATGAATATGACTTATGGAAAATAAGAATGCAGGCACATCTATCATCCATCCATGATGACATGTGGTGTATCATAGAGGATGGACCCTTCATCTTCCTGAAGGACAACACAGATGAAGAAATAGCAGCTGGAAAACCAAAGCAGATTCCCAAGAAGAAAACAGATATGTCCCCTGAAGAAAGAAAGCTGGTCAACCTTGACAACCGGGCCAGAGATGTATTATACTAGACTCTTGATAAAGCCACAATGGTGAAAATCAAGAATTACAAAAATGCAAAAGCGATATGGGACACATTAGCTATAATGTGTGAAGGAACAGAGCTTATCAAGGAGAATAAATTGTCAATAGATACTCAGAAATTTAACAATTTCAAAATGAAGACGGGAGAAATAATTTATCATGTGGATACAAGATTAACAGAGATCATCAATGTGATAAACTCCCTTGGAAAGACATATGGTAACAGGGAGATATCTCTAAAAGTTCTAAGATCTCTCAATCCAGAATGGAGAATGAAGGCTGTGTCCATGATAGAATCAAAGGATCTAAATAAGATAAAGATCCAGGAGCTGTTCTCTGACCTGAAAGCCTATGAGTTGGAGCTGCTCTGCTCATCATCTAATGAGCCAGTTGAGAAAGGCATTGCCTTTGCAGCTGAGTCCCCTGCAAGGAATATATCTGAAGCAAATCCTCCAAGTCCCCTAAACTTTGAGGAAGAAATGGCGTTCATCATGTAGAGATTCAGCAATTTCAGGAAGAACTACTTCAAATACAAAGAGAATTATAAGGAGAACCCAAGGAGGAACCAGAAAGCTGGCAACTACAAAGTTGAATGCTATAACTGCCACAAAACAAGGCACATCTAATTTGACTGTCCTGATCTCAAGAAAGATGAATACAAGAAGGAAGTAGGCAAGAGGGAGGACAAAATTGGTGAAGATCAGATCCAAGAGAGAGTAGAATCAAGCGGTGGATTCTTCTCTGATGATGATGATTACAACTGCTTGATGACAAACCTAGCTGATGAAGAGGTAACATCTAAACCTCCAACTTCAGACAATATTACCTCAGACATGTCTGAAGATATTGATCTGCATAAATCTATAAATCAGCTCTTTAAAGATTTTGAAACATTAAAAATTGCACACTTGACTGTGACAGAACAGAATACACAGCTGAAGGATGAGAATAGGCAGCTGAAAAATGATTTTGACAAACTCAGCCTAGAATCATCAAACATCAGATCTGAGCTTGGAAAACATATTGATAAAAATTTGAAAAACTCAACTGAAATTACCACAACTGAGATCAAAAGACTGACTACTTTAAACAATGAAAAATCAACTCCACTTGCTTATATCAAATCTGAGTTTTCTAAACTGACACAGCTGAGTAATACACATGATAAAGAAATAACATCCTTAAAAGCATCTATAACCTTAGATGGCTTGTGTATAAATCAGAGGCCACTCTATTTAAAATCTGGCCTCGGATATGACCCAAACACTTCTCTAGTTCAAAAACCACTTTCATCAAGGAAAAAACAATTATTCAGACGGCTAAGCCTACAAATAAACCTGTATTTAAAAAGAGGCAGCAACCTAGTCAGCACTATAGGACGCAGTCAAGGTTCACAAGGAAGCCACCTAGACAAAAGACTAGGCAATGGCCAAAACAGCATCATCAGTCAAAATATTACTCTGCTTATTACCAAAGACGCCCACAAAACAGTTTTCACAATGGGAGAGGTAAATGGAAACCACAAGGTAATCCAAGCTTTCAAAATTACCAGGTGTGGAGACCCCAAAATTTTAATAACTGGTCTCAGTCAAGATTTAGAAATGGCCCACACCAAAACCATTATCGGTCATATTCTATATACAAACCAAATCAAGGATATAGACCAAGACACTATGCACCCTATAGGAATAGCCAACATCATTTTCAAAACCCCCGGAGAAATCAATGTAGGTCAGAAGTCGTCCAGGAATAAGTCTAGGGGGGGTGAATAGACTTATTGAAACTCTTAAACTCTTTTTAACGAAGATTGAGTTTCTCAGCTGATAGATATGCGGAAATCAGCTGATGACAAAATCAAGACTGAGCAATGAAATAGTAATGAATGAATGCAACAGTTAAGTATGATGCTGAAAAATAGTAAAAGACGCAGGTAATTTATAGTGGTCTCAGAGGTGGGGTAATCCTCTACTAATCCAATTTCTCCAAACCAGTTGGAGATGAATCCACTATAATTCTCAACCAGTGATAAATATTATAGTGATTCTACTACTTAGATACAACAACTTCTAACTAGTCGAAATCACGTCGTTGCAACTCCTCTTTGACTGCCTGGAACCACTTGATTCTTCAAATCCTCGGATGCCTATCAGTCTCGCTACTTCAACCACTGAAGTACCCCGAACTCAGGTTTTAAGACAAGAGTGTTTGTCTTCTCCAACTAAGAGCTTTCTTCAAATAAGAACTTCGAGTACTGCTCTTTTCACGATGCTATATGATTGCTTTGATAACTTTGATCGCTTGAGAGTTTGTTCGCATCATACTGCTCATCTTCAAATCTTCGGATATATATAAGTGTCGATCCTTGAGCATTCTTCATATCCGTTGCAAATCTTGTAACAAATCCGTCCGTTAGAGAAGTAGACTTCTTTGTTTATTTTTCTGAACGTTGCAAGGCTGGATTCCGATATTTTAATTCATCTTTCGACCTTTTTGAAGACTTTGCATGTGAGGCACCACATCTTTTGAATATAATAAGATTAAAGTCTTCAGTGGTAGGTCTGGATGAATTATTTAATTCATATCCTTGCAGGAATCTCTCCAATTTGTCTCTTCACGCTTGCATGTGACTTTCCGTAATATTTGACTATTCAACGCATGCTGACGTGGACTTGGAGTACTTGGCTGATCTCTTATAAGTCAAGTTGGCTGATGTACAGTCATCTTCTCTGCAGCTTGGACTTCTCTATGGATGACTTCTCTGATGACTGTTGAGACTCGCCTGATCAGATGAGTTGTCTGGAGTCTTTTGTCTTGATGAATTTGACTTGTCTGATGGTCAGACTTCATATGACTTAGTCTGCTGATCACTTGACTGCAATCTGGTCAAACATATCTAATGAATTTTTGTTGACCTGAACTTCCTTGAATTGACTCGGCTGTACTTCTCTGATGTACTTATCTGTACCTTTGTACTTAGCCGATTTGAGCCTAACTTATTTGGCCTATAGAAGATACTCATTTGGTTCTTCTTTACATTTTGCCAAGTATTTAACTTAACATAATTTGGCCTATGGAAGATACTAATTTGGTTCTTCCTTACATTTTTGCCAAGTAATAAACATTTGATTTACATTAATGACATCATCAAAATCTAACAAGTATTCCTAACAAATTCCCCCTATTTTGATGATGGCAAAACTTTAAGCAATTTATCAAATGCACGAGTCTGCACTTAGGTGCAAGACACAAACTAAAAATCAGTCTTGTTTTGACACAACTAGGAGTTGTCATTCAAATGACTATATATATTAATTTTCTATTGATTACAAGTACATGGCTTGACAGAATAAATACAGAAAAATTAAATAATTACAAAAAATTACAATTACATCCAAAACCTATCTGCCCCTTTCTCTCCGAATAGTTTGCTTGGGAGGTCTAAATAGTTTTGCACCGATTGGTCTACTTTTGATGGATGCAAGACCATATTTCCTCCTTATGACTAGGGCCACAAAGTCTTGGTCTTCTTTTGAAGAGAACTTGTGCTCTTCACACAGATTTCTAATTTATTCTTGAAGCTCTAGCTCGTCAAGCTCATTATCCAAACGGGTCGGCGCTTCCACTGCTCTGAATGGAGGAATCATAGGATAAGCATGCCATTTGGCTGCATATTTAAGCATGATCTTCCACAGAGTAGGCCATCTAGCATCCATGTAGTTGATGAATGACTGTTGGGGCGAGCATTCTTTATCTTGGAGAATCTCCCAGATGTAGAACTGCTCTGTGAATTGTTTCTTTACATCCGCCCAACTGGTCATGAATTCTGTTGGTAAGAATTCTTCAACATACCACAACTGTTTGCCTTCCCATACGAATCTTTGCTCTTCTTTTTCTCTTGTTCTTCTCTTCTTCTCAACAGGCTGCTCTTCAGTTTGGTTGGGGGCAGATATCTCCATTCTCTTCAGACTTGATGGTCCTCCTTCAATTTGGAGAATATCTTGCCTCTTCTTCGATCTAAGCTCTTCAGCCTGAACAACAAAAACTTTCTCCTGTCTGCTACCTTCCCCCTGCATTCTTTCTTCCCCCTTTGACTTCTCTTCCCCCTAAAACCTATCTTCCCCTTTTTTTCCAGCATCAACTAGGGTAGTTATCTGCTGCTCCATTATATGCATCCAGTCTGACATGCCAAGCGGCATCCTGGAATTCGTAGGAGGAGGTGGTTGAGGGGAATTTCTCTGCAGCAGGGTGTCAAGTTTGGAGTGGATTGACTGCAGATCAGGTGAAATTTCGTAGGTAAGCAGCTCTCCAACTGTCTCTCTGACGATTCGGCGAATCAGCTCCGACAGCATAGGTGAAATGTGAGGTGCCTCTGGAGAGTGCTCACCTGTGCCTTCTTCGTCTGCAGGTAGGTTGACATAGGACCGACCTGACTGCAGACTCCTTGCAATAGGCTGACCAGATGGGGTTGGCTCTGGACTCCCCGATCTGTCTTCTTCCTCAGCTAGGCTGACATCAAGGCTGGTGTATTGGGCAGGAGCCCCAGCCTTATCTGCTTCAGCCTTGTCTCCTTCAGCTTCAGCCTCTTTCACTTCTTCAGCCTGTCTCTCTCCTTCAGGCTGCCTTCCTTCTTCCTTCTCTTATTTGACAACATTTTCTTCTTCTCTTATCTCAACCTCCTTTTCACCTCCATCTCCTTTATTATTATTATCATCATCATCATCATCATTCTCATCATCATCACCACCTTTTTCTTCATCTTTATTTTTATCATCTTCATCTTCATCATCATTTTCTTTTTCTTCTTCTACTTCTTCTTGGTCCACCTCCTCTCCTTCTTCTTCTCCTTCATCCTCCAGTTCTTCTGTTTTTCAACTGAATGTTTTCTTCTTCTTTTTCCTTTTCTACTTCCTCCTTTCTTTCCTCTTCATCTTCTATTATAATAATTTCTTCTTTTTCTTCTTCTTCGACCACTTCTTTGATTCTCACTTCCTTTGCAACTACTTCTCCATCTACATTTAAAGTTCCATCAAAAACGCTAGCCATAATAAGATGGATGAGCTGGTCCATGTTTGTTTTAAAATTGGGCATGAACCAGCCTTCCTGAAGTAGTAAGCATAGATCTGTCTCATTAAAAAAATGGGTGAGCAGATCTTCTGTAGCTTGGGGATAGTCCCAGCTACTCCCTTCAATAAAGGTTTGAAGTTGAGAGAATGGAACAGTTTTGAGAGTTTTCCATTCCTCAAAGATTTCAACAAAAGAGTGTTTTAGAGCATGGGTTTTTACAATTAAAATTTGCTCTATAAACAGGTCAAAACTGTTATGTTCAAGCAGATTAAACGTGTAATTATCTTCTGGAATCAAAATAATTAAACCTGCCACTTCTTCCTCCGTTGCACAAAGAGGGGTTAGAACTGGTACCATTTGTGTCTCCAGACTGGAGGGAGCAGGTTGATCCTCCAAGAGAATGGGTTCAGGTGTAGCAAATTGATCTGGCTTCTCCTCCTCATCAAATAAGCGCCTGGGTCGTTTGACAGAGGGTTCTGGTGAGGAGTGGATTATGGAGGGCTCACCAGGGGCTGGTCCCCTTCTCTTAAAATGAATAGCAATTGGGGTGTTGTCTGATTCTGTCTCAGACTGGGCTGCAGGTGAGTTGCGGGATGCAGCCTGGTTGGACTCGTCTGAGGTTCCAGGGTATCTGTAGGGGGGCCCTCTACAGACAGCTCTTTTAGAATCTGGGCTGCTCTCCTTTCGCCTCCTAGCCTCCTCATCGTTTCTTGGTCTAGATGACCAAGTCTCTTATTGATGTGGAAGGGGTCAGTGTTTCCCTTCGCCACACCAAGTTTTTCCAAAATCTAACTGAGATGCGTTCCGAACGCCAGCTTGGATTTAAATTTCTTCTCTTCAAAAAGCCACTCAGCCTTGTTGACCTCACGCACCAATTGCCTATAGATGTAATCAGTCCAGTCAATTGGTTCGTCTTGAATCAGTTCTCCCAGCACCATAAACTTAGGTGACGACAGTTGGTCGTAGATACCTACCATCCCCATAACTATCTTGTTGGTTATATCCAACACATAGCGGTACTCCTTCTTTATTTCGCTCCTCTTAGCGGTTAGCTTCAATTTCGTCCGTTGGTCGACCGCCTTGATTTTCAGCCAAGTATCGGCTGTGCTCTGCTTAAGGGCTTCGACCGCCACGCCGCGGTTTTTCATCTCAAATGTTTTTTAGATTGTCTCCGGTGTGATATCCACTTGGATGCCACAGAGTGTGCTCCGAATCCCCGATTCGATCACTCGAGCCTCTCGGAAGAAAGCAATAACAACCTCCTTAAACAGATGCTTGGGGCTGATGTCCAAGAATGGGTAGATCCCATTCATCTTCATCGCTCGAATGAGGTTGAGCACGTTGTTGTTCTCCAGATTTGTTTCCAGGAGTCCTTCAAAATCGACGACCAGAGAAAATATGATCTGGTCCTTGACTGCCTTCAGATTTACGCCTTCAAAGTAGGATTCCATTTCTGCAAAATAAGCGATTTCTTAGTGTATTTAGGGTTCGAAAGGATTTCTGCTTTGAAAATTAGGGTTTCGAAAGTTTGGTGAAGGTAAAGTGAAAGAGCTTTTCCCGTCCTTAAAAGGAAAATGAAACGATGTTTGTAATTAAATATTCATTTATTTTAATCGGTGGTCCACCTTTTGAGGATTTTTAAAATTCAAATTTAGTAATCGGTGGTCCAGGTTTTGAGAGTTTGAAAATGGACGGTTGGTGTTGGCCACTAAGTATACTGGATACAACTTGGAAAGTGTTTTAAACAACAAGCTGTACTGATTTTAAATCTGAGTGCGTAGCGGAAGTCTTAAATACAGTAAGTTGTTGTGGATACAGCAACTCGATGTGCAGTGTATACTTAAATAATCACATATTAATAAAACAAGTAAGGCAGAAGGTAAATAACACAGTATTTAAAGTGGTTCGAGGTAAACCCCTCTACGTCCACTGGTCCTCCACACAAGAGTAAAAAGTTTATTATAATTACTGGATACACAACTACGTAATTATAACAACACTAATCAATATATCATTCACACAGATTGATATAAAGATCTTAGCTTCAACCGTTCACACAGATTGGTTTGAGCTAATGCTTTGACTGGCTTCTTCACACACAATTCTGAATCTTCGTATTCTTCGATGCAAATCCTTCACACATAGTTTCGGAGTAGCAAAGGTTCTCAGTCCACACAGGGCTGATGACTTTGTTCAAGGATATAACAGTATATGAACAACAACTTTGACTTTCTGAGCTTCTAGCTGATGATGTGTTGTTCATGATTTGAGCACTGTATATCTCTTTAAATCTGAATAGCAGTGAGCTTTAGAGATATGTTTTGCTCTGATGTATATGATAATAACTTCGTAAGCTTTTGTAACTTGGTAACTTTGTTTTTTTAACTGATCTTCAATGCCTTGAGGAGATATATATAGTCTTCTGAAAAATATATCCGTTGAGATAAATCCATTGAGCAAGATTCCGTTCCAACGGGATGAAAAACACGATCCGGATTTTGCAGGATTTGAAGATCTGACGACTTACAGTATTTAAATACTATATCCTTTAGTATTTAAATACTTCTTTATCAACGGGACTTGACTTCTAGCGAATACTTAAGATTTCTTCTTTGTCCTGTTGAGAGCTGTATGGAAGGATTACGTATTATCAATTCAAGACAACTTCCATACTTAGTCTTTATGAGATTTCTTTGCTGTACTGATAAGTTCCATTGAATGCGGGATTAATGACAGGTCTTCGATACAGGTTGACACTATCGATCAGCTTATCGATGCAGTTTCCTTACTGTATGCTGGATTGGCATATTGTCAAAACATCATAACACTACAACTCGATACAGGGATTGTTAATCCTAACTGTTTCGATACCGGGCGTTGTTATCATAACAATTTCAGATAAGGATTGTTTATCCCAACAATTTCCCCCTTTTTGACAATTTGCTAAGACTTAAATCTTTCAAGCCTTCTTGATGATGCCAAAACCTTCTTCATGAAGCGAATAACCTTCTTGATGACTTCGGGTAGATATCGTGGTCTTCTGTCGAATGATCTGGCTTTCAGCAACTTAGTCTAATTTATGAAATGCTCGTAGGCGAGTTCGATACAGCTAAGAGTTTTTACAGCTTACGCTTATGATTGGCGTGCAGACACAATCTTACAATGTATTCTAGATGCATACAACTGAATCTATGAACTGTTCACAGACAAGTTCGTACACCTTAATTTTTTTTAAACAAGTTTCTATACTTGTGATTAGTTTCAGCAATTAAATTTAAAGTATGTAATCATACAATAACACAGTAGATTACGAGTTGTAATCTTTCAAGAGAGGCAAAATTTTTATTGATACTGAAATATAGTACAAAGATTGCTGTTTTGAAAGAAAAATTACAATCAAACAAAAATAATACACTAAGGATTTCAGCTCCTATAATCCGAATGTCTCCATGGCCTTTTCTCCGGATCATTCTCGGTTCCACGCCACCAATGCTGTAGGGAATCATTGACTCGATCTAAATAGATTTCTTTACCATCGTATGATTTATCAAAGGCAAGAATCCAGTCTTCTGGATGGGTGATCCGATCTCCTTTTCTATGCTTGTACTTCATATCTTGTTGGGGAGGAAGCTTTCCTTATTCTAACATCTTCGTGAATTTGTCTGCAGCCTCCGTTAATGTTTTATAACCTTTGAAGATGGCGGATTCCTCATTAGTTCATTTCTCCTCCATTGCTTCACTTCTTCAGCAGTGGGATGGCGGTTGGTTGGCAGACGAATTTCAGAAGGTCTTTGGATAATGCTTTGCCATGGGACGTTGGGGTCATGAAACTCAGGTCGAGAACCTGAAATCCTGAAACTTTGAGAGGGAGCATCTAATTTGTTAAGCTCTGCAGTAATGTTGTCTTGAGCAGCATTAAATTCCCTTTCGTGCTGTTGCCTCGTTCTCCTTGCTGCTTCTCTCGCTTCTTCCCCCTTTTTGGCGTCATCAAGACGTCCTAAGATCTCCAGTGCGGCATCCTGTTTCGTCTCAATGTTTGACATTCTCTCGACAAGGGAGGAGAGCACTTGCGACATATCTTTGATATTTTTGTCATGGGTTCGCAGGTGAGAAGTTGTTTCGATCATGGCTGCTGCTGTCTTGGCCTTGGATATGCGAGTTTTAGATTCCTCTTCTCTCAGGATCTTTTCTTGCTTCTCTTGCAGATTAGATAGGGCCTGTTTGAAGACATGGGGCAGGATAGTGAAGGCTTCGACAACACGAGAGACTTCATGCCTTAAACCAGTCATTTATTCAACTGCCGATGTGTGCATCCAATCTAAAGCTTTTTCAACTGAGTGAAGGGCATTCACTGCATCCTGAATGAATACAGTATGGAGGCCAAGAGCACGCAAACGCTCTTTCCTAGCTTCAGTGCGAGGAGAATCCGGCTTGGCAAAATATTCTGCTCCATTCAACCTTCCCAAATTCACGTTAGGGCGTGAATTGAGTTGGACATCCTCAGGTGTAGTATCGTCGTCGGATTCCAAAACGGTTGGTGGGGCAGGAGATGATTCGATTTCGGCGGCAGGAGATGCAACATCCTCCTGTTTCGAGGGGATTTATGTAGACACGGATACAGGAGGGACTGATTCCTCCTGTTGTCTCTCAGCTTCCGCCTGTTCCGGCAGAGGGACTGATTCCTCTTGCTGGACGGCGCGTGATACTTCTTCTTCTTCTGTGGCAGCAGCAGGCTCGGGTGCCTATTCCGAAACGAATGGTTGATCCTTCGCTACAGGAGGGATTGATTCCTCCTGGTCGGGATTAACTTCTGGCTGGTGCGAGGGTGGCTCGTTACGGCTTGATGTCCCTTCATCATTTTGTTGAGCTGGGGGGACATCTCTTTCCTGAGCCTCCTCATGGCTCATTCTCAGACCTGCCTGAAAGGCATCGTCGTCGTCGTCTGAGTCGTGGTCTTCTTTTGGATCTTTGGGAGAGTTCCCGGACTTATATTTTCCTTTCCTTCTGGCATCTGATTTTTGCAAAAGATGGCTTTCAATTAGCTCTTTACAGAAAAGATTATCCTATTGGATCAGGGCCTCAACTTCTGTCGAGTCTGTCACTTCCAATACAAATCTTTCTTCATGGCTCCAGTCGCTCCAGTTGTATAAGGCATCATATGGAGCTAGCCGGTAGCTTTTACATTGAAGGAATATTTCATAAGCTTGATCAATTTGCATAGAGAGAAGGGTTTGATTGATAATAGAGTCCGGGGAGGGACTTCGTACAATGTCTGAGTCCGCTGTAGCGATTGGTTCCTCTACAGGTGTGGGATCCTGTATGGAAGAGGGATTCCTTACAGGGGATGGTACCCCGAAGGAAGGTGGATCCTGTACGGGTGTGGAATCCTGCATAGGAGAGTTGGATTTTGGCTCCAAAGGGGCAGCCGACTTGCTAGATTCTTCTAAGTTGGGAGATGTCCTCTCATCCGTCGTTGCCGCCAAAGGCTCGGGATTTACTGTCGAGACAGTAATGGGCATCTCTTCCATAGGGGTTGGGCCCTGGGGTATTTCAACAGTGGGTTGCGCCACAATAGAAGCAGACCCAGAGGTTTTGGTGGATTTAGCTTTTATGAGCCTCCTTAGCTTCCTTTTCGGCTTCTCAGCAGCAACTGGTGTCTTGCTGTGAGATCTCTTTCTTTTCCTTGAAGACTCCACACTTTGGGACTTCAAAGAAACATCCCTTGGATCTTCAGACATGGGCATACTTCGGACGGATGGATGGTTGCAGACCAGAGTGCTCTGGTTAAAAGCCGAAGGCTTGATGCCTCCTAAGTAGATCCGGGAACTAATTTTCTTCGCATTTGCGGATTGTGGAAGTCCGCATTTCGTCAAAATGTGGTTTAAGAATAAACCAAACGATTTCTTTTGAGTGGCAGGCTTGGAGACTTCTTCCTGCAAGCGCTTCAGAATAATTTGACACCAATTAACCTTTTCACAGGTCAAAATCGCAACCATCATTCTAAACCTAAGATTAGTGCACATTTCAAATGTACCAGTGCGATTCTCGATGATTCGGCAACAAAAGTCATGCAAGTCCACGTATGGAAAACAAAAATTCTTCTTGTGACAGGTGGTGTGAACCACTTCAACCGTAGCTGATCCGGTGAATAGGCCATAGTACTTGGTCATCATCTCTTAAGACCCAAAAGTCTCAAGTTCTTCCATGGTCAGGCCATCAACGGGCAGCCTGTAAATATTCTGGAGAAGATCTCGGTCGATGCAAATCTCCACTCCTTTAATGACAGCGGTGATGTCAGCGACGTGGCCTCCCTGGGCCAGCGACAGAAAGCGAACGGCAGCGTTGAGGTAGAAGTCCTCAACCAAATGAACGTCGTATTTCTCGGCGGTGTGACTCCCAAGGCGGTAGAGGCCTTGCTGACGGAGTCTGGTGATGATGAACTCCATGGGTTCGACATCATTAGTTTATGCGAGAATACGCTCGATGACGACAGATCTGGAGAACATCTGTCCATCAATGATGTTCGAGGCTTTCTTGAGGGCGGTGGCAGAGGTCTGAGCAGACGCCATTGATGAATCTCAAGAAAATATGAAAGAGATTAAGAGAAATTTGCAGTAAAACGCAGAAAAACTTGTAGGCTGTATTTGCTTGAGTGATCTTAAATTTTGCAGAAAGCGTAAATAGTCTCAAAAGGCAGTATCAGTCCTTTTATAGTGGGCGGCGAAGAAGGGTTTCTCAGAGAACGAATGGTCAGATTTAAGGGATGGGAATCGGTTTTTGAAATGAACGGTCACGATGGACTAATTGTAACTGGTACACTTATCAACAGAATATTAAAATAGGAGCGGGTCCCACTTCTGACATTTGTTGTTACCCTTAATGCCTGAAACGGCGGTATAAATATTAAACAAATGGAAAACATCGCGGCTTTTGAGATTCTATTGTCCAAATGTCGTGTAAGGCATTTAATGTAAATGATGTTTGACAAGAAAAAAGGGCACGTGGACAAAAATTATTTTAAAATGAAATATTATAATATAATATATATACTGAATCGAGATCCTATAGTATGTGCTGTCTCCGCAACGATACAGCGTTCCCCCTCAAAAGGTAGATATATGTTTTAATTCCATACAACAACTTTTGGATTAATGCTGTATTCATGGTTCATACTGTATTCCCCCTTAATTATTGCACACATCAGTTGTAGGATGATTCATATATCTGTGTTCACTACAGTGCTGTATAGACGGTTCTGAGTGTACAAATAATTAATGGTGGATACTGTATTCTTGGGTCTTACAGCATTCCCCCTCAATTGATGAGTAAAAGCAGTAATTACTTACAGGGAGACGGGCTGTAGTAATCCCAATTCTTGTCGAAGCATGTTGAATCTTGCTGTGTCGAGAGGCTTGGTGAAGATGTCGGCCAACTGAATATCTGTATGAACCTTTTCGAGCCGAATATCCTTGTTCTCGACATGATTCCTTATGAATTGATGCTTCATGTTGATATGCTTAGTGCGCGAGTGCAATACAGGGTTGTGTGTTATAGCAATTGCACTCGTGCTATCACACATGATTGGCGTCTCTCTGGCTTCAATCCCATAATCTGACAACTGCTGCTGCATCCAAAGGATCTGCATACAGCAACTACCAGCAGCATAGTAATCTGATTCAGCCGTGGAAAGTGAGTTTGCCAATTGCTTCTTACTGAACCAAGAGACAAGTCTAGGTCCAAGAAAGTGAAAAGTTCCACTTGTACTCTTCCTATCTAGCTTGCAGCCTCCGAGATCCGAGTCGCTGTAGCCAACTAATTCGAATCCGCCTTCTTTAGGATACCACAGTCCTACATCAACTATTCCTTTAATGTACTTCAGGATTCGTTTAGGTGTATTGAAGTGTGATTCCTTGGGTGCTACTTGATATCTCGCACACACTCCTACAGCAAACTGGATATCGGGCCTGCTAGCCGTTAGGTACAGGAGCGAGCCAATAAGCTTCCTGTAGAGTGATTGGACCCTCTTTCCGGCTTCATCAGCACTAATTTGCACGGAAGTGCTCATGGGAGTTGGCGATGATTTAGAAGTGTTCATTCCAAATTTGTTGAGAAGCTCCTTGCTGTATTTTTCCTGGTTGATGAAGATCCCTGTAGGCAACTGCTTTACCTGCAAACCTAGGAAATAGCTAAGTTCTCCCATCATACTCATTTCAAATTTACTTTGCATGAGATGAGAGAACCTTTGACACAAAGCAAGGTTAGTTGAACCAAATATAATATCATCAACATAGATTTGGACCATTAGAAGGTCATCGCCGTCCTGTATTTTGAACAAGGTTTCATCCACAGCACCTTTCTCAAATCCATTTTTGATTAGATACTGGGACATGGTTTCATACCATGCTCTAGGGGCTTGTTTAAGTCCATACAGTGCTTTCCTCAGCCTGTATACTGAATCGATACCATCTCTGTTGGTAAACCCTGGTGGTTGTTCAACATAAACTTCTTCGGTAAGGTCTCCATTCAGGAATGCACTTTTGACGTCCATTTGGTATACAATGAAGCTCTTATGGGCGGCAAAGGCTAACAATATCCTAATGGCTTCTAGTATGGCTACAGGGGCAAAGGTTTCATCATAGTCTATGCCTTATTCCTGTCTATAGCCTTGTGCGACTAGTCTGGATTTGTTCCTTATGATCAGTCCATTTCGATCCTTCTTGTTTCTAAATACCCATTTGGTTCCTATAACCGATTGATGCGTAGGTCTGGGTACAAGATACCATATGTTGGTATATTATCGTATATTTGCGCCGTTTTGTTCGGAAGCGTAAATAAATTACGGAAAATAAATCACACAAGGATTTATAGAGGTTCGGCTATTAACGAAGCCTACGTCCTCTCTCGATGTATCTTTTTCTTTAGGCTTAAGATCAAAACCTCTACGCCTCTCTTCTATCGGTCGAGGGATTACCATTACAAGCTCGTCTTCTATCGGTCCGAGTAAAACCATTTTTTCTTTTCTATTGGATAAGGAAACAACCACTCTAGCTTTCTATCGGTACTAGATAAACCTCACTAAGATAGCGATTGTGATTCTAACAATGCTGGATCCTTGATCCTAATAACACCGAATCAAATCGTATCTTTTCTTTTTCTCGCTCGTGTATGATCTTGTGTATAACACTCAATCACTCTTAATTAAGCTCAAGAACAACAACTATAATGTTTACAATGATATAACACGTATGTATGCTTTGCTCAATGTTGTTGTGTGGAATAATACCAACTCCTTGGTATTTATAGCCTTCTTCCTCCTTACTAGCCGTTGCTGCCAGTTGACTAGCTAGCGTGCGCTAGCTCTTCCTTCTTAGCGTGCGCTATCGCACATTTTTGCTTTAGCGTGCGTAAAGGCTTTCATGTAGCGTGCGTTAATCAATTTATGTTTCACCGAGCTCACGCCTTGGCGATTAGCGTGCGCTACCACTTCCTTTGTAGCGTGCGCTAATCCAATATATCCGTTGCATGACTTGTCAAAGTATCCGTTTGATATGCTGACTTTGACCTGCTTTTCCCAACGTTCTGATTGACTTGATTTAAACAACTTAGCGTGCGCTAATCATACTTTGTAGCGTGCGCTAATGCTGACTTCATTGCATACGTTATTCTGTGTTTGAATTCCTTCACAACGGTAACAAGACTTCGATAGCGTGCGTTAATGCTACCGTGTAGCGTGCGCTATCTCGTCAGCTGACTTCACTTCAGCTTACTTCGAAACTTGGATGGAATGCAGATTACTCCTCGTTAGCGTGCGCTAGTTTATGATGACTTGCGTGCGCTAATTCAGTTCAGATTGCAACTTTTTGCGTCTTCGTCTGCTTCGTCGTTTTGCTTCGCCTCGATGTTGTTTTGTTTGTTTAGCAACATTAATCATCAAAACACAAATTAAATAATATGTGGAATAAATATTCCAACAATCTCCCCCTTTTTGATGATTACAAAACAACTCTTGAATTGGATAATCTGTAAAAAATAATATATGTATATTTATACGTATCAAAGTTTTCGGCTTTGATCGTTTCGTTAATTTCTCCAATTTTCTTTTCTTTTCGACATCTCCCTTAAATCCTTCGTTTTTCATTTTTCAACTTTTCAACTCCCCCTATTTGTATGTTTTTCTTTTCTTTTCGACTTCTTCGATTTTTCTCATTTTTATCTCAATTCATCTCCTTCTCCTTTTTATCTCAATTCATCTCCTTCTCCTTTTTATCTCAATTCATCTCCTTCTCCCCCTTTTTGTCTTCACCAAAAAAGTAAAAAAATATAAAGAATACCAAATGAAATATAAATATGCATGATACCAATTTATGCATTAATAAGGGTATAAACTCCCCCTGAAAATATTATTTTCCCTCAAAAATTATTCCTTCTCCCCCTTTGTAAAATATCACTTGTCAAAAATTATTTTTGGGGATCCAACCTATAGTGGGTTTTTCTTTTGAAACGTAGACGATATTTGAAATGTTTGTTCCTTTAGGAACCCAAATCTTTTTAATTTTTATCGTCCGTCTTGGGCTTTTGCAATTTGAAATGTGATGCCCGATTTTCAAACATTTTTCACATCGGGGTATTTTGAAATTGACGGATTCGTTTTTCGAACGTGATTTGAATCCTAACCCCTCTTTATTTAGAGTATATTTTTGAACACATAACATTTGTTCAAATTTATCGTTGCCGCACGAGAATTTCTTTGTCAAAAGTTTTAGTTCATCTTGAACTTTTAAAAGATCATTTCTTAAAATATTTTCATTTTCAAGGCATTTCGAATGATCAGTTTCGACAAATTTCCCTTTTTCAAGTATTTTGGAATTTTCAATTTCCAAAGTTTTAAATTTTGACTTGAGGGTTTTAATTTCATTTAAAGCATTTTGATAGTCCGTATGTAATAACTCGAATGCTTCAAAAAGTTCGTCGTAAGAATTACTTACTTGGCTTTTGACGTCGCTATTGTCGAATGAACTCCGGGCCATGAGCGCGAGATTATTTTGTTCAAGAAAATCTTCATCGGGATCTTCGTCGCTCCATGTTGCGATTAGGACCTCCTTTTGCTTTACTCGACAGTTCTTAGCAAAGTGGCCTGGTTTTCCACATAATCGACAGGTGTTGTCGAATTTCTTAGGTTCGCCCGCTTGAATGTCCTTCTTCCTCCGGTTTAATAAGTGTTGGAACTTATTAATATTTTTGGCATAATATGCCATTTCTTCGTCGCTTTCGTCCACCGGGGTTTCTTCTTTCTTCTTCGACATTTTAGCCTTGAAGGCTATCGACCTCTCCTTCGGTTTCGGTTTGGCATTCCGAGATTTTAGAACAATCTCGTAGTTGATAAGAGAACCAACGAGAGCACTAAAATCGAGAATGTTTAAATCTTTAGATTCCATAATTGCCGTAACCGTACCGTCCCATTCTCGAGGTAGTGATCGGAGAATTTTATTTACTTTCTCACTACTCGAAAGTGGTTTTCCGAAACATGCTAATCTATTAGTGATAACCGAAAATCGGTCAAGCATAATCGAGATGGATTCGTCGTCCTTCATTTGGAATAATTCATAATCGTGAAGGAGCATGTTTATCTTCGTCTCTTTAACTTGAGACGTACCTTCGTGTGTTACTTCAAGCATTTTCCAAATTTCTTTGGCACTATCACACGATGATATCCGGTTGTGTTCTTCCGGATTTAAGGCACAATAGAGAAGTTGAGTTGCCTTACAATTGTAGTGGTCGTTTTTCCAATCGGAATCGTCATATTCTTCGATGGTTTTGAGCGTACCGTTGGAATTTGTCGGAATTTTCGGACCAAGACAAATTACCTTCCAAAGCTCGATGTCATATGCTCGGATGAATATAGACATCTTCTTCTTCCACGTCATGAAGTTTGAGCCATCAAAAAATGGTGGTCGATTGAGAGCAAGGCCTTCGACGGGAGCCATTTGAAACGCCATTTTGGATCTTCTCCTCGGATGTTAAGCCGCGTATTGGAGTACCTCTCTGATACCAATTGTTGGTATATTATCGGATATTTGCGCCATTTTGTTCGGAAGCGTAAATAAATTGCGGAAAATAAATCACACAAGGATTTATAGAGGTTCGGCTATTAACGAAGCCTACGTCCTCTCTCGATGTATCTTTTTCTTTAGGCTTAAGATCAAAACCTCTACGCCTCTCTTCTATCGGTCGAGGGATTACCGTTACAAGCTCGTCTTCTATCGGTCCGAGTAAAACCGTTTTTCCTTTTCTATTGGATAAAGAAACAACCACTCTAGCTTTCTATCGGTACTAGATAAACCTCACTAAGATAGCGATTGTGATTCTAACAATGCCAGATCCTTGATCCTAATAACACCGAATCAAATCGTATCTTTTCTTTTTCTCGCTCGTGTATGATCTTGTGTATAACACTCAATCACTCTTAATTAAGCTCAAGAACAACAACTATAATGTTTACAATGATATAACACGTATGTATGCTTTGCTCAATGTTGTTGTGTGGAATAATACCAACTCCTTGGTATTTATAGCCTTCTTCCTCCTTACTAGCCGTTGCTGCCAGTTGACTAGCTAGCGTGCGCTAGATCTTCCTTCTTAGCGTGCGCTATCGCACATTTTTGCTTTAGCGTGCGTAAAGGCTTTCATGTAGCGTGCGTTAATCACTTTATGTTTCAGTCCAGTAGCTACTGCCCTTGACAGTTAGCGTGCGCTACCACTTCCTTTGTAGCGTGCGCTAATCCAATATATCCGTTGCATGACTTGTCAAAGTATCCGTTTGATATGCTGACTTTGACCTGCCTTTCCCAACGTTCTGATTGACTTGATTCAAACGACTTAGCGTGCGCTAATCATACTTTGTAGCGTGCGCTAATGCTGACTTCATTGCATATGTTATTCTGTGTTTGAATTCCTTCACAACGGTAACAAGACTTCGATAGCGTGCGTTAATGCTACCGTGTAGCGTGCGCTATCTCGTCAGCTGACTTCACTTCAGCTTACTTCGAAACTTGGCTAGAATGTAGATTACTCCTCGTTAGCGTGCGCTAGTTTATGATGACTTGCGTGCGCTAATTCAGTTCAGATTACAACTTTTTGCGTCTTCGTCTGCTTCGTCGTTTTGCTTCGCCTCGATGTTGTTTTGTTTGTTTAGCAACATTAATCATCAAAACACAAATTAAATAATATGTGGAATAAATATTCCAACACCATACATTGTTTCTTTCAAAACCGTTAAGCTCTTATTCCATAGATGTTATCCAATGAGAATTATTAAGAGCGTCTATGGTAGAAACAGGTTCGGACTGGGCTAAGAATACAGCAATAGTGCACATGTTGAGTCTTCTAAGCTCGGATTGAGATTTCCATTCAGGAAATGGTGATTTCTCAGTATCTAATTCTTCTTGTGCACACAGTACATTTCCTTGTGTACTCTGTATTCTCCTACGGGTAGAAACACCATCATCTATGTTTCCAATGATCATCTCTTGCAGGTGATCTCTCAACCATATTCGGTCGTGTTCTAATTCAGGGTCCCATATCAGACGTAGAGTTCTCAGTAGTTTCGGCTTGACAAGACGGCTTCATCTACGTCGATTCTTACAGCTGCGGGGTTGATTTCTAGGTCAACAACAGGTTCTATGGGAGTTGGTGGATCTAAGATGGAGAGTTGTTGGATGTTCTAAGTAACATCTTCTACTCCTGTAGGGTCATGGTGAGGTTCGTCGAACACTACATGAACTGATTCCTCGATCGTCAGCTTCCTTTTATTAAAAATCCTGTAAGCTTTGCTGACGGAGGAGTATCCTACAAATATTCCTTCATCTGATTTCTCATCAAAGGTTCTAAGCTGATCCTTCCCATTATTCAACACATAGCACCTGCATCCAAAAATGTGAAAGTATGAAACTAACGGAGTTTTGTTGTTCCATAGCTCGTATGCTGTTTTGTTGTAATGCTTGTTGACGATACAGCGGTTTTGAGTGTAGCGTGCTGTATTGGTTGCTTTACCCCAGAAATGCTGTGGCAACTTGCTTGCGACAATCATTGTCCTTGTAGCTTCTTTCAGCGTCCTGTTCTTTCGCTCGGCAACACCATTTTGTTGAGGTGTACGGGCAGCTGAGTATTCGTGCTGTATCCCATTCTCCGAACAGTACTGCTCTATAAAGCGGTTAGTAAATTCTGTACCTCTGTCGGAACTAATGGACACGATACTCAAACTCGTTTCATTTTGAAGCTTCTTCAGGAGCTTGGGCAGCTTTGAGGTTGTTTCCTTCTTCTTGCTTAGAAAAATTGTCCAAGCATACCTGGAATAATCATCAGCAACAACAAGACAGTATTTCTTACCTCCCAAACTTACTGGGTCTACAGGACCGTAAATATCCATGTGTAGCATCTCCAACACTCTGTGGGTTGAAAGGTAGGATTTGCTCTTCAGGGTGGACTTGATTTTCTTGCCTTTCTGACATGGTCCGCAGACGCTGTCCTTTTTGTATGACATGTTTGGCAGTCCTCTGACCAGTCCCTATCTTGAGAGCTTGTTGATCGTCTTGAAGTTGACGTGAGACATCCTCTTGTGCCATAACCAGTTTAGATCTGCAGTGCCTTTGGCAACAAAGCATGGAATAGAGGAGCTCATAGGCTTCCAGTCAGCAATATACATGTTACCTAATCTGCTTCCTGTAAGCACAACTTCTTTGGTCTAGATGTTCTTGACTCTAAAGTAATCTCTATAGAATTTCACCGAGAACTGTTTATCACAGAACTGGCTAATACTAAGTAGATTGAACTGTAAGCCTCCAACATAAGCTACATCGGTGACTTTGAATTTTCCTACAAGAAGGTTCCTTTCCCTCTTGTTCTTCCTTTAGATTTATCACCGAAGCGCACTTTTGGACCGCGACCTTCTACAAAATCTGATAGCATGCTTCTATCTCCGGTCATGTGCAAAGAGCATCCACTATTGAAGTACCAAATGTCCTCCTCTAGGATGTCCTGTATGCAAAGAGATTAAGTAGATTTAGGTCCCCTTTGATTGTTGGGTCCATGAATGTTAGTACCTTTAGGTACCCAAATTTTCCTTACAGCAATTGGTTTACTGTAGGTCACATTCGGTACAGTGTTGCGGTATCTACGTGGGGCATATACGTAGTCGCTATAACCATGATAATTGTTATGCATGTAAAATTCAGGGTTATTATTATTAGTCCAGTACGAGTGCCGTCTTGGAGGTGGAGCCATTTTCTTTGGCCTAACAGCTTGCCTTCTGGGTCTCCAGTTGGATTCCCAATGCTGTGGTTGATATTGTGCAGGCACTTTCTATCTCGATGGATAACGCGGCTCCTGTATCCAATACCTAAGTATGCTGTACTGATAGTACTGCCGTGCGGGCCTTTGGTATTTGGATACACCCTTCTTTCTGAACGGTTGTTGGTGCTGTTGATATGCTCGGGGAGCATGCTGTTGCGTGAGCCTTACAGGTTGGAACGACTTATGATTCCGCTGTCTGGAATAGGATTGCGGTGGCAGAATGGCAGCCTTCGCTTTTCACGGTGCAGCAGGTTCCTTCACAGGACTAGGGGTATCTTTCGACACAGGAATGGGTTCCACACCCCTGACAAACACTGTACTAGTTTTCCCTTTGTTTGAAAATGAGCTGTATCCTAAGCCACTTTTATCATGAGCATGTTGCCTAGTGCTTAGAATGTCTTCCATTCTTTTAGATGATTTCTCGAAAGATTTCAGAATGGTCTCAAGTTTGCTTTCTCGTTTCTCGAAGTATTAACTTTGGCTTGAAGTAGAACCAAATCATTTGTCTTGCTCTCATTGTGAGTTTTAAACTCACTTAGTTCATGAGCAAGTTGATGATTGCTCTCCATGAGTTTTTCATAATCAACTTTGCTGGTTTCACAATCAATAGACATATTTTCATAATTTATTTCCAGCAAGTCATTTTCATCTTTTAGCTCTAGGTTAGACAGTTGGAGCTGTATATTCTCATTTTTCAATGTCTCATGGGCCTTTTGAATGTTCTTAAACTCATTCATCATGTTTTCAAAAGTATGAGATGCATTTACTGGAATAGCTGAGGTTGATCTTACCTCATCGTTGCTAACTTCATCTTCCGGAATGTCCTTGGCCATAAAGCACATATATGCTTTACCATCGAACTCATCGTCAGATGAATCACTTTCAGTGACCACCTGAAGACATTCTTCGGATTTGGATGGTGTGGGGGAGGCTTTTGATTCTCCGATCAGGGCCTTGAGCTTGTTTTTCCAAGCACGTCTTCATTCATCCCTCTCTTGTTGCTCGACTTCCGGCAACCTTTGAACTTTGGGATGAGGACATTTATTTGCATAATGTCCCGATTTCCTGCAATTATAGCACAGGTTAGCATCACCGGATGAATTTTCGGTACTTACCTTGTGGACAGGTTTGGGCCTGTAGGGAGTCTTTCCAGACTGTTTGATGAACTTCTTGAACTTCTGCATGAGAAGCGCCATTTCATCTTTAGACAGGATGTTGTCTTCACTGTCAGCATTCTTGTGACTAGGCTTTGACGAGCTGGGCATGCTGTGTCGACGGTTCGATACATCGGCTAGTGCTGTAACCTTTGAAGGAGATTCTTCAGCTTTCTCTCTCCTGTCAATATCATACTCAAAAGCTTTGAGGTCAGAGAAGAGATCAAAAGTAGATATTTCATTTAAATTACATGACACACTCATAGCTGTGGTCTTAATGTCCCATCGGGCAGGGAGAGATCTGAAAATTTTTAAATTCTTCTCCTTTTGGGTATAAATTTTGCCCAAAGATTCAAGTTCACCAACAATGCCAGTGAATCTGGGGTCAAGTTCCTCAAGTGTCTCAGTTGGTTTCATTTCAAAAGATTCAAATTGCTGAGTCAGTTTTGAAATTTTGTTTTCTTTTGAGAGCTCAGTTCCCTCACAAATCAACTTGAGTTTATCCTGATTTCCTTGGTCATTTCTGACTTTTACCTTTGAGAATGTGCCTTTGTCAAGAGTGACAAACAACACATTCTTTGCAACATTGTCGAGGTTGGCGCGCTTCCTTTCATCTGTGGTCCATTGCTCATGCTCCTTCTCGAGCATATCAGCATGGGCTTGGCCTTCAATCCTTGCGGCCATGTTTACCTTCATGATCTTAATGGGGCCATCCTGTATAACAAAAATCATTTCTTCGTGCATTTCTGCAAGATGAGCCTCCATCCTTATTCTCCAATCATCAAATTCATTAATAGAGAACATGGGCACTTTGTTGATTATAGATGTATCCATGTGAGAATAAAGGAATGAAAAAGACTGTTTTAAAAATTAAGTGATTTAGATCTGATTCGGTTAAAAATACGACTGATTCTTTTTAGAATCAACCGCTCCGATACCACTTGTTGGCCACTAAGTATACTAGATACAGCTTGGAAAGTGTTTTAAACAACAAGCTATACTGATTTTAAATCTGAGTGCGTAGCGGAAGTCTTAAATACAATAAGTTGCTGTGGATACAACAACTCGATGTGCAGTGTATACTTAAATAATCACAGATTAATAAAACAAGTAAGGCAGAAGGTAAATAACACAGTATTTAAAGTGGTTCGAGGTAAACCCCTCTACGTCCACTGGTCCTCCACACAGGAGTAAAAATTTTATTATAATTACTGGATACACAACTATGTAATCATAACAACACTAATCGATATATCGTTCACATAGATTGATATAAAGATCTTAGCTTCAACCGTTCACACAGATTGGTTTGAGCTAATGCTTTGACTGGCTTCTTCACACACAGTTCTGAAGCTTCGTCTTCTTTGATGCAAATACTTCACACACAGTTACGGAGTAGCAAAGGTTCTCAGTCCACACAGGGCTGATGGGTTTGTTCAAGGATAGAACAATATATGAACAACAGCTTTGACTTTCTGAGCTTCTAGCTGATGATGTGTTGTTCACGATTTGAGCACTGTATATCTCTTTATATCTGAATAGCAGTGAGCTTTGGAGATATGTTTTGCTCTGATGTATATGATAATAACTTCGTAAGCTTTTGTAACTTGGTAACTTTGTTTTTTTAACTGATATTCAACGCCTTGAGGAGATATATATAGTCTTCTGAAAAATATATCCAATGAGATAAATCCGTTGAGCAAGATTCCATTCCAACGGGATGAAAAACACGATCCGAATTTTGCGGTATTTGAAGATCTGACGACTTACAGTATTTAAATACTATATCCTTTAGTATTTAAATACTTCTTTATCAACGGGACTTGACTTCTAGCGAATACTGAAGATTCCTTCTTTGTCCTGTTGAGAGCTGTATGGAAGGATTACGTATTATCAATTCAAGACAACTTCCATACTTAGTCTTTATGAGACTTCTTTGCTGTACTGATAAGTTCCACTAAATGCTGGATTAATGACAGGTCTTCGATACAGGTTGACACTATCGATCAGCTTATCGATGCAGTTACCTTACTGTATGCTGGATTGGCATATTGTCAAAACATCATAACACTACAACTCGATATACGGATTGTTAATCCTAATTGTTTCGATACCGGGCGTTGTTATCCTAACAATTTCAGATAAGGATTGTTTATCCCAACAGTTGGATTTTAATTGGTCACAGTGGAGGTCGATTGAACTTGTAGTTGCCACGTGTATTGTAAGCATATAGTATTGTGCCACTTGTGATCCAAGTAATAATATGATATTATACAAATAGTAGATAATAATATAATATTCAGAAGTCGGTCAGGTTTAGAAAACTTAGCTGGTTGACCGTTGACTGATCTGCATCAGGTGAGTTGACTCCTTTGACTTCTCGCCTGTGGTTTGATCAGCTAGGTTCCTTCGTCTGTCCTTCGTCTTCTTGTCTACATCAGGTAGGGTCTGATTCCTATGATCAGCTTAGACTGTCCTTCGTCTGAAATGCTTCAGCTAGCTTTTTCATCTGTACTAGATTCCCAATCTAGTAATCCAAGTTCCCTGCTCAGCTCCAAAAACCTTTCTTCTGGCAAAGGTTTGGTGAAAATGTCAGCAATTTAGTAGTCTGTACTGACTCTTTCAACTCTGACTCTCTTGTTAAGCACGTGATCTCTTATGAAGTGATGCTTAACATCAATGTGCTTTGTCCTTGAATGCAATACCGGGTTGTTGGTTATTGCAATTGCACTATTGTTGTCACACCAGATTGGAACTTCATTGGTAGTTATGTTTTAGTCCCTAAGATGTTGTCTGATCCATAAAATCTGGCACAACAACTACCTGTAGCTAGGTATTCTGACTCTGTGGTGGAGATAGAGTTAGAAACCTGCTTCTTTCTAAACCAGGATATCAGTCTGGTTCCTAGGAATTGACACGTTCCACTAGTGCTTTTCCTATTTATTTTGCATCCTGCGAAATATGCATCTGAATATCCTGATAGCTCGAAGTTATCGTCCTTAGGATACCATAGTCCAACATTGACTGTAGACTTAAGGTATTTGATTATTCTCTTGGCTGCATCTTGGTGAGACTGCTTTGGCTTAGATTGAAATCGTGCGCATACTCCTACAACATAAGATATATCTGGTCTACTTGCAGTGAGGTATAGTAATGATCCAATGAGTCCTCTGTAGTGGGTTGAATACACTGATATGCCTCCCTCGTCTGCATCTAGGTGAGTACTTGTGCTCATAGGAATTCTTGCTGGTTTGGCTGATTCCATTCCAAATCTCTTGATTAGATCTTGGGTATATTTGGCTTGATTGATGAAAATTCCATTTTCCATCTGCTTGACTTGTAATCCAAGAAAGAAGTTAAGCTTCCCCATCATACTCATCTCAAATTCTCCTTGCATGAGATTTTAGAATTTCTCACACAGCTCTGGGTTGGTTGAGCTAAATATGATGTCATCCACATATATCTGTACTATTAATATGTAGCCTTCGTGATCCACTCTGAATAGGGTCTTGTCCACTTTCCCTTTTCAGAAACCGTTCTTTTCAAGAAATACAGATAAGGTTTCATACCAAGCTCTTGGTGCCTGCTTGAGTCCATATAGAGCTTTCAATAGCTTGTAGACTTTGTCTCCTTTGACAAATCTTGGGGGTTGCTCCACATAGACTTCTTCTTCTAGGATTCCATTAAGAAATTCACTCTTTACATCCATCTGATAGACTTCAAAATCCTTGAATGCAGCATATGCGAGGAATAGTCTGATGGCTTCTAATCTTACAACAGGTGCATAAGTTTCATCAAAATCTGTTACTTCACACTGTGCATATCCTTTAGCAAAAAGTATGGCTTTATTCCTAACAACAGCTCCATCTTTGTCACTTTTGTTTTTGTACACCCATTTGGTGCCAATAACTTTCTTATGATCTGGTCTGTCTGTTAGTTCCCAAACTTTGTTCCTTTACATTTGTTCAAGCTCCTCTTGCATGGCATTGATCCAAGAATAGTCTTCCAGGGCTTGTTCTGTTGTCTTGGGTTCTATTTGGGACATGAAGCATGAAAACATTGCCATTCCTGCGTGTAGAGTAGACTGTCTTGTCTTGACTCCATCAGTCAGCTTCCCAATGCTCTATTGGATAGGATGATCGTTGAGACACTTAGGGATGTTTTCTTCTTCAGGGTCTGTTCCCCCTGTAGACTTGCTCTGGTGGATTTCCTCTCTCTCTGCATCAGCTTGGATCTGATCTCCTTAGTCTGCAACTGGTTCAGCTACCGTCTTGTCATCTGCAGGTTGGGATCTGATCTGGTCTGCAGATGAGTCTTTATCAGCTATAGTTTGGTCTTCATCAGCAGCAACTGGATCAGGTATGTTTTGTCGTCCTGTCTGATCTGTAGTTAGGTCTTTGTCAGCTACATACGGGTCTTTAGGCTGATCTGTAGGTGAGTCCACCATTCATGTGTCATGAACAATGACTTCTTCGAGGGTTGCGGATTTGAGCTTATCCTCAATTAGTTCCACTTGTTTCCTGTACTCAACGGTAGATTCAAAAAATACAACATGAGGTGTTTCCTCCACAACTAAGGTTCTTTTGTTAAAAACTCTATATGCCTTGCTTCTTTGTGAATATTCCATAAATAGACCGTCATCAGTTTTAGCATCAAAGGCATTTAGTTGGGTTTTACCATTGTTGTGGATGAAACACTTACAACCAAAAATATGAAAATAAGCAACTGTAGGTGTTGTGACATTCCAAACCTCATAGGGAGTTTTGCCATGTCTCCCTACTATCATACTCCTGTTCTGAGTATGGCAAGCTGTGTTGACAGCTTCAGCCCAGAACCTCTTGGGCAGGTCTGCTTCTGCAATCATGGACCTGGCTGCTTCCTTTAAGGTTTTGTTTCATCTTTCGGCAACACCATTCTGCTGGGGAGTCCTGGCTGCAGAGAGCTCATGCTGGATTCCATTCTGATTGCTATAGTCAGTGATCGCCTTGTTGAGAAATTCACCTCCTCTATCTGATCTGATCTTGATTATTGAGAGGGATTTCTCATTTTGGATCCTTCTCAGCAGCTCAGGTAGCTTGGTCAAGGTTTCACTCTTCTTATACAAGAAGATAATCTATGTGTACCTTGAGTAGTCATCCACTACTACTAGAGCATGCTTTCTGCCACTTAGAGTCCTCGGCTTGATAGGGCCAAATAGATCCATATGAATTATATCTAAGATCCTTGATGTGAGAGTTGTAGGCTAGACTGGCTTGAATGATGCTCTGGTCTGCTTTTCTTTCTGACATGCATCACATAGAGCTTCCTTCTTGAATGCTTCTTCTGGAAGTCCTCTGACCAGCTTCTGAGAACTAATCTTGTTGATGGCTTTGAAATTTAGGTGATAATCTTTTGTGCCACAGCCATCCATTCTCAGCTATTGTCTTAGACAGGAAACAGGTATTAGGGGTTCTTGTGTTCCAATCTATCATGTAGACATCTCTCCTTCTGAATCCTTGTAGCTTCACCTCTCCAGATAGGATATCTATCACCATACATTTCCAAATGGTGAAGACTACTAGATTCTTTTCATCACAAAACTGGATTATGCTCAGGAGATTATACTTGAGCCCTTTGACATAGTGAACTTTGGATATAATGATATTTCCTCGGTGCAGCTCTCCAAAGCCCTTTGTTTGTCCTCTAGAGCTATCCTCAAAGGTTACGTCTGGACCTCTTTCTTTGGTATATTTTGTCAGCACCTTCTTGTTCCCGGTCATGTGCCTCGAGCATCCGGAATCTACAAACCATTCTTCACCTCCAAAGTTTGAATTTGTGGAGATGTGGTAGTAGTCCTTCCATCTTTTCTGCAATCATACAAGCAGAGATTTAGGTACCCAAATCTGTGTGGGTCCTCTAGGGTTAGATGGTTTCCTGGAGAATTGATTTCTCCTTGGATTGTGAAAATGTTGTTATTACCCCTATAAGGTGTGTAAGGTCTGGGTCTATATCCTCTGTTAGGATTGTATAGCGGATATGCCTCATAATATTGGTAGTGTGGGCCATTTCTAAACCTTGGCTCAGACCATTTATTAAATCTTTGAGGTCTCCACACTTGTTCATTTTGAAAATTAGGATAACCTTGAGGTTTCTATTTGCCCCTCCCATTTTGAAATCTGTTTTTGGGGAGTTTTTGATAATAGTGGGCATTTTGTCTGGGCTGCTGCTTCTGCCTTGACCATTGCCTAGTCGCTTGTCTAGGTGGCTGCCTTGTATACCTTGTCTGCAGCCTAGACTTGTGACTTGGTTGTTGCCTATTTTTAAATACAGGTTTGTATATAGGCTCAGCAGACGAGACAATTGTTTCTCCCTTGATGAAAGTGGTATTAGAACTAAAGGGAGTGTGAGGATCATATCCAAGGCCTGATCTGGAATATAGTGGCCTTTTATTGGTACACAATTCGTCCAGAGTTAGAGACGCCTTCAGGGAGGTTATTTCCTGCGCTTGAGTCTTACCTGAGTTAGTTTAGTAAATTCGGCTTTGAAATGAGCAAGTGCAGCTGATTTTTCACTATTCAAAATAGTTAATCGCTTTATCTCAGCTGTAGTGACATCAGCCTGGTTTTTCAAATTAACTGCAGCCTGGTTTTCAAGATCAGATTTTACTTTATTCAATTCTAGGCTGAGTTTTTCAAAATCATTTTTCAGCTGCCTATTCTCATCTTGCAGCTGAGTCTTCTCGGATGATACAGATAGGTGTGTAGATTTTAGTGTCTCATAGTATCTGATTTACAGATTCGTGCAAGTCCATATCTTGTGACATGGCTGAACTATTATTTGAATTAGAGGGTTTTGATGTTACCTCTTCATTAGCTAGGTTGGCCATCAGGCAATCATATTCTTCATCATCATCAGAGAAGAATCCGCTGCTTGACTCTACACGATCTTGATCTTTTCTGATGAGGGCCTTCCTTCGGTCTTCTTTTCTGCTCACCTCCTTCTTGCTCTCATCCTTCTTAAGATCAGGATAGTCGATTTGAATGTGTCCTGTCTTATGGCAGTTGTAACACTCCACCTTCCAGCTTCCGCCTTTTTGGTTTCTTCTAGGATTCTACTTATAATTCTTTTTATATTTGGAGTAATTCTTTCTGAAGTTGCTGAAACTTTTCATGATGAACGCCATTTCTTCTTCGAAATCGAGTGGCTTTGGAGGTTTAACTTCAGATAAGATTTTGGCGGGAGACTCGGTTGCAAACGCTATTCCCTTCTCTGCAGGCTCATTTGATGATGAACTTGGGAGTTCGAATTCATAAGCCTTCAGGTCAGAGAATAGTTCTTGAATCTTGATTTTATTGAGGTCTTTGGATTCCCTCATGGCTACCGCCTTCATATTCCACCCTGGGTTAAGTGATATCAGAACCTTCAGGGCCATCTCCCTGTTGCCATAGGATTTTCCCAGTGAATTGATTTCGTTGATGATCTCTGTGAACCTTGTGTCCACCTGGTCTATGGATTCTCCGGTCTTCATCTTGAAGTTGTCAAACTTCTGGGTAGCGATTGACAACTTGTTTTCTTTTATTAGCTCGGTACCTTCACACATCACAGCAAGGGTATCCCAAATCTCTTTGGCATTTTTGCAATTTTTAATCTTGACTATTGTTGATTTGTCAAGGGTTTGGTATAGCACATCTCTGGCGCGGTTGTCTAGGTTGGCCAGCTTTCTTTCTTTTGGGGTCAGCTCCATCCTCTTCTTTGGGATCTTTTCAGGATTCCCAGCTGCAATCTCCTTAGGAGTGTTGTCCTTCTCGAATATGAACGGGCCGTCCTCTATAATACACCACATGTCATCATGGATTGAAGATAAGTGTGCCTGCATCCTTATCTTCCAAAGATCATACTCGTCAACTGAAAACACAGGTAATCTTGAATGCATGTGTTGCATGTGTTCCATTTTTTCAATGAGAGTTTAAAAAATATATATCCTCGATATCTGGATCTGGTTCGTGAAATAAATGAACCAACTGCTCCGATACCACTTGTAGGTCACAAGTCGTCCAGGAATAAGTCTAGGGGGGGTGAATAGACTTATTGAAACTCTTAAACTCTTTTTCACGAAGAGTGAGTTTCTCAGCTGATAGATATGCGAAAATCAGCTGATGACGAAATCAAGACTGAGCAATGGAACAGTAATAAATGAATGCAACAGTTAAGTATGATGCTGAAAAACAGTAAAACACGCAGGCATTTTATAGTGGTCTCAAAGGTGGGGTAATCCTCTACTAATCCACTTTCTCCAAACCAGTTGGAGATGAATCCACTATAATTCTCAACCAGTGATAAATATTACAGTGATTCTACTACTTAGCTACAACAACTTACAACCAGGGGAAATCACGTCGTTGCAACTCCTCTTTGACTGCCTAGCACCACTTGATTCTTCAAATCCTCAGATGCGTATCAGTCTCGCAACTTCAACCATTGAAGTACCCCGAACTCATATTTTAAGACAAAAGTGTTTGTCTTCTCCAACTAAGAGCTTTCTTCATATAAGAACTTCGAGTACTGCTCTTTTCACGATGCTATATGATTGCTTTGATAACTTTGATCGCTTGAGAGATTGTTCGTATCGTACTGCTCATCTTCAAATCTTCGTATATATATAAGTGTCGATCCTTGAGCATTCTTCATAGCCATTGCAAATCTTGTAACAAATCCGTCTGTTGGATAAGTAGACTTATTTGTTTATTTTTCTGAACGTTGCAAGGCTGGATTCCCATATTTTAATTCATCTTTCGACCGTTGTGAAGACTTTGCATGTGAGGCTCCGCATCTTTTGAATATAATAAGACTAATGTCTTCAGTGGTAGGTCTGGATGAATTATTTAATTCATATCCTTGCGGGAATCTCTCCAATTTATCTCTTCACGCTTGTACGTGACTTTCCGTAATATTTGACTATTCAACGCATGCTGACGTGGACTTAGAGTACTTGGATGATCTCTTATAAGTCAAGTTGGCTGATGTACAGTCATCTTCTCTGTAGTTTGGACTTCTCTATCGATGACTTCTCTGATGACTGTTGAGACTCTCCTGATCAGATGACTTGTATGGAGTCTTTTGTCTTGATGAATTTGACTTGTCTGATGGTCAGACTTCAGATGACTTAGTCTGCTGATCACTTGACTGCAGTCTGGTCAAACATATCTGATGAATTTTTGTTGACCAGAACTTCTCTGAATTGACTCGACTGTACTTCTCTGATGTACTTATCTGTACCTTTGTACTTAGCCGATTTGAGCCTAACTTATTTGGCCTATAGAAGATACTCATTTGGTTCTTCTTTACATTTTGCCAAGTATTTAACTTAACATAATTTGGCCTATGGAAGATACTAATTTGGTTCTTCTTTACATTTTTGCCAAGTAATAAACATTTGATTTACATTAATGACATCATCAAAATCTAACAAGTATTCCTAACAATCAATTCTCCAGGAAATCCACTAACCCTAAAGGACCCACTCAAATTTGGGTACTTAAATCTCTACTTGTGTGATTGCATAAAAGGTGGAAGGACTACTATCATGTCACCTCAAATTCAACAGTAGGAGGTGAAGAATGGTTTATGGACTCAGGATGCTCAAGTAACATGACAGGAAATAAGAAGGTTCTGTAAAATTACATCAAAGAAAGAGGTCCAGATGTAACCTTTGGAGATAGCTCTCGAGGTCAAACAAAAGGTTATGGGGAGCTGTACAAAGGAAACATAACCATCTCAAAACTGCAGTATGTCAAAAAGCTCAAATACAACCTGTTGAGCATAAGCCAATTATGTGATGAAAAGAACCTAGTAGTCTTCACTATTTGGAAATGCATGGTAATTGATATCCTATCTGGAGAAGTGAAACTACAAGGATACTGAAGAAGGGATGTCTACATGATATATTGGAATACATGCACTCCCAATACCTATTTTATATCCAGAACAATAGCTGAAAATGGATGGCTCTCGCACAAAAGACTGTCACCTGAACTTCAAAGCCATGAACAAACTAAGTTTTCAAAAGTTGGTCAGAGGACTTCCAACCGAAGTATTTAAGAAAGAAACTCTGTGATGCATGCCATAAGGGAAATCAAACCAAAGCATCTTTCAAATCACTTCAGCCTACCACTCTCACCAGCAGGATTTTGGACCTACGTCACATAGATTTATTTGGTCCTATCAAGCCAAGAACTCTGAGTGGAAGGAAGCATGCCTTAGTAGTTGTGGATGACTACTCAATATACCCTTGGATAGTGTTTCTCTACAAGAAGAGTGAAACTCTAACCAAGCTACCCGAGCTGCTAAGGAAAATTCAGAATGAGAAATCCCTGTCAATCAAAAAAATCAGATCAGACAGAGGAGGAGAATTCTTCAACAAGGCAATCACTGAATATAGTGATCAGAAAGGGATCCAACATGAAGTATCAGCCGTAAGAACACCACAAGAAAATGGTGTATCTGAAAGAAGGAACAGAACCCTGAAGAAAGCAGCCAGGTAAATAATTGCTGAGACTGACCTGCCAAAGAGGTTATGGGCTGAAGCTGTCAACACAGCATGCCATACTCAGAATAGAAGTATGATAGTAGGGAGACATGACAAAACTCCCTATGAGGTTTGGAATGGCAGTATACCAACTATTACATATTTTCATGTTTTTGGTTGTAAGTGTTTCATCCACAACAATGGTAAAACCCAACTGAAGGCCTTTGATGCTAAAACTGATGATGGTCTCTTTATGGGATACTCACTAATAAGCAAGGCATACAGAGTATTTAATAAAAGAACATTAGTTGTGGAAGAAACACCTTATGTTGTCTTTGATGAATCTACTGTTAAGTACAAAAAACAGGTGGAATTAATTGAAAAAAATCTCAAAACCACCTCCCTAGAAGAAGTCATCATCAATGACACAAGAGTGATGGACACAGCTGATGAAGACCCAACTGCAGATCAACCAGAATCTCCAACCTAAGATGATCCAACCAGAGTTGATCCAACTACAGCTAATCTAACCATAGCTGATCCAACCATAGCTGATAACCAGAGCTGATCCAACCACAACTGATACAACCATAGCTGAACCTAATGCAGCTGCAGATATCAAAACCAAGTTGATGCAGAGTCTGACGTAGTTCCTCAAAGCAACTCATCAGGGGGAACAAACCCTGAATATCAACTTCCAAAGGCTGAAGATGAAGATGAAACTCCAAAATGGCTAAAGTATCACCCCATTCAACAAATTATTGGGAACCTAACTGATGGAGTCAAAACCAGGAAATCCAAAGAACCAGCAGGAATGGCGATGTTTTCTTGCTTCATGTCTCAAATGGATCCCAAAACAAGAGATCAAGCCCTGTATGACTACACATGGATGATTGCAATGCAATAAGAACTAAACCAAATGGAGAGCAATAATGTCTGGGAACTAATAGACACACTAGATCACAAGAAAGTCATAGGCACCAAATGGGTGTACAAAAACAAGTGTGATGAAGATGGAGCTGTTGTTAGGAATAAAGCCAGATTGGTTGCAAAAGGATATGCTCAATGTGAAGGAATATATTTTGATGAAACATATGCACCAGTAGCAAGACTAGAAGCAATCAGAATATTCCTTGCATATGCAGCATTCAAAGATTTTGATGTCTACCAAATGGACGTGAAAAGTGCATTTCTCAATGGAGTACTACAAGAAGAAGTCTATGTTGAGCAACCCCATGTATTTTTCAAAGGAGACAAGGTATACAAGCTTCTAAAAGCTCTATATGGACTCAAGCAGGCATGAAGAGCCTGGTATGAAACTCTATCCGAATTTCTTGAGAAAAATGGTTTTTGCTAAGGAAAGATGGACAAAACTCTCTTCAGAACTGAACATGAAGACTACATACTACTAGTTCAAGTATATGTGGATGAAATTATATTTGGCTCAACCAACCCCGAGCTATGTGAAAAGTTCTCAAATCTCATGCAAGGAGAATTTGAGATGAGTATGATGGGCAAACTAAATTTCTTTCTTGGTTTGCAAGTCAAACAAATTAACACTGGAATATTCGTCAACCAAGCAAAGTACAAAAGGGAGCTGATCAAAAGATTTGTCATGGACTCAGCCAAACCCCTAAGAGTACCAATGAGCACATCCCTACACATTGATGAAGATGAAGGAGGCATTCTAGTAATCCAACCCACTATAGAGGACTAATTGGATCACTACTATACCTCACTGCAAGCAGACCTGGCATCTCATATGCAGTAGGAGTGTGTGCAAGATACCAGTCCAAGCCAAAGCAATCTCACCAGGAAGCAGCAAAAAGGATAATCAGATATCTTATGTCTACAATCAATGTTGGATTATGGTATCCAAAAGATGACAACTTTGAACTTTCAGGATATTCAGATGCTGACTTTCCAGGATGTACGATCAATAGGAAAAGCACCAATGGAACGTGCCATTCCTTGGAACCAAACTAATATCATGGTTCAGCAAGGAGCAGGTGTCCAACTCAATATCCACAACCAAGTCAGTATACCTAGCTGCAAGTAGCTGTTGTGCTCAAATTTTGTGGATCTGACAACATCCAAGGGACTCCAACATCATAGCAAATGAAGTCCCTATCTGGTGTGACAATAATATTGCAATTGCAATAAGAAACAATCCAGTCCTACATTCGAGAACAAAGCACGTAAATGTCAAACATCACTTCATCAGAGACCATGCGCTCAACAAAAGAGTAGGAGTATAAAGAGTCAGCACAGAGTACCAAATTACTGATATATTCACAAAGCCTTTACCAAAAGAAAGGTTTCTGGAATTAAGCAGGGATCTTAGACTACTAGACTGGGAATTTAGTACAGAGATGAAAACTAGACAAGAAAAATCATATGACTTGAAGCAGATGAGAACATCACCTGATCAAAAGTAGACAAGACATATCACCTGATCAGACCAGATGATAAAGAGCCATCTGATCAGACCAGACGAGGAAAAGCCATCTGATCAGAGCAGACGAGGATCCAAAGCACATACGAGAAAAGCTAGCTGATCAGAAGTCAAAAAGTCAATCAGCTAAGTTTTCTAATCCTTTAAATACTTATTTTTATTACACGTGGCTTAAAACACACGATCACCACAACTCCACGTCTACATCACAACGTCCAATCAATCACTCGAACTGCCACAACATTATTTAACTATTAAATTCAAAAATGTCTCTTCGAGTGGCTATTTAAGACGGTCGGAATTATTTCTTAAAAACCTTATCGTCTTTAACCTTCGAGCTAAGAACCCTAATTCTCAGAAAAGCAAAAAACGCTAGAATATTCACTACACTAAATCCAAAAAATTATCTATCTGCAGAAATGGAATCAACCACATACTTCAAAGGCGTCAACCTCAAGATGGTGAAGGAGCAGATCATCTTCTGTATATTCATAGATTTCACTGGACTCCTGGAAACAAACATATCTATACTGATGGCGCACCTGGTTCAACTGATTAAAAAGAACGGCTTCTACCATTACTTGGACATTAACCCTACTCAGCTATTCAAGGAAGCTGTTATTGCCTTCTTCAAAGAAGCCCAAGTGACAGAAACGGGCATTGAGAGTTCAATCTTTGGAAAACAAATCACCATAACCAAGCAAACCATAGCAGACATATTCAAAATGGAGAATCGGGGCATTGCAATGGAGGCCCTGAAACAAAACCCAATTTATATTTGGGAGGAGATCAAGACACTACACCAGCCAATGAAAATGAAAGTCACTGCCAAGAAGGGAGACCTGAAGAAAGAGTACAGATATATGCTGGACATCACAAACAAAATTGTGATGGGCATGGCAGGCAGCTTCGATCAACTGTCATCATCAAAGTACATTGTCTTAGGAGCATTGATCCAGAGGCAGAGGATTAACTGGCTTGACTACGTCTATAGGTAGTTATTCCGTGAAGTGAACAAGGTGAGCAGGGACGGAGAGAACAAGAAATTTGTCCAGAAGTTAGCTTTTGGAACCCAGATCAGTTGGATTCTGGAGTTCCTTGGAAAGGCCAGAGGCAAGGCAGAAAACTTCCACATGAGTAAGAGACTTGGTGTAATACCCGAGATCTTTATTCCGGATTCGTTGGGTTTTCTGGGTTTTATCGGATTGTCATGGTCCTCATCGTAGGAATTTCGTGCCATGTTTGGTTGTAACTTGTTGGGACATGTTTTTGGAGGCATTTCGGATCACTTTGTGAGTTTTTGAGTTTTTGTGGTGTAGCGCACGCTAATGCTTGAAGCATAGCGCACGCTACTGCGTGGTGTTTAGTGCACGCTACTGAATGTGTAGCGTACGCTAATCGGCAAGCAGAGAAGGGCCCAAAGAGCTACCGGATCGGGATCGAGCTTTGTTAGCGCACGCTAAGGCCGATGGCTAGCGCACGCTATCGACCGCTTAGCGCACGCTCTCTCTTCTTTCTAGCGCACGCTACCCGGTAGGTGCGCCTCGCCTGTGGCTACCGGATCGTTTGTGACCGTTAGCGCGCGCTACGGCCGCTGGCTAGCGCACGCTAACTATGTTATAGGCGGTTTCTCCGAGCGTTGATTCGTTAGCGCACGCTAATGCAGGTGATTAGCGCACGCTAATAATCGGCCCAAAGATAAATACCGACAAAGAACATTAAGTCGTCATTTTCCACTTTTCTTCATCCCTTCCGACGGAGTGAGATCCAGAGGCGAGTTGGACCGATCTTTTCTTCTAGCTTCATCTTTGAGCGGATTTGTAGATGTTTAACAACATCTAATCGCCTTCTTGGTCCAAATCAAGGTAATCTCTTGTTAGAACCCTATTTTCTTAAATTTGGGGTTTTTGCTTGATTTGTGATTCTTAACCGATCTCATCCGATCGGTTATTTGTTCTTGTTTGTCTTGACCGTAATCTTCGATTTTGTTAACCGCTCATCGATTTTTATCGCCTGATCAACGATTCTTGATTTCTTTGAGAATACTTAGATCCTTGTCGCTTTTAGGATCGCTTCGATTTCGATTAGTGTTATTGATTTGTGGTGATGCTATTTTCGTAGTATTCGTGGGTCAGTCAAGTCTTGATCGCTTTGGGAGGTTCAAGGTTTCCCGATCGTGCCCGCTCGTCGCTTCGCCGCCGTGATATCGAGGCAAGTATCTTGTCCATACGTTTCATGTTTCGTAGGCGTAATTAATGGTAAAGGAATTCGCATAAACCCAATGTTTAATGAACGTAAAGGGATCGGTATATTCTCGATAAATGTTGTCTTTCAACGATAATTTATGTATTTCGTGAATATATGTGTTCTCGGAATATGTGTGTTGGATTTGTATGTTGAAAAGATGATATGATCACTTTGAATGAGTTTATTAGACCGTAATCCTTTGCCGGGATTACGTAATGTTATGTGTACTTGTTCGTTAAGAATGTATTACGCGATATTAGTTGTTACTCCTTTGAAAGGAGGTTGTGATGTTTAAGTGTTGCTTGGCTTGATGTTCCGCTCATTGTTATGTGACTGCCGAAAGTGATGTGCCTCCGGTAGGATTGTTGAATCTCCGGATCCATACTTGCTAGTATGGGTCGGGCATGATCGTAGGTTATCCAATCCGGTATGTCTTGCGGGGACTCCGAGGTTCGGGGCTTGCTAGCCCGATGCCGAGATAACTTGTGGGGTTATCATCGGGTATGTCTTATGGGACTCCGAGGTTCGTGGTTTGTTAGCCCGATGCCGGATAACTTATGGTTGTGGTTTGGAATGGTTCTGGATCGTTGTCACGAGGACATGTGATTTGGTATGGGTTCCTATGGATTATTCACTCGGGTATGTTCTACGGAGCATCCGAGGTTCGTGGCTTGTTATCACGGACGCGAATAATCCTTAGGAACATGTGTTATGTTATTCGGGTCGTGGACCCGTGGCTTATGATTCGGGTCTTGGACCCCGTGTTGTTAATCGGGTTGTGAAACCGCGTTTTATTATTGGAATCGTATTTTGGAAAGATGATTTTGGGCCGTGTCCCCAAGTGTTTTCGAAAGACTTGAGAATTCCTTATTTCCAAATGTTTTCAAACTCCCGAGACCGTAAAATATTTTGTGTGAGATACATGGTTCTATTCCTACCTTTTATAAATCAAACTGCTTTGATTAAGTGTTTTATCTCGGAAATATATTCAAGATATTATATTCTTGAAGCACGTTATGTATGGCTTGTACTTTTGGTTTTATATTTGCACTAGCAAAACAAAGGAGTTTGCTAACCCCCGAGTATTCGGGGTGGATGTCTCAGACAAGGCCCGTGTACTTGCAGGTAGCTGGGGAGCGAATCACAGGATCGATACGAAGGATGATGGGAAACGAAGATACTAATCATGTGAAGACCAATTATAGAGTATTTGGTAGAGTCGTGTTGATTATTCCTCCGATGTGTTATTTTATCGAATTATGGAAGTGATATTGTATTCTAGCCCCTGCGTGGGTATGTGTTCTGGGCAAGGATCTTGTATGTATTGTTCTGTGTGTTGTGATATAAGACCATATCGGTCTAATGGTCCTTTATGTAGCCATGTCGGCATGTGAAGTGATGCATTGTTTTGTATTTAGCCTGGTAGATCCTCGCGGAGAGGGTCCGCGACGCTGTAATATTCCCGAGTGGTTTGGGGGTGTTACACTTGGTCACCTGGACCAACCTGCAAAGGATAAACTTACAGAGAACAAATCCACAACGGCCAAATTACTAGAGAAGGTGACATCTGAAACATCCTCATACAGAGGACCCTATGATTCAGATGAAGCTAAGTCAGATGCAGCTGACACAAATGCAGCTGAGTTACCTGCTCAGACCCTACCTGAAGAAACATCAGCTGAGATTCCACCTGCACAAATCACAATTGACATCCCTGAAAAGTCACCTGCAACCGAGGTCATTGCAACTACACCTGAAGTCACACCTGCAGATGACTCAGATAGTGACAACATTCCTCTCTCTAAAATCTTAAAGATAAAATCACCTGAAAGAGAAGAAGTTGTCCACATTTCATCCTCACCCGAACAGTACTAGTGGATTACTCATCAGAGTCCTCAGAGGAAATGCTAGAAAGAAAGGACTAGTGGATTACTCATCAGAGTCCTCAGAGGAAATGCAAGTAGCTCTCATCTCTACTGCAGATCAACCAACTAACACTTCTTAGCTGGTCCATCAAGTAGTCCCACTCCTAATTCTTCTAAGTATCACTGAAGAAGAGGAGGCAGAAGAAATTATTGAGGAGCAATATACTGGATACTCCTTCAACCTCAAGGAGAACAACCCCTTGAATCTTACCAAAGCTCAACTAAAATTGGTAAGACAACAAGTTCTCAAGTATTCTTTTGTCAACATTTACAAGGAATGGATAGAGTTGAAAACTTTTAGCTTCCCTCACCTAAGAGAGTTTGTTGAGATAAATGGATGGGATCAACCCATAGTCACAGAACATATCATCATGGCCTTCTGTCTGAGACAAATGTGAGGTTACTGGAAGAGAACTGATCCATTTCAAATTTTAAGCAAAATATGGACCGGTTCATCCTTAATGTTATGGAAGGAGTAGCACAAGGAAAAACCTTGGATGATGAGGAGAAATCTGATGAAAGAGGAGAAAAGAATGAAGAAAGAGAAGAAGAAATAGTTGAAAAGAAAAAGGAAGAAGAAGTTGAAAATAAAGAAGAGGAGAAGGACAAGGAAGAAAAGGAAGAAAAAGAAGAAAAAGTTGAAAAGAGGACTGAAAAACAAGAAGAGCGGAAGGAAGAAGAAGTTGAAAATAAAGAAGAGGAGGAAGAAAAGGAAGAAAAAGAAGAAGAAGAAAAAGGAGAAGAAGGAAATAAAGAGGCTAAAGATGATGAGGACCATGATCAGAATGCACCCGATCATGCCTCCAGCTCAACACATCCCACAACTGATGATGAACCAGGACAGCCAGAAAAAATCCGAACTGATCAAAAAGCAGCTGACAGGAGAATATCATCTGAAAAATTCACTGCTAGGAAATCAACTGTAGAGGAGAGCTCAGTACAAAACACTGCCCATGAAAAGGCACCTAAAATTCAATTGCCTTCAAACTTTACTGAGCTGATCAGATCAATGGTGGAAGAAACTATTGCTAAACTCCTGGCAACCGAAGTGAAACCTGAACTGCTGTCCCTGCATGAAAAGATGGACTCTCTTCTTAACAAGAAGGAACCCTCTCCACGCCTTCATCCTGGCATGGCAGACTTCATGCAGAAGGTGGAGGAGCAGCTGGCAAAGTTTCTTGATGCTGGCAAAAAGGGGGAAGAGATGAGAAAAGGGAAGAGTTGAGAACTAAGAAAAGACAGGAGGCACTACTTTTGGTCCATGGAACTTCAAGTACCTTGAAAAGGAAGAATACAGCTGCACCATCAGAAGAACCAGCAGCTAAAAATAAAAGAACCAGACAAGATCCAAATGTGCCTCTGAGCTGGGAAGGAAAGGAATTATATTATGTTGAGGAATTTATGCCAGAAGAAGCTGAGAAGAAATGGGGGATTGCCAAGAAACATTTCTTAGAAAAATACTATCTCTATGAAATCCTCCAAGACCCAGACTGCACTCCTCAACAAATCTTCATTGACTTCATGGAGATAAACTATCCAAATCTGTGCGAAATACTGAAGAGGGTGGCTGAAGAAACATTCAGTGCTTATCATAGAATCCTTAATTTCAGACCACAAGATCCTCCAATTGGCTTTAATAGGAAGCTGGATGATGAAGCACTTTAGAGGGAGATAAAGAATCTCAACATAACGAAAATATACTTCCCCTAAAGATCAAGAGTTTGCTTCTTTAATAGTCAAGAAGGAATATGGGTTAGTTCCAGTAGTGCAAAAATCCATAGGAGCAAAGCTATTAAAGTCACTCCCTCCAGCCAGAACCAGAGGAAGAGGAAGAGGGAGATAAAATTTTGTAAATTTACTTGTAATTTTCATTTTACTTGTAATTTTCATTCAAAGTCTATATTGTAATCTGTAATACTAAAATCTTATAACAGTCAACTTGAATGACAACTACTAGTTGTCTCAAAAGGACCGAGTTTGATTGTGTTTTGCACTTTACTTTATTATGTGCAGACTTGTTTACATGTGAACATTAAGTTTTACCATCATCAAATTAGGGGGATTTGTTAGGAATATTATTTTAGATTTTGATGATGTCATCCCTGTTTTCATGATTATTTCAAATGGATGTACTTGGCATTGTAAAGAAAAAACTAATGAGTATCTTCTATAGGCTTTAAAAAGATTAAGATAAGTGTTTATCATATTGATCATATAGAAATTTGGCTAAGTATAGAACTGACAAGATATCAGGCGAGTTACTATCAGGCGAGTTTTTGGTCAACCGAAATATCAGAGAGGTTTGACCAACATAAGTATCAGGCAAGATACTATCGGGCGAGTTTTTGGTCAACAGAAATATCAGAGAGGTTTGACCAACATAAGTATCAGGTGAGATACTATCAAGCGAGTTTATTACCAGACGCACTTTCAGATATAGAAAATATCAGGCAAGTTCTTACCCCAACTGGAAGCAGACGAGTTTTCGGTCAAACAGTAATATCAGCTCAGGGTTGACCACAAACGAGTTTTTATCAGTCGAGGTTTTCCGTCAAACTAAATATTAGAGAAGGTTGACTAAACAAGTACTACAGCCAAGTCTGTGCATCTGAATAGCAGCCCAGCCCATGTCAGCAAGCGTTGAAAATTCAACAAAAAAGGCAAGACACATGCGAATGTAAAAGTCAAGGGATAAAGTGATTGATTCCCGGAAGTTAAGGAATTCTTTATTCCTAAAGATTAGTGCCCAGAAGACTTTCCAATTATAGTAATCAAGAAAAGCGGCGCAACCGGAAGTGCATCTTCAAACAGTTAGATTTGAAGAAAGAGACAAAGCCTTGCAAAGAGATGAAAAGATAATCAATGAAGTCCACTCTCCAACGGATAGAATTGTTACAAGAGATTCAACGGATATGAAGAAGCTCAAGAATCATACTATAAATATCTGAAGACAAATTGAGCAGAAGTACGATGCAAACAATATTTACAAGCGAACAAATCAATCAAAGCAATCAAAGCAAATCTATAGCATCGTGAAGATATAATGTCTAAAGTTTTATACAGAGAAGCTCTTAAGTTGGAGAAGACAACCCTCTTGCCTTAAAGATCTGAGTACGAGGTACTTCTTTGAACGAGGTTCTTAGAAGTTCAAGGTTGTAAACGCATCCATGGGTTCCTGATTGGAGGGTGATAGACATCTTACGAGTTGTTGAGGCATCCACGGGTTTTCGATCAAGAGGTGCTAGGCAGCCAAAGGGAGTTGCAACGGCCACGGGTTTCCACTGGTTGGAAACTGTTGTAACAGAATTCATTGTAACCACCTCTGAAACCACTATAAGTGATTTGGGATTTACTGCTTTATCATCATACTTAACAGCTCAATACATATTTGTTGTTCCATTTTATATTCAGTTGTTCGTCCGCAATATAGTTTACAGCTGACAAAGGTTACCTGATCAGACGAGTAATTTTAGCTGATCTTCCTACATATATGTTCTTTAAACAGTTGAATTTAGTATGTGAACAGTCTATTCACCCCCCTCTAGACTGTACACTGAGTATCCGTGACCTATATGAAATCTATGTGACAGAATCGAGGTGAGTCATGTCCGAGTATACTAATCCCATTAACATACCTATAACATGTGCTCTCACTAATACTTAGTGAATATATGCACCCAACATGTCAAAGTACATGTTATACAAGTCTTGACTAAACTTAATGCCTAGTTAAATTTTATCTATTGCGAACGAGTTAAGCATTTGAGGCATAACACTTCCAGTGTCTATTTCCTTATCTCATAGGAAGTGTAGTGTTCAGTCTTACATTCAAGGACTATATTCCTACATACCAAATTATTAAGCCAACAACATACAATAATATATAACAAACAAATGCCTTTCATAGATATATCTAATGTTCATAATTAAAATACAATGCTCTAGTCTCTCATCCTCTGAGTGGCATTAGAAGGAATACTCCTAACAACCTCCCACTTTACCTCAATGACACAAACTATGGTATCTAGTACCCATCATTTCCATATGTCGTTCTGGGACCATCTGAGATAGTGGCTTGGTCAGTGGATCAACAACATTGTACGTTAAGTCTACTCTTTGAAGTAGAACATATCTCTTCGAACCATCTCCCTCATGAGACGATATTTCCTCTCAATATATTTGAAATTATGGTGAGACCTAAGCTCCTTATCCTGCACAACAGCTATGCTGTTATCACAGAAAAGCGCTAAGGGCACTCCTCATCAGGGACCACTTGAAGTTCTTCAGAAAAATTCTTAATCCAAAATGATTTATTTGCAGCCTGCAATTCAGATTTACAAGTGGAATACCATCGTGCTTTGATTGGATCTTCTACAAGATACTATTCCACCATTCAAAGTAAAAATATAACCTGAAGTGGACATGTTCTTGTCCCTCTTTCGAAAAATCTGAGTTCGTGCAACCTTCCACTTTTAGTTCTCCACCATCGTATGTATGAACTAAAGATAATAGTTGTAAGGTAATTAAGAATGTCCTCTACGACAGTCCAATATTCCTGTAAGGATACATCCCATATTGAAGAAGTATGAAATTTATATCTTACTTATAAGATGCTCACCCATTACTATTGGGCACCAATATCTTCCATGGATTTCTGGGTTGGCATGTGGTAGGCCTAGTTGATCCAAGATGTTGTGTGTCTGGTGGCCAGTGTGTGAGCTACATGTAGTAGTTTGGGCTTTTGGGCTCGGGTCACTACAAATATGTTAGGAATATGCTCTCGAATGGCACTCAGGGGATGAGAGAGAAGGGGTATTGTACTTGTATTTATGGAATTATCAATAAAAGGCAATATGATTCATTCACTGTTTACTGTATTTCAAATGCATTCTTGGTTTGGTAAACATTGAAGTGAAGTCCATGTAAATAGGAGTGAACATTCTACTATCATTATCGGATAAGAGAAAATGTACTGGAAGTGTTTAAAGATTATTTACATAAACCGTTCGCAAGTCGATAAACTTAATTTGGCATTAAGTTTTGAGTAAGACTTGTATAACTGATGTTAGGACATGTGCATGTCTTGATAGCATAGTTGTAAGTATATTGGTGGGACCAGTGTACTCGAACACGACTCATACTTGATTCAGTCACACGGTACTCAATCTTGGGGAGTCGATGACAAATCAAAAGGTTGTTTTAGTATACGTGGACCTTTTACTTGAGGGTTCAATAAAAGATGTGCCTGTGATGTTTAGTTTGTCATTAGAGTAGTTAGACTCATTTGCTTTATCGCTGAGTCAACCTCCAAGTGCGGACTATACGGGCAGGTAGCAGTCTTTACTGTACGCCAAGAAAAGATTATATCTCCTATTAGTGAGTAGGCGAATGTCCTATACGGTTAATGGTAAATAGGATCATAAGTCTTTGGCTAAAGCATTCTGATCTAGTCGTATTAGATATAATTGTAATTAGTTGGTCTTGATTTACATTAACACATGTATAGTGTCTAGTCAACAGTAGGGTTTGACTTTACCGTGACCCTAAGACTTGACTAGGAGATCTGATGAAGGGTCTATATGTAAATGGTATTCACGACATAATGGTTCTGGAATGATCCCTTCATTCGTTCTCAGTCGGGGTTTATGGTGCGGCCTACTAGGCTGGCTAAGTGCTGCCTGCACTCATTGTGTAATATCCGCATTTTTCCTTTCTCTTGATTTTCTCGTCTTGGTGTTGTTTTTGGCAACTCGCTCGTAACCGTATTGACATTTCGAGGATATTTAATATTGGACTTTTTGTCGTTCGAGCTTGTTTCGGACTCATTTTGCTCGATTCAGTGTTTTATGATGTCTTCGTTGCTATTTCAGGTATTCTCATAAATCGTCGTTCAGAACCGCCGTTTCGGGGTTGCCGAGGATCCATCTCATGTTGTTATGCATGTTGTGAGCTTTTGTTTGGTGTTTCGACCATGTATCGTACATTTCGGATGTTTTGGGCCGTTTCGTAATTTCCCAAAGTTTTGGGATAATTACGTTTGTTGTTGTTTTACGAACCTTTAGGTAGTCGGGAATATGTTTTCTTTTAACACTTTCATTCATCGCCTCGAATCCTTTCCGTTCGTACCATCATGAATTGTTCACCGTTGAATTTCGACTCTTTTCGGTACCCCCCCTCCTGTCTAATTCTGGCCTGTACTCCCCAGGAAGGGATGTTACGTACGTAACACACCTTTTGGGTACGTACGTAACGACCTGTGCATAATGGTACAGGCATTTCTGCCTTTTTGGTTACGTACGTAAGGACCTTATGTCTTACGTATGTAACGCAGCTTACGTACGTTAGCAAGTGGTGGCTAACGTACATAACGCGGCCTGGGTTTATAAACCCAGGAGTTGACCGATTTCGGCCATTATCATTTCTACTCCTCCCCATCTGACTCCTAGGCGATTTTCTTGGCATTTCCGGCAATTTGAAGCTTTGTAACTCCGAACCATCATCTTCTTCGAGTTTTTGGAGTATATTATCAACATCTAATCGTGTTCTTCGTCATTAATCCGAGGTAAACTCCTAAAACCTTGTTTTGGGTAAATTGGGGGTTTTCACGTTTTCATCCGACTCGTTCCGTATGATAGATTAATTCATGATGAGTATGATTAATCTTGTTGGTATTGTTGGTTTTCCTACGGATTCATGGTATATTTCGTGGTATTTTTGTAATCGAGAGGGTTTGGTTGTGGTCCGCCCTCGTTGTTGTTTTTATACGAATATACATGAATCGTAGGCGGGTTTAGGGGTGTATTCCAATTCCGTATTCGTTTAGGATTGGTTGTGATTGTGTTCTTCGAATCGTTAGGTTTGGTTTCGTTGGTTCCTAGCGTTCGTCGGTGAATTTCCTTTCCGTTCGTTGCGTCATCAATTATTCAAGGCAAGTATTTTTTGGAAACCTTTATGCTTAACGTGAAATGGTAATGTATATTGTGTGTGATTTGCTCACCCCGGGAGGGTCTGACATGTGCATTTGGGTCTACTTATTTCCTTTGTCCATTTCGATATGGTTGTTCCCACAGTTTTAAACTTATAGATTGTACTCGCGAGTACTAGGCTTTTCGTTTCAAACTCCGTATTGTATTGCTTTAAATTGTCACGTTGTTGGTTGATGCTTATTTTGCCGGTTTCTCCGGGCATATCTTTATATGTCATATTATTTAATTGTGTATCCTCGCTAACCAAGATGGTTAGTCGAGTGGAGTTTTCCTATTGTAGCCTGGTGGGTCCCATGTAGGCTCACGGCGTAGAACATATTCCGAATATCTCGGGTATTACGGTGCATGTGGCCTCTGGGGCCGATACTAATGGGTACGGCCACCAAGTGGACTTGGGTGCGTGTGTTGATGTTCTTCCACCTGGGACGGTTCGACGGACCTCCGGGGCCGATACTAATGGGTACGGCCGCGAAGTGGTTTCCCACCGGGACGGTCCGACGGCGCCTCGGGGGGCCGATACTAATGGGTACGGCCACGGGTTACCAAGTGTGGTTTCGTGATGTTGATGTTTTGATGATTAATTGTGATATGTCCGAGTATCACAATGCTTTGCACTCGGGGTCGAGTTACTTGATTTATCGTGTCTTGGTGTTTGGCTAGAATGGCATAAGAATAATGTGTTATGTGTAATGTGTCCTTGTAAGTGAATTGCAGTGGATGATCGGGTCGTGGGCCCTGTGTTTTGTGATCGAAATGGTTGGGCCGTGGACCCCGTGTCTTGTTAATGGATTTGCATTTTTGGAAAAATGAACTTTGGGGCTGTGACCCTAAGTGGCTTTCGAGGAATTCAGAACTTTCTATTTCAAATGTTTTCAAAACTCCCGAGATTTGTAAGTGTTTTCAAAGAGCTTACTTGTTTCGTTTCTAGTTTCAAGACTTGAACTATTTTTTAACCAAATAATATATCTCGGGAAGTCTTTCGTTGTATTCTCGGAATGTGTTGTGTATGGCTCGTATTTGCACTTTATACTTGCACTAGCGAAACATTGGAGTTTTGCTAACCCCCGAGTAATCGGGGGGGTGGATATCTGTATTGTGTCCAGGTACATGCAGATTTTCGGGAGCAAGACACAGGATCGGTACGAGGAATGATGAAAGACGAATGATACTAATCACATGAAGGCTAATTTTGGGTTCAGTTAGTCGGAGTCCATTGTATTGTCTTTTTCGCTGTCGTATTGCCTATGTTATGAAGTATTTTACCCTTGTGTGGGTACGAGTCTGGATAGAGTTATGTATTTTTTTTTATTTTTAAGACAGTGACAAAAGACCAAATCGGTCTAATGGTTCGCGATTTTGTCATGTCGACATGTGATGTATTATGTTGTTTCGATGTTTAGCCTGGAGGATCCTCACAGAGAGGGTCTGCGGCGTGTAATATTCCCAGTTAGATTCTGGGGGTGTTACATTTATGGTATCAAAGCTTAGGTTGCGGAAACCTAGGCTGTCGGGTCCAGTCGTGTATTGTTGGGTCTTGTCTTGTCAGATTGAGTCTGACTGATGTCGTGTCGCGACGCGTCGTTTGGGATGTCGGTCGTGATTAGTATCATGGTGCAACCATCATCTTCGTGCGATCTGTGGATGTAAGTCTCCCTACTACATGTTGTACCACGAGCTATATGAGCCTGTGTGATTCTGTGTTATGTAGTAGTATTTGAAGGTGCATCGTGAGTAAGTGACATATATTTGTCGATTCTCGTTTTGTGCTAGAATGAAGAGTGATAATGCTAAATGTATCCTTGTATGAACTGTTTTTCTTGCAAGAGTAACAACCTTGGAATTTTAAGTTTTCGAAAGGCTTTCGGGGAGTCGTAATTTTTTTAAATGTTCTCCAAGGGAGGAAAATTTTTGATTTTTGTATGATGACCTCAAGGTCAAAATTTTTGAGACTTCATCTACCGATATTTCAGTTTCATCTCATACTATAAGTTTTCAAAACACGAGTTTTTAACTCAAATATGGTCTACAAAATATACTCAAGCCGTGACTCTCGTTTGTAACTTTCTGGTTTCATGAATGTTAGTCAGAAGATGTGTATTGATGATACTCTCATTGTTGGGCAGTGATGCCAGTTCTATGATTAAAATAGTAACGTGAATGTTGAGTCCATCGGTATGTATGTGTTGAGGTAGTCCTCTTTATTGAGAAGTAAAATTTTCGTTTTTGTAGGATGATTTTCTTTTGATGGTTGCTTGTGAGATGTTATAATTATGTGAGTCGATGACATTTAGACTCGTATGTGGTTACTTATTTGTAACATTCGAGTCTAGTATTACCTAATATATGTTTGCAATCGTGTTGTCGATTAGAGCAGTTAGCGCAGGCTTGGTACGAGGCTAACATGCGCTAACGTGGCATGTTTAACGCACGCTAATCTTTGTTGTAACGCGCGCTAATCAGCATGGGCAAAGGCTATGGAACCGGATTTTTAGCCGTCAGGTCTATGTTTTGCAGTCAATCATCTTCGACGGTATTCTATGTGTGTTGTCTAGTGATGCAACTGTTGTGTGGGAATAAGTGTTAGAACTTTTTGTAGCGCTAGGTGATAATTGATTTTGTTTAAATTATGTCTGCTGTGTGTGTGTTTGAAAATGCCACCCTGAAAATTTCATAAAGTTTCGACGATTCAATTAATCGGCGGCTCTGTGCGTACTTTGAAAATTATTTAGAATTGGCGAGCCGGCCTCGGATTCTCAAATAAAACCTCGACGGTATTTGAAAGAGTTGTTTTAAAGTACATGTAGACATTTTGTAAAATATTACCGTCGTTGATTTTTGTGTAGTGTTGAGAGGATTTTCGAAAATGATTTTTGACGTATTGTTGTATTCAAATAATCCAAGTACATGATTTCAGAAATCTTTCACATCATAAAATCTTTATTTTCAAAAATCAATACAATTTTTATTTTCAACAATATACTGTGGAAGATAAAGAATCTTACTCGATTTAAAACTTCAAACTCGGGTTTAGAAAAGTGTTCTATACTGAGCCAGTTATCGTGCGTGATCTTGAATCACTCTATAATGATGATGTTTAAAAAAAATATTGTTTTGCAAGTGATGTCAAATGAGACGGTTAAAGTCCGTCGTATACGTTTTTGATGAAACAAACCGAGGTACCAAAAATACTTTCAAGGTTTTATTTTGAATAGCGCACGAATCCAAGGATTTCCAAATGAAATAATTTAAAAGGATACCTCATGGATTTTCTTTTTTTAGTTGTTATCAATTACCTTATGTGTTATGTCGTGCTGGGTTGGCACTTTAGCATATTATTTTCGCGAAGTTGTGCCATCGTATCGAGTGAGAATCCGCTTAGTATGTCTAGGGAGAGAGGATACGGTCGTGACCGCGGTATAGTTAGTCGTGGAGATCAGATGCGGGACCAAGAGGATATGGCCGGGAAAGTTGCTACTCCAGCACTTCATTCTCGTTGCTTAGGTTTCGGGGACGAAACCTCTTTTAAAGGTGATATGATGTATTATCCGCAATTTTCGATTTTCGGTAAATTTCCTTTTTGGAAGGAGTCCATTTTAACGGATCGTCTGTGACCGTTTCGTCCTTCTGTGAATGTTTCATTCTACACTTGTTAACATCCGAGTTCGTTTCGGTGTCGTTTTGCTGAGTTTCGTGCATTTTGGCGACTTTTCCGCATTTGAGATCGATTCTTGCGAATCCCGTTTGAAATTGTTGTTCGTATTTCCCCGTAAGTCCGTTTAACCTTGTTAGACGTTTTGTGAAGTTCGGTTTGGTTATACGTTTTCTTATCGTGATGTTTCAGGCGTTGGGCCATTTTGTAATTTCCCAAAGTTTTGGGGTGGTTGCCTTCGTATCGTCTTTCCCGATCTTCAAGTTATCGGAATCATGTGTCATTTAGAGTTGCTCTGCCTGGATTGTTTCATATTTTAAGTTTCGGGACGAAACTTCTTTTAAGGAGGGTAGAATGTAATACCCGAGATTCTCAGTTCCGGTTATTTCTGAATTTTTGTCGATTGCGCCGTTCATTTTGTTCTGTTGGCGATTTCTTGAGATTTTCCCCTATGTTGGGTACGGCACGATATACCGTGTTGTGGTGTTCGTAGGGTATGACTTATCGTTGCGTAAGTCGAGCTAATAGTATGTCTTGCTTTGTTATGTGTTCGTTTTCGATTTGGATCGTTGGTGTTGTCCGTTAGTGTTTCGTTGCATGTTGAATAATTATTGTTTTGTCGAGGAGTATCGTTTTTGTGCATTTGGTCGACTTTGTAAGATCACCACCGGCGCTTATAAAGTCTAAATATTCTGAAACTTTGCAATGTGATAGAGCATCAAACTAGCTTTCCAATGGTTCAAACGGCGAGTCAATCGGAGTCCGGACGAAGGAGTTATGGTCGTAATAGCAAAGACTACTCACTGTATAATTAGCGCACGCTAAATACATATATTAGCGCGCGCTAACGGATCTGGCAGAGGGTTCTGGACTGCATTTTACAGCCGTTAGCGCACGCTACACATACCTTAGCGTGCGTTAATCGCTGATGATATATATAAGATCACAGAGGTCAACTTTCGTCATTTCTTCCTCCCCTTTCTTCCTTCCGGCGATCTAGACGATCTTGAGGGCGTATAAGCATGGATTTTGGCCTGATATCATCACCCATCAATATCTTTGAGTTCCTAGTACGGATTTAACAACATCCCAACATCTTTCGCCATTTTAATTGAGGTATTTTCTTCTTAAAACCCTACTTTCGGGATAATTTGGGGTTTATCGTGATTTCATGATTCCAATCCGAAATTGTTGATTCCCTTGTTGTTATCTAGTCTTGTTTATCTTAACCCCCAGTTTGGAGTTTCGTTTTCATATTTTTATCGGGTTGATTTATGTTCTTGAGATATTTTGGGGTTTTCCTTTTCCTTTCAATTCTGGGCCGATTATGAAGAATTGGTCATGTAATTCTTGTTGTATTGGTTGTAATCTACGGATTAGTAACTCATTTATCGACTTCATCTCACCCGGAACATGATTTTGGCTTTCTTGGAACGAACCCTTGAACCCTTGTAGTTTCTTAGTGTCGATTGAGATTTCATTTAGTGTTGTTGATTCGTAGCGGTGTTATTCTCGTGGTGATTGTGTTGTTATTGATTTTTCGTGAAGGTGGTCGGTTTTTGGGGCTGTTTCGGGGCTGTTTTGGGGCTGTTTCGGCCGGGCTGTTTTGGGACTATTTTGGGCTGTTTTTGGCCGCTTTGGATCAATTTTAGAAATTTGTTCGGCCGAGCCGCTTTCGTTGGAGTATTCAAAAATTGATTTCGAGGCAAGTATCTTGCCCATACATTACGTGTTTTGTGGATATAATGGTTGCTAAGTGTCGATATGTGCTAAATAAATATTTAAAATCAATTTTCAAAAGAATCGGTATATTTACCATCATGGTTTTCGTAAAGGTGACCCGTGTGGGTCGGGAATTAATATGCTTAGTTGATTATGTGTGCTAGTGTCGAGTATATGATCACCTTACTTTCGTGTGATGTCATTATGTATGATTATGGCATCGTAAATGTAAAGTGTAATTCTCTTGTCAAGTTATGTGCTTGGAGTCACTTGGTTATGGATGAATATGTTAGTTTTTGTGATATTGGTTGTGTCGTTCGGTGCTGTTGAGATCTTGTGCTCCCTTGTGAATTGATATAGTTCTGGGTCGTGAGTACGTGTTGGATAATATGGCCATTCTAGCAAGGTACCTCGACTATATATATTTTGTGTGTTTGACCTTTGAGAGTTTTGGTTTTGTAATCTGTGAGTTGTTACTCTTCCACCTGGGGATGGCATTGTAATATCCGCATTTTTCTTCCCCTTGTATTTTTCTTTTTCGGCCCGATAGTAGTGACCCTCGTGTATCTTTCAGTGTATCTTTTCTATTATCTATGGATTTTATCCCCGTTATTGTTGAGCGGAACCGCCGTTTCGGGGTTGCCGTGGGTCCATTCTATGTTATGATGCCCGTTGAGATGTTCCGTTGGATGTTTCGTTCACCTTCCGGTGTTTTGAACCGTTCATATTTCATACCTAGCGCACGCTATTTTTTCTGCATAGCGCGCGCTAGGGGTCCCTTAGTAGCGCACGCTACGCTACGTTTGTTTAAATGGCCGCGCTAGCGAGTAGCCCTGGGAGTGGCAGTGCTGTTTTTCCATCCTTCTGGACTAGCGTATTAGCGTATGCTACATATGCTAGCGCACGCTAATGTCGAGAGGCTAGCGCACGCTGATGATGCCCGGTAGCGTGCGCTAGCGTGAGTGTCCAAGATCTTGGATGCTTACTACTGAACCCGGTCAGGTGCCAGTTAGCGCACGCTACGCTTGTATGGTAGCGCACGCTAACGGATCAGTTAGCGCACGCTACGCTTGTATTGGTCGATAGCGCGCGCTACCGAGAGGTTATTAGCGCACGCTACGTTTCGAGTAGCGCACGCTAACGGCCAAAAGTCTGGCTACTGGACTGGACGCTAACTATTTTGGCCTGTAATTTTTCCCCGTTAGCGCACGCTAACCTTGAGGATTAGCGCACGCTAACACTCCCTGGCTATATAAACCAGGGAGTTGACCGAGATAATCATAATTTCTCATTTCTTCCTCTCTCCTCGGCGAAGGCGATTTTCTTGGCGATTTCTTCCTCCAATCATCTCATCCAACATCTTTCTTGAGTTCTTGGAGTATTATAACAACATCAACACGAATCTTTGATCCTAATCCAAGGTAAATCTCTTAGAACCCTACTTTTCGATAAATTGGGGGTTTTGGGATTTTCTTCCGATCCGTTCCGTTTTGTTGATGGATTCATGATGAATATGATTAATCTTGTTGGTATTCTTAGTTTCCCTACGGATTCATGGTATATTTCGTGATTTTTACGGAATCGAGAGGGTTTGGTTGTGGTCCGCCCTCGTTGTTGTTTATATACGAATATACATGAATCGTAGGCGGGTTTTCGGGTGTATTCCAATTCCGTATTCATTTAGAAATGGTTGTGATTGTATTCTTTGAATCGTTAGGTTCGGTTTCATTGGTTCCTAGCGTTCGTCGGTGACTTTCCTTTCCGTTCTTCGCGTCGTCAATAATTCAAGGCAAGTATTTTTGGAAACCTTTATGCTTAACGTGGAATGGTAATGTATTTTGTGTGTGATTTGCTCACCTCGTGTTGGTCCGACGGGATCAAGGAGGGAATCGAAAGGGTTGAGTCCTCGATTCATGAGTTTGTATAGCTAGCCAGCGCGGGAGGGTCCTTCGAGGCCTCGTGCGGGAATCTATGATATTACTCTGTTCCCAAGGCGATGCATGTGCGTGTTTTGTTTTATAATATAGCCAGCGCGGGAGGGTCCTTAGAGGCCTCGTGCGGGAATTTATGATATTACTCTGTTCCCAAGGCAAATTGTTTGACTGTTTGTTTCCGGAAAAGACATGTCTGGTTTTGACTTTTGAAATTGATATTGGTGCATGTACTATGAAATGTGTAAGCGATTGGTTTGCCTTGATTACTTGTACTCGCGTAATTGCTAACCCCTTTGGGGACCCGTTTTGGGGAAATTCTTGTTATGGATTTCAGGTTATGATTATCCGGACGAGCGAGCACCGTGACGACGAGGATGTTGGCTGTGGTCGTTGACATGTGCATTTGGGTCTACTTATTTCCTTTGTCCATTTCGATATGGTTGTTCCCACAGTTTTAAACTTATAGATTGTACTCGCGAGTACTAGGCTTTTCGTTTCAAACTCCGTATTGTATTGCTTTAAATTGTCACGTTGTTGGTTGATGCTTATTTTGCCGGTTGCTCCGGGCGTATCTTTATATGTCATATTATTTAATTGTGTATCCTCGCTAACCAAGATGGTTAGTCGAGTGGAGTTTTCCTATTGTAGCCTGGTGGGTCCCATGTAGGGGTCTACGACGATGTAACATATTCCGAATATCTCGGGGTGTTACAGAAAATGGTATCAGAGCACTAGGTTTATGGATACCTAGGCTTGTCGGTTATTTGGGTCTAGTCGTGTTTTGTTTTGCACATTGTCACACCGCTGCCGGCATCTCAGTACTTCCAGTGCTCGTAAGTTTCCTTACCCGCTTGTGTGCTTTCACATACTGTATTTCGTTTCTTGAACCGTGGTTATTCTCCCTCTTTTGCTTATCATCGTAGTTGTTTTTTTTTTCCTTCCTTACTCATCCTCGACATGCTCCTGTTATCTTTTAACACCAGTATGGATGCCGGAGGAAACCGTGGTCGTGGTCGTGGCCGTGGACGCGGCCGAGGACGTGGGGCAGCCGGTGGGGCAGCCACGTCGCACTCTTCAGGAGCCGGCAGTACCGGCGACCGTCACAGTCATGCTTCTTCTTAGGAGCGCGCCGATCTTGGTATTGCGGCTGTTATGCAACAAATGGTTAACCAAATGGCGGCTATAGCTCAGGTGGTCCAGAACCCCAACCAGGCCCATGCTAATCGGGGCGGAGCGGATCGCTGGCTTCAGGATGTCATCAAGATGCATCCTCCTCAGTTTTCGGGAGCTTCGGACCCGATCGGCTGGGAAGGGTGGATCAAGGAGATATCCAAAGTCTTCACTGCTACCAACTGCCCCGAGGACCGTAAGGTCCCTATTGCTCAATACTTTCTCACGGGAGATGCTACAGATTGGTGGGAGGCCGTCGGTCCCAAAGATCATGTTGCTTCGTGGGCCGAATTTCAAGAATTGATGGAGACCGAATATTGTCCGTGGCCGGTCAGGCAGGCCCGAGTGCATGCTTTCTATGACGCCCAACCACGGTATATTCCCGTATCCCAAGCGATTGCCGAATTTAACAAGGAGTTGGGTTATGTGAAGACCCAAGTTGTCGCTGAGAGCGACAAAATTTTCCATTTTTCCACGAGGATGAAACTGTCCATTCGGGACTACATGTCTGGACTCGTCTGCACTACCTTGAAGGATTATCAGAGTAGGGCCCTCGCTTATGATATGTCGGTGATGGCTAGTGATTTGGCTCGTGAGAGCAAGAAACCGAAGTCGGTCGGAAATTTTTCTGGTCCCAAGAGTGGGGGCCAGCAGAAATCTCTAGCTGCAAATATTTCTACGGGCGGTTCGGCTCATTTCTCTGGGAGCTTTCGGGGTGCCGCCGGAACCTCCACTCGTGAGCCCACATGTTTTAACTGTGGTGCACATGGCCATAGGAGCCGACAGTGTTCTCGTCCGAAGTTTACCTGTCATACTTGTGGACAGCTAGGCCACAAGGCCCCTTTTTGTGAGCAGATCAAACAGCTTCGCGGCGCCCGTTCTTCTCAACCAGTTCCGTTGGAGCCGAGTGTGAACCAGGGCTCATTTGCTCCGCCGCCCCCACCGAGTGCCGGCCGAGGTAAGGGTCGGGGTCAGCCCGCTAGGGGTGGAGCTTCCAGTGTCGGCTCCGCCCAGCCGCGTATATACGAGCTGAGGAGGGCCGATGACCCAGCAGCTGCCGTGGCGACAGGTACCGTTCGTATCCATTCTCATCCTGTCGGTGTACTTTTTGATTCGGGTACTATGCATTCATTTATTTCTCTAGAGTGTGTACGCCGTTTGAGTCTCGACTGCTTGTCACCTTGTGAGCCTTTCATCGTTAAACTTCCTAGCGGTGATAGAATTGTCGGTGATCGAGGAGTCCGGGACTGTTCTGTGATTATTTGTGAGAGGGCTTGGCTCTCTAACCTTATTGTCGTGGATATCGAGGGTGAGGATTTGATTCTCGGGGATGATTGGCTCGAGCGGCATGGCGCGATCATGAACTACCGCACGAGAATCATCACTATGTTAGCCGAGGACGGCACCGAACACTCTTTCGCAGGGCGAAAGAGGGGAAACCAGAAGTTCGTTATTAATGCCTTAAAGGCGATGAGTCTCCTGCGAAAGGGGTGTACTGGTTATTGGTGCTATGCCTTGAAGGCGGAGGATGGTGGAGTCGAGCTTTCGTTGATTCCAGTCGTTAATGAGTTTCCTGATGTATTTCCTGACGAGTTACCGGGATTGCCACCGGATCGTGAGGTTGAGTTTGCTATAGAGTTAGAGCCGGGCGCGGCTCCGATTTCGAAGGCGCCGTATCCTATGGCACCTTCAGAGATGGCAGAGTTGAAGAAGCAGTTGAGTGAGCTTCTTGAGTCAGGGTATGTTCGACCGAGCGCCTCGCCTTGGGGTGCACCGGTCTTGTTTGTGCGGAAGAAGGATGGTTCACTACGTTTGTGTATCGACTATCGCGAACTAAACAAAGTGACCATCAAGAACAAGTATCCTTTGCCGAGGATTGATGACTTGTTCGACCAGTTGCAGGGAGCTGTGGTGTTCTCGAAGATTGATTTGAAATCGGGGTACTATCAGCTTCGGGTGAGAGAGTCCGACGTGCCGAAAACAGCTTTTCGGACGAGATACGGACATTACGAGTTTGTAGTTATGCCTTTCGGGTTAACTAATGCGCCGGCGGTGTTCATGCAATTGATGAACAAAGTCTTTATCGAGTATTTGGATAAGTGTGTCGTCGTCTTCATTGACGATATTCTTATCTATTCGAGGAATGAGGAAGAGCATGCCCATCATCTGCGGATAGTGTTAGACATTTTGAGGACCGAGCAACTCTATGCGAAGTTCTCGAAATGTGAGTTCTGGCCAAGGAAGTGATGTTTTGGGTCACGTGATTTCACCAAGGAGTCCGTGTGGATCCGCAGAAAATTGAGGCGGTGTTGGATTGGGCATCGCCCACAAATGTGAAGGAGGTCCGTAGTTTCTTGGGTTTGGGCTACTACCGTAGGTTCGCCGAGGGTTTCTCAAAACTAGCTCGGCCACTTACACGATTACTCCATAAATCCGGAAGTTCGTGCGGACCGATGAGAGGCGATCGAGTTTCGAGGAGCAAGAAGCGTTTGACTTCAGCCCGGTTTTGGCGTTGCCATGTGGCAACGAGGATTCGCCGTTTATAGCGATGCTTCGGGTCGTGGTCTTGGGTGTGTATTGATGCGGACGGCAAGACCATTGCCTATGCGTCGAGACAGTTGAGACCGTATGAGCTTAACTACCCTACTCACGATTTAGAGTTAGCGGCGGTTGTCTTTGCACTCAAGATTTGGCGTCACTATCTTTTCGGCTCTGCATGTCAGATTTTCACCGATCATAAGAGTCTGAAATACATATTTACTCAGCGGGAGTTGAATATGAGGCAGAGGAGATGGTTAGAGCTGATTAAGGATTACGACCTCGAAATCCTTTATCATCCGGGCAAGGCCAACGTCGTGGCCGACGCCTTGAGTCGGAAACCGATTGCGTTGCGAACGCTTGAGGTCCTTACGCCCCAGTCTGAGCTTCGGCGGGCTCTGATCGAGTTAGATGTTGAAGTTTTGTTGCCTGGAGCTGTCGGGCAACTTTGTGCTCTAGAGATTTCGTCGTCTTTGATCGATGAAATTAAGCTGAAGCAATTAGAGGATCCGATGATTACTCAAATCCGAGAGAACGTTCTTAAGGGAAAGTCTCCTGGGTTTGTGATTCACGAGGATGGTGTTTTGAGATTCCAGAGTCGACTTTGTGTGCCGAACGATCCAGAGTTGCGACAGAGTATTTTGCATGAGGCCCATTCCACACCCTATTCCATTCATCCTGGTTCGAGTAAGATGTACAAGGACCTGAGGAGGAACTTCTGGTGGAATGATATAAAGGAGGAGGTCGCACGGTTTGTGGCGAGATGTTTGACTTGCCAGCAGGTCAAAATCAAACATCGGCCGGTCAAGTTATTGATCACTTCCCATTCCAGAATGGAAATGGGAAGATATATCGATGGATTTTGTTACGAGTTTGCCGAGATCGAGGTCGGGCATGAATATGGTATGGGTGGTTGTTGATCGTCTGACCAAGTCGGCACATTTTCTGGGCATCAAGGACACTTGGGGCCCGGAGAAACTGGCTCGTGTGTTTATCGCGCAGATTGTGAGACTTCACGGTACTCCGAAGTCTATTTTTTCGGATCGTGATGGCCGTTTTGTATCGCACTTTTGGCAGGCGGTGCATAAGGCGTTAGGTACCCGTTTGCATTTGAGTACCTATTTTCATCCCCAGTCAGATGGACAGTCGGAGCGCACTATCCAAACATTCGAGGACATGTTGCGTGCTTGTGCCCTCGATTGGAGTAGCGACTGGGAGGAGCACTTGCCATTGATCGAATTCACGTACAACAATAGTTGGCACGCGTCGATTCGGATGGCACCGTATGAGGCACTTTATGGGCGACGATGTCGATTGCCGATTTGTTGGAATGAGGCGTCCGATTTGGTCGGGACCGAACCGGATGTCGTTTTAGAGACGAGACGGAAGATAGAATTAATTCGAGAACGGATGTTGACTGCCCAGTCGGCGAAGTCATATGCCGATGTCCATCGTCGACCTTTAGAATTCGAGGTGGGAGACCACGTTTTGCTGAAGGTGTCGCCGACGAGAGGATTTTTCCGTTTCGGGAAGAAGGGGAAGTTGAGTCCGAGATTTATTGGACCCTTCGAGATTCTCGAGCGAGTCGGTGGGTTAGCATACCGTTTGGCGTTACCCCCGGCCCTGAGTCATGTTCATAACGTTTTTCATGTTTCCCAGCTGAGGAAATATGTCCCGGATCCTAGTCACATCATCGACTATGGGGAGATTGACGTTGCCGAGGATATTACTTTTGAGGAGCGTCCTTTGAAGATTTTAGAGCATCGGGAGAAACGACTGAGGCATAAGACCATCCCTTTGCTCAAGGTGCAGTGGTCGAGACATGGTGTCGAGGAGGCAACTTGGGAAACCGAGGAGAGCATGCGTGCTAGGTACCCTGAGTTGTTTGTTTCTTAAGTTTCGGGACGAAACTTGTTTTTAGAGGGGTAGAATGTAATATCCGCATTTTTCTTCCCCTTGTATTTTTCTTTTTCGGCCCGATAGTAGTGACCCTCGTGTATCTTTCAGTGTATCTTTTCTATTATCTATGGATTTTATCCCCGTTATTGTTGAGCGGAACTGCCGTTTCGGGGTTGCCGTGGGTCCATTCTATGTTATGATGCCCGTTGAGATGTTCCGTTGGATGTTTCGTTCACCTTCCGGTGTTTTGAACCGTTCATATTTAATACCTAGCGCACGCTATTTTTTCTGCATAGCGCGCTAGGGGTCTCTTTAGTAGCGCACGCTACGCTTGTTTAAATAGCGGCGCTAGCGAGTAGCCCCGGGAGTGGCGGCTGTTTTTCCGGCCTTCTCGACTAGCGTATTAGCGTACGCTACATATGCTAGCGCACGCTAATGTCGAGAGGCTAGCGCACGCCGATGATGCCCGTGGCGTGCGCTAGCGTGAGTGTCCGATCGGGCCGATTTACTCAACCCGGTCAGGTGCCAGTTAGCGCACGCTACGCTTGTATGGTAGCGCACGCTAACGGAACAGTTACAGCAAACTACACTTGTATGGTAGCGCACGCTAACGTATCGTGGGTTCGGCGCTTGCCACCGACTCGATCGATGTCCGTGTAGCGCACGCTATTGGTCGATAGCGCGCGCTACCGAGAGGTTATTAGCGCACGCTACGTTTCGAGTAGCGCACGCTAACGGCCAAAAGTCTGGCTACTGGACTGGACGCTAACTATTTTGGCCTGTAATTTTTCCCCGTTAGCGCACGCTAACCTTGAGGATTAGCGCACGCTAACACTCCCTGGCTATATAAACCAGGGAGTTGACCGCGATAATCATAATTTCTCATTTCTTCCTCTCTCCGCGGCGAAGGCGATTTTCTTGGCGATTTCTTCCTCCAATCATCTCATCCAACATCTTTCTTGAGTTCTTGGAGTATTATAACAACATCAACACGAATCTTTCATCCTAATCCAAGGTAAATCTCTTAGAACCCTACTTTTCGATAAATTGGGGGTTTTGGGATTTTCTTCCGATCCGTTCCGTTTTGTTGATGGATTCATGATGAATATGATTAATCTTGTTGGTATTCTTAGTTTCCCTACGGATTCATGGTATATTTCGTGATTTTTACGGAATCGAGAGGGTTTGGTTGTGGTCCGCCCTCGTTGTTGTTTATATACGAATATACATGAATCGTAGGCGGGTTTTCAGGTGTATTCCAATTCCGTATTCATTTAGAAATGGTTGTGATTGTATTCTTTGAATCGTTAGGTTCGGTTTCATTGGTTCCTAGCGTTCGTCGGTGACTTTCCTTTCCGTTCTTCGCGTCGTCAATAATTCAAGGCAAGTATTTTTGGAAACCTTTATGCTTAACGTGGAATGGTAATGTATTTTGTGTGTGATTTGCTCACCTCGTGTTGGTCCGACGGGATCAAGGAGGGAATCGAAAGGGTTGAGTCCTCGATTCATGAGTTTGTATAGCTAGCCAGCGCGGGAGGGTCCTTCGAGGCCTCGTGCGGGAATCTATGATATTACTCTGTTCCCAAGGCGATGCATGTGCGTGTTTTGTTTTATAATATAGCCAGCGCGGGAGGGTCCTTAGAGGCCTCGTGCGGGAATTTATGATATTACTCTGTTCCCAAGGCAAATTGTTTGACTGTTTGTTTCCGGAAAAGACATGTCTGGTTTTGACTTTTGAAATTGATATTGGTGCATGTACTATGAAATGTGTAAGCGATTGGTTTGTCTTGATTACTTGTACTAGCGTAATTGCTAACCCCTTTGGGGACCCGTTTTGGGGAAATTCTTGTTATGGATTTCAGGTTATGATTATCCGGATGAGCGAGCACCAGGACAGTACGAGGATGTTGGCCAGGGTCGTTGACATGTGCATTTGGGTCTACTTATTTCCTTTGTCCATTTCGATATGGTTGTTCCCACAGTTTTAAACTTATAGATTGTACTCGCGAGTACTAGGCTTTTCGTTTCAAACTCCGTATTGTATTGCTTTAAATTGTCACGTTGTTGGTTGATGCTTATTTTGCCGGTTGCTCCGGGCGTATCTTTATATGTCATATTATTTAATTGTGTATCCTCGCTAACCAAGATGGTTAGTCGAGTGGAGTTTTCCTATTGTAGCCTGGTGGGTCCCATGTAGGGGTCTACGGCGCTATAACATATTCCGAATATCTCGGGGTATTACAGGCATGTGGCCTCTGGGGGCTGATACTAATGGGTACGGCCACGGAAGTGGACTTGGGTGCGTGTGTTGATGTTCTTCCACCTGGGGACGGTTCGACGGGACCTCTGGGGGCCGATACTAATGGGTACGGCCGCGGAAGTGGTTTCCCACCTGGGGACGGTCCGACGGGGCCTCTGGGGGCCGATACTAATGGGTACGTCCACGGGTTACCAAGTGTGGTTTCTGTGATGTTGATGTTTTGATGATTAATTGTGATATGTCCGGAGTATCACAATGCTTTGCACTCGGGGTCGAGATACATTATATATCAGGTCTTGGTGTTTGGCTAGAATGGCATAAGAATAATGTGTTATGTGTAATGTGTCCTTGTAAGTGAATTGTAGTGGATGATCGGGTCGTGGGCCCTGTGTTTTGTGATCGAAATGGTTGGGCCGTGGACCCCGTGTCTTGTTAATGGATTTGCATTTTTGGAAAAATGAACTTTGGGGCTGTGACCCTAAGTGGCTTTCGAGGAATTCAGAACTTTCTATTTCAAATGTTTTCAAAACTCCCGAGATTTGTAAGTGTTTTCAAAGAGCTTACTTGTTTCGTTTCTAGTTTCAAGACTTGAACTATTTTTTAACCAAATAACATATCTCGGGAAGTCTTTCGTTGTATTCTCGGAATGTGTTGTGTATGGCTCGTATTTGCACTTTATACTTGCACTAGCGAAACAGTGGAGTTTTGCTAACCCCCGAGTAATCGGGGGGTGGATATCTGTATTGTGTCCAGGTACATGCAGATTTTCGGGAGCAAGACACAGGATCGGTACGAGGAATGATGAAAGACGAATGATACTAATCACACGAAGGCTAATTTTGGGTTCAGTTAGTCGGAGTCCATTGTATTGTCTTTTTCGCTGTCGTATTGCCTATGTTATGAAGTATTTTACCCTTGTGTGGGTACGAGTCTGGATAGAGTTATGTATTTTTTTTTATTTTTAAGACAGTGACAAAAGACCAAATCGGTCTAATGGTTCATGATTTTGTCGTGTCGACATGTGATGTATTATGTTGTTTCGATGTTTAGCCTGACGGATCCTCACAGAGAGGGTCTGCGGCGTGTAATATTCCCGGTTAGATTCTGGGGGTGTTACAGATTCACGAGTTTGTTTAGCTAGCCAGCTCGGGAGGCCTCGAGTGGGATTTGTGGCTTCGTACCGGTCCTAGGCGATGCATGTGCGTGATTTGTTTTATGATATGGCCAGATCGGGAGGGTCCTTAGAGGCCTCGAGTGGGATTTGTGGCTTCGTCCCGATCCTAGGCAAATGTGATTGATTGTTTGTTTCCAGAAAAGACATGTCTGGTTTTGGTTTTGAAATGAATTGGTGCATTGTACTATGAAACGTGTAAGCGAATGGATTGCCTAGATTACTTGTACTAGCGTAATTGCTAACCCCTTTGGGGACCCGTTTTGGGGAAATTCTTGTTATGGATTTCAGGTTATGTTCTTCCAGACGAGCGGGCGCTGGGACAGTACGAGGATGTTGGCCAGGGTCGTTGACATGTGCGTTTGGGTCTTCTTATTTCTTTTGTCTACTTTGATTTGGTTGTTCCCCACATTTATAAACTTATAGATTGTACTCGCGAGTACTTAGACTTTTCATTTCGAACTTCGTTTTGTATTAACTCAAATTGCTACATTGTCGGTTGATGTTTATTACGCCGGTTGCTCCGAGCGTATCTTTATATGTTCTATTATTTAAATGTGTGTCCTCGCTAACCGAGATGGTTAGTCGAGTGGTGTCGGTTAGTCGAGTTTTTTTTTTGTTGTTGTAGCCTGGTGGGTCCCATGTAGAGGTCCACGGGGCTGTAATATATTCTGAACATCTCGGGGTGTTACACATTGGTTCCTCCCAGTGCCGGCTGAGATAGACCTACAGAGTCGCGCATCAGGATCGTTGACGGATAAATATGAATTTATCATCTCTCTATTAATATTAGATATTGGATATCTAATTATGACTTATTGGATAAATCAAATTGCGGTCTTATGAATTAAAATTAAGTTACTGGGTAATTAATTTAATTCATAAATTATATTTCTTAGAGAAATATATTTGTATTTGATATAATTAATTAATTGGATTAATTAATTTATATAATACACTGGAGATTAAACGGAGTGTATTAAGCGGATTCGTTTGACGAACGTTCGGTACACGAGCTGAGTGACTCGGCCCGTTTCCTAGAAATTTCCAAGAAAGCCCCCCCCTCCCTTTTCCTTTTTGACTCGGTGTGGTCTTTGGTGTTGGTGAGATATGGCACCATTTTATAATGATAAGATTCATCTTATCAAATCAATTGATATCTCACCTTTATGAGAAAGTCTTATAAAGTGTATTCACATGAACACCTCCTGACATACACTTTGTTAAAAAGAAAACACCAACTTCTAATTGCTAGCTTCGGCCATGAGGAAATAGTGATGAGGGAGAAAATTTTCCTTTATCAATTTCTTCATCTTAGAGGTGAAAATAAGTAAGGAAAAATTGAGAGAAAAATTCCTACGAGTTTTCCTAGCCGTGTTCTTCATAGAACGGAGTCTTGTAGTTTTTTCCGGTCAAGTTCCGACGCATATGAAGTAGATACATCGGGCTTTCGGTGTTACAATGAAGGGATTTTGTGCTCATGTTCGGGTTCGTGATCATCATCAACATAAGAAGATATTATCAAAGGCTTCAAAGGTATGAGACTTTGATCCTTTTATCTTCGTTGATTTATTTTCTCGTATATATGTTACTTGATCGATCCTATTTGGGATTCTTTATTGTGTATTACGATTCCATTGTGTATTTTGATTTTGTATCCGGAATCCCAACAATGGTATCAGAGCGAGGTCAATGATACCGTATATACGATTATTTGTGCATTTTGAATGCTATTGGACGATGTTTATGATTTAGAATCATTATTGGTATAATCGGAAATATTTAATTGTTCTTTGTAAATTTTGTTTCTATGATTTTTTGTGAATTATAAATCTGTAAAATTTTATTTTATTGATTTATAAGTCCTACATAAAAGTTAGAAACATCACGTTTTGGAAACGAGCCGAAAAACGAGCCGAACGGAGGTCGGACTCGGCAGCCCGGGGCTGCCAGTCACTTCCAGGCCGTGCCTGGCAGGGTGGCCGGACAGGCTGTTTGCTACCCGGATAGTAGCAGGCAGGTGACTCGCTCCAGCGGGTCACCCTCGGCCAGCCCCCTTTTTAGGGCCCGGCTTGCGGGCTGGGCTCGTTCCGACTTGTCCGGGACTTCGTTTGGTCTCTGTATTACGTTGTAATATTTTCCCACAATTTAAATTGGATTTAATTTGATTAAAATATATATTTGGAATATTATTTTAAATGGGAAAGATATTAAACGAAAATACTATTTTTGTTCGGATTACTTCGAATGAATTGAAATAACGATTATTAGTATTAATTGGATTAATACTATTAAAATTGAATAGATTATTTTTTATATTGATTGGATTAATACATTAATTGATTATTTATTTTTAGTGCCATATATATTAATTGGATTAATATTGTAGAAGTTGAATAGATTAATTTTTATGAAAAATTGGATTAATATATTAAAATTCATTATTTAATTTCATTAACGTTACATGTTATGTGGAATCCTTATGTGATGGTGATATAACTCGTGGACTTAGTTTTGATTTGTTCGATTCGATTGGTTGCAAAGGCCATTTTGAGCCTATTTATTTTTACTAGAAAATTTGTATAATAGGATGCATTTTCAATGATGTAATTATTTATTTGGCTATGACGAAGACCGAAGACAACCGACCGAGAAGACGAAGAATCAAAGACTGTTTTTTTATTGGGTCATTCGCTTGGCCCAGTACTTAGGAAAAAGTCCATGAGCTATATGTTGGTAGTAACTAGGTTGCTATTTACTATTTTTCATTTTGAATGATTGACAAACACAAACGCGCTTATAATTGAATTAATGTGCAAAGTGTAAAATTAATCGCGAAATCCTCTCCACAACAAATAGACTAAGTTTGAAAAGGTAAGAGGTTTCCTACCCTCCACCAAACTCATAGAAAATTGATACCCGAGCTGGTGTGCTATGCTTCCGAGTTATCGGGGTAGTACATTTGGTAGAGGTTGAAAAATTCTTCAGTGCATTAGATGCCTTCGGTTGGTGATAAATTTAGCCCCTAGAAACCTGATAGGTTGCCGGGCGAGATTCAATAGTCAGACTGATAGACGTTGATGGTCAACAACTTAGATAGTCTGGATTGCCAAGAAACCTGATAGGTTGAGGGCATGAAGACTAGGGGTAAAAGAAGATCGAATCATCTATTGGACGGGTTGGTGTTAGACACCACTTTACAGAAATTAACAGGTAAGAAACCTAACAAGTTGCGTCTATTAAAATTTGTAAAGAACTTGATCACCACTAAGAAGTCGATCTTAACATGACTTCCGAGTTATAATATGGGAGTGTGTAATTTCGAGAAAATTAGTAGGAGCCGAGATAAGAATTATACAATCCCTTAAATTCTATACTCGGTCATAATAAAAAAAGTCACTAATTCCATCTTGTCTATATCAATGCAGAGAAACGAAACTACATCGCTCTAAAATGGCTAAGAACCCACTTGCAATACTACTTCAAAAGAATCTCCTAACTGGACCCAACTTCACTGACTGGTTGCGGAATCTGATGATTATACTCAGCATGGAGTCTCTGGGATACGTCTTGGAGGCGGACATTCCACCGACTCCATTCCGGACTAGGGAAAATCAGGAAGAGATTGACGTCCATAAAAATGGTTCGAGGATGACGTGCTGGTCTGTGGCTTTATGATGGGCTCAATGACTAATGAGCTGCAGAGAGCACACGAGAAAATGACTTCTGCTAGGCAGACTCTCGCACGCTTGACCGAGATTTATGGAGAGCACAATATGACTGCTAGATATGAGATATCGAAGCAGTTATTCAGGGCTAGGATGAAGGAAGGGGAGAAAGTGGGAGACCACGTACTCAAGATGATTGAGAGGCTCGAGGTGCTCAAATTTCATATGGATTTATCCTTTTAGATTGATCTCATCCTTCAATCTCTGCCTGACTCCTTCATACAGTTTGTAATGAATTTCAACTGTAATGATATTTCATGCACATTAGCTGGGCTAATGAATAAAATGGTGATGACACAGTCTAATATGAAGACTAAACCGAGGGAGACTGCTCTTGTGATTTCTTATGGGCCTCGGAGGTCCAAGAACAAGAATAAAAAGACTTACGAGCAGTATAAACCCAAGAAAGGGGTGTAGAAAGGCAAGGGCAAGGCCCAAACAGTTCAGAAGGTAGGCTGTCCAAAACCTACGGACAAATGTCTTGAATGCAGTGAGCTGGGCTACTGGCGTAGGACTTGTCCCAAGATCAATGGCGCATCAGGTACGGAACTTTTTGTTTTTGAAACCAATTGTTCCGCTACTGTATATTCTGCTTCATGGATTCTGGATTCAGGTGCTACTTCTTATATTTATACTATGAATCAGGATCTGGAATGAAGTAGGCAGCTTGAAGCCGGGGAAGTGATGATCACTGTCGGAAGTGGACAAAGTGTCGAGGAAACCAATATTGGATCACTCCTACTGGGTTTAGAATCCGGTTTTATTTTGACGTTAGACGAAGTACTTGTTTTGCGCAAGGGGTATAAAAACATTGTATCCATTCCTGTCTTGGACCGGAAATGATTTTCTTTCTTCATTGGCAATGGTACTATCACAACCTTTTGATTTGTCATCGACTCCCCAAGAGTGAATACCGTGAGACTGAATCAAGTATGAGTCGTGTTCGAGTACACTGGTCTCACCAATATACTTACAACTATGCGATCAAGACATGCACATGTCCTAGCATCAGTTATACAAGTCTTACTCAAAACTTAATGCCCAATTAAGTTTATCCACTTGCAAACGGTTTACGTAAATAACCTTTAAACATTTCCAGTGCATTTTATCTTATCTGATAACGAGAGTGGAATGTTCGCTCTTATTTACATGGACTTCACTTCAATGTTCACCAAATCAAGAATGCATTTGAAATACAGTAAACAATGAATGAATCATATTGTCTTTTATTGATAATGTAATATCCGGATTTATTATTGTGTATTTCATCTGTATTCGAACCCTGTATTATTCGGATTTGTGATCTTGATAATTAGAGTATGATATTTCTCACACTGGTATCTTTGTACATAAGTATATCGTCATGCAAAATTTCTCATGCGAACTCATGATAGCACACGCTAAGAATGTAGCTTAACGCGTATCGGCTACAACTAGCGCACGCTACGAATGTAGGATTTGCTTGCGCTAGGCAGCCAATTATTGAGCTAGGCGGCTAGCACATGCGCCAGCCGGGACATGGGTCCGGATAAGATTCACGCGGATGAACCTGGACAGATTTGGAGTCAACGCTTATTAGCATGCTCTAAGAATGGTATGGTAGCGTGCGCTAATCAGCTATTGTGCAGAAACTTTATTTAAAGGACAACACTTCATTTCTACCTATTCCCTTTAGTTGTTCTTCATTCCTTGGAAGTCCAGAGAGCTTTTCCTACTCCTTAAACACATACAAATCGGCATTACTTGATCATTAAATATTAGAGAGTGCTTATACTTGATCATTGAAGAAGAACTTACTTTGAAGTGACACTCAAGCAACTGGAACTGGATTCTACCTGTTTGGATCAGTGATTTCTTCATTAAAGGTATGTTAATTCTATCTCCAACTTTAGATTCGTGTTATGAAGAATAAGATGATCATACTAGCAAGATATTGAGTTTCTTTGGTGAATTATTCAACAAACATCATGTTTAGAAGATTGGAATAACTATGCTTATGATATTGTCGTTGGAACCTCGTGGTTGGGATCCTAGTACGTCAAATGATGAGAGGAACATTCTGAAGTTGATTATCCATATGATTTATGTTGTCATATTGATCATAAAATTGGAGGTGATATCACTTTTGGTTATAAGAACTTAAGGAAAGAAATCATCTTAGGAAGTATCCTTTCATATAAGTTGGATTTGTAGTTCACCTTCAAGATGAAGTCTGAATGTGAATAATGATCATAGAATCTAGTGCACCAACCGAAGATCACCGAACTTTGCATGAGAATGATAATCGAGGTTGATCATAAAAGTGGTGATGATATTCTTTTCCTTGAAACTCAAAGATCATTGAATCCATAAGATCATTCATAATTTTATGAATATGACATGTAGACGGATATCACACGTTAATCACTGAGGAGTTCGTAAATCTCATCACCGTTAGAACTAATCTGCTGCCCAGTAGTGAATTGCCATGCACAATTAGCGCACGCTAAGCTATGAAGATTAACGTGCGCTATCGGGCATGTTCATCGTACGCTACATTTGGTACGTAACGTACGTTATGTCATCAGACGAGTCAGTCGGCTGATCAGTGAGGTACTGACCGTGCATGGTTAGCATACCTAGGCTGCGTATAATTGCGTGCGCTAACGAGTAGCCTTAATGTACGCTACATAGGATGCGTAGCGTGCGTTAAGCAAACCAGACAGATTTCTTTTAAGAACTTCCAACCGTATTTTGAATTGTAGATGTTCGTTCAACGTGAGATGAATTCTATATTATTTCTTTTGTTAAGGTTCGAACTTAGCAACGTGATTTATCGAAGGGGATGACCTTCAAGTATTTTGATATTCGTGGAAATTTTATTCTTGTCAACGAACTGAGGCAAGTACTCTAATTAGAATTGTTTATATTATGACAGTTATGTTGTGATTGTATTGTGCATATGTGTTGTGATTATATGTCCACCATGCGTTGATCCGACGGGAATCATCATGGGAATCTATAGCTATGTGCGCTGGATTGTTGGACAGGTAGTTCCACCATGTGTTGATCCGATGGGATCATCATGGGAATCTATAGCTGTGTGTGCTGGATCGTTGGAATGCCATCAGTATGTTGAGACTGTTATATGTGTTGTTATTTCTCGTTGGAGAAACTTGTTATGATATAATAGTTGATTATATCACTGTTGTATGATTATTGTACTTGTACTAGCATCGTTGTGCTAACCCCTTCGGGGGTGAACATTTGTTTATGTCCAGGATCCAGGAGAGCGGGGAAACAACCACTAGAGTTGCATGATGACGAGGGTGCAGAGTGATGTTCCGGTAGGGTTTAATTGTCTGTTGTTTGTATCGTTTTAATAAGTACTCGAGTACGTAGTAAATTATGATGATTTGGATTTGGTGATGTATTAATACTTTTCCGTTGAACATTCGTATTTTCAGTATTTGGTCAGAACTGTTGTATCTTAATTCCGTTATTTTCATCCGTTGGTACCTGTTAATGTCTTTTCAATTCTTTAGCCTTGTAAATCCTTATGTAAAGGATTTGCGGTGCTGTAATATTCCTGAATATATCGGGGGTGTTACAGAATATGGTATCGGAGCTAAGATTATGGATATCTTGGCCATTGGGTTAAAATAGGGGTCATATACGTCTTTTGAGGTAACCGACCGTGAATAACATCACTGTACTGCCTACGTCTTCGTGCGAACGGTGGTTGTAAGTTCCTAAACTCTATCTCGTCCTTTACATGTTGTATCTCTTTATACTTGAACACTAGAATGATATTGTTTCCTGTATATTGAGTATTTATGCTTACAATATGTTGAGAGGCGGACGTGGACGTGGTCGCGGTCGCGGATGCGGACGAAGGAATGCCGAAAGAGAAGCTTCGCCTTCTAATCAGGCCAGTCACAGTTCAGGCGAGCCACAGAGATCTATCAATAATGAAACGGAACCTGCTGTGCCCAAAATCCTTCGTCAGGTGGTGAACCAGATGACTCAGTTCGCCCAGGTCGTGGATCGAATGTAGGTGGCAGTGGGATTACAGCAGGGAGAGAGATAGCAAGGGATCCCAGACATGGGAAATCGTGATGACCGATGGTTGCAAGAGGTGGCGAAGATGCAACCACCTAAATTCGACGGCTTTTCTGAGACTCCCACATGGGATCATTGGTTGAAGGAATTAGAGAAAATTTTTGCCGGAATTAATTGCCCAGACGACCGGAGAGCCTCTATAGCTCAGTAATTTATGATAGGGGAAGCATCCGAGTGGTGGGAAGCTATCCGACATGCAGATCATGATGCTGATTGGACAGAATTTAAATTGATGATGGAAGCTCAGTACTGCCCTCGTCCTGCGAGGGAAGCCAAAGTTCGGGAGTATTTTTCCGCTCAGCCGTCAGATGAACCTGTATCCCAGACAATTAAGACATTTAACCAGCAGCTGGCATTTGTTCGACATCTGGTCAGAACAGATGCAGAAATGATGATCCATTTTGATATGAGGATGAAACCAGAAATCTAGAGGTACATGTTTGGTTTTGAATGTACCACTCTCCGTCAATACCAGGATAAGGCGTTGGTGTACGAAATCAAGGAAGCAGCAATGGAGAAGTTTACGGAGTCCAAGAAGCAGAAAGTCTCTGGTACTTTTACAGAGCACAAGAACAGCGGGCCCCGCAAGGCCCAGCCTTCTTTTCATTCCTTCAAGAAACCTCCGAACCCATCTAAGAGCGGAAAGAATTTCGGAACAATGTCAGCCACGACGGATACAACTAGGAGGTGCTTTAAATGTGGTCGCCCAGGCCACCCTTGGCGTGATTGTTTGCGCACTCCAGTTACATGTTTTGATTGCGGACATGAAGGGCACTGTGCGACGTTCTGCAAGGATGCCACCAAGTTTAATGGAACCCGTACATCGCAGCCAATTCAGAGGGAAGCCAGTATCCAACAGATGCAGCAAAGTGTTCAGATGCCTCAGAATTTTGTCCGCGGACGAGGCAGAGGACAATGGGACCGAAAGGGGACATCGAGTGCCAGAACTGTTCCCCCACGTCTGTACGAGATGAGGAGGACAGACGATCAGGATGCTGCTGTCGCATCAGGTACTATTCAGATCCTTTCCCAGCCAGTTAGCGTTTTATTCAATACAGGAGCTACGTATTCATTTATATCCTCATATTGTGTAAATCGTTTGAATATTTCTGGTTTTTATTACTGTGAACCTTATGTTGTTGGTTTACCGAGTGGAGAGAGGATTGTTGGAAACTTAGAAACTAGAGATTTTCCTGTATCATTTGGAGGCAGAGAGTGGCTCTCAAATCTGATTGTAATAGAAATGCAAGGAGACGACCTGATACTCGGAGATGATTGGATTAATCGATATGGAGCTATTGTAAACTACCGAAGGAGAAATATCTCGCTGATCGCTGACGATGGTTCCAAAATATTGTTTGAATGATGGAAACCAGGATGCTCAGGAAAGTTGATTAAGGCGATGAAAGCTGTCAAATTGTTGAAACAGGGCTGTACCGGATACTGGTGCTATGCAATGAAGAAAGAAGACGAAATTGTGGAACTTTCATCCATTCCTATTGTGAACGAGTTTCCGGATGTATTTCCTGACGAGTTACCTGGATTACCTCCACGACGGGATGTAGAATTCACCATTGAGTTGGAACCCGAAGCTACACCAATTTCTAAAGCGCCGTATCGTATGGCACCTACTGATATGTATGAACTGAAAAAGCAGCTGGAGGAGTTACTGGACAAAGGCTATATCCAACCAAGTGTTTTACCTTGGGGAGTGCCAGTTCTGTTTGTCTGGAAGAAGGATGGATCGCTTCGACTGTGTATTGACTATCGAGAGCTGAACAAAATGACGATTAAGAACAAGTATCCGTTGCCAGGATTGATGATTTGTTTGACCAGTTGCAAGGATCAACAATATTTTCTAAAATGGATCTGAGATCAGGATATCATCAGCTGAGGATTAAGGAGTCTGATGTTCCGAAATCAGCATTCAGAACTCGTTACGGACATTATGAGTTTGTAGTGATGTCGTTTGGTCTCACTAATGCACCTGCTGTATTCATGCAATTGATGAACCGAGTGTTCATCGAATTTTTGGATAAATTTGTGGTCTTGTTCATTGATGACATTCTGGTGTATTCTAAGAGCCCGGAAGAGTATGCACAGTATTTGCAGATTGTATTAGAACTTTTGAGAAGCGAGCAATTGTACGCCAAACTTTCTAAGTGTGAATTTTGGGTAAAGGAAGTAGTGTTCCTAGGCCATGTGGTATCAGCTGAAGGAGTCCGAGTAGATCCTCAGAAAATCGAAGCGGTTATGGATTGGAAGCCTCCAAAGAACGTGAAAGAAGTCTAGAGTTTCTTAGGACTTGCTGGGTATTATCGTCGGTTCGTGGATGGGTTTTCCAAAATTTCCCGCCCACTTACTTGACTACTGTAGAAAACACAAAAGTTTGATTGGAGTGAATCGTGTCAGAAAAGCTTTGATGAGTTGAAGAAGAGATTGACGACAGCACCGATTTTAACACTTCCACAGGGGACTGGAGGATTCATAGTTTACAGTGATGCTTCGAACCAAGGACTCGGATGCGTATTGATGCAGAATGATAAGGTGATCGCTTACGCATCACGACAGCTGAAACCTTATGAAGTGAATTACCCAACGCATGATTTAGAACTGGCAGCAGTAGTTTTTGCTTTGAAAATCTAGAGGCATTACCTGTACGGGACTCACTGTCATATCTTTACGGATCACAAGAGTCTCAAATACATCTCCAGTCAGAAAGAGTTGAACATGCGGCAAAGAAGATGGTTAGAAATGATTAAGGACTACGACTGGGAAATTTTTTATCATCCAGGCAAAGCGAATGTAGTGGCATATGCACTTAGCCGCAAGCCTATTTATATTCAGATGCTGGAGACTCTGACCTCCCAACTTAGCGTTCAACGAGATATGATTCGAGAAATAATTGAAGTATGGTTAAAAAGAGTCTAAGGACAACTGTGCGTGATGGAAATAACTTCATCATTAACCGAAGAGATCAAATCTATGAAGACAGATGATCCTCTGATGATTCAGTTACGTGATGAAGTGATCAAGGGGAAGGCCCCCTGATTCGTAATTCATGATGATGGAGTTTTGAGATTTCAGAACTGACTCTGCATTCACGATGTCGATGTTCTGAAACAGACGATTATGAAGGAATCTCACAGCTCGCCCTACTCTATCCACCCAGGCACCAGTAAGATGTATAAGGATTTGAAGCAGAATTTCTGGTGGGGCAACATGAAGAAAGATGTAACGGACTATGTTTCGAAATGCTTGACTTGTCAGCAGGTTAAGATCGAGCATCAACGACCTGCCGGAATGTTGAAGCCTCTCCCGATTTCTGAATAGAAGTTGCAGGACATATCGATGGACTTTATCACTAGTATGTCGAGAACCAAGACATGAATGAACATGATTTGGGTGATAGTTGATCGTTTAACCAAATCAGCTTATTTTATAGGCATTAAGGACACGTGGGGACCAGAGAGGTTGGCAGGAGTATTTATTTCGGAGATAGTTCGATTGTATGGTACGCCGAAGACCATTATTTCTGATCGAGACGGCCATTTTGTGTCTCACTTTTGGAAAGCAGTTCATAAGGCCTTGGGGACCGAATTGAACTTCAGCATAGCTTATCACCTGCAGACTGACGGACAATCTGAGAGGACCATTCAAACGGTGGAAGACCTGTTAAGGTCCTTTGCCTTAGATTGGTCAAACGATTAGGAAGTTCATCTACCGTTGATTGAATTTACATACAACAATAATTGGCATGCTTCCATTAAGATGGCACCGTTTGAGGCATTATACGGGAGGATATGCAGATCGCCCCTATGTTGGGATGATTCATCAGACTTGATCGGGACAGAACCAGAGTTGATCGTGCAGACACGAGAGAAGATAGCCTTAATTCGTGAAAGGCTGTTGACCGCCCAGAGTCGACAGAAATCTTATGCAGACGTACGCCATCGCCCATTGGAGTTCAGTACTGGAGACCACGTACTTTTAAAGGTTTCGCCTACTCAGGGAATCTTTCGTTTTGGAAGGAAAGGGAAGCTGAGTCCGAGATATATCGGACCATTCGAGATCCTTGAGAGAGTTGGAGAGTTGGCATACAAATTGGCATTGTCGCCGTCGTTGAGCCATGTTCATAACGTGTTCCACGTATCCCAGTTATGGAGATATATACCGGATCCTATTCATGTCATTGATTTCGGCGAGATCGAAGTCGCTCAGGATGGAACGTTTGAAGAAAGACCAGTCAAGATACTCGAGAGTCGAGTTAAGCAGTTGAGGAACAAACCAATCGTTTTGGTCAAAGTTCAGTGGTCACGCCACGGAGTGGAAGAAGGCACCTGGGAAACGGATGATATCATGAAGTCTAGATATCCAGAGTTATTTTCGTCTTGAGTTTCGGGACGAAACTCCTTTTTAGTAGGAGAGTATGTAATATCCAGATTTATTATTGTGTATTTCATCTGTATTCGAACCCTGTATTATTCGGATTTGTGATCTTGATAATTGGAGTATGATATTTCTCACATTGGTATATTTGTACATAAGTATATCGTCATGAAAAATTTCTCATGCGAACTCGTGATAGTGCACGCTAAGAATGTAGCTTAACGCGTGCTATCGGCTACAACTAGCGCACGATACGAATGTAGGATTTGCGTGTGCTAGGCAGCCAATTATTGAGCTAGGCGGCTAGCACATGCGCCAACCGGGACATGGGTCCGGATAATATTCCCGCGGATGAACCTGGACATATTTAGAATCAACGCTTATTAGCGTGCGCTAAGAATGGTATGGTAGCGTGCGCTAATCAGCTATTGTGCAGAAACTTTATTTAAAGGACAACACTCCATTTCTTCCTATTCCCTTCAGTTGTTTATTGTTCCTTGGAAGTCCAGAGAGCTTTTCCTACCCCTTAAACACATACAAATCCACATTACTTGATCATTAAATATTAGAGGGTGCTTATACTTGATCATTGAAGAAGAACTCACTTTGAAGTGACACTCAAGCAACCAGAACTGGATTCTACCTGTTTGGATCAGTGATTTCTTCATTAAAGGTATGTTAATTCTATATCCAACTTTATATTCGTGTTATGAAGAATAAGATGATCATATTAGCAAGATATTGAGTTCCTTTGGTGAATTATTCAACAAACATCATGTTTAGAAGATTGGAATAACTATGCTTATGATATTGTCGTTGGAACCTCGTAGTTGGAATCTTAGTACGTCAATTGATGAGAGGAACATTCTGAAGTTGATTATCCGTATGATTTATGTTGTCATATTGATCATAAAATTGGAGGTGATATCACTTTTGGTTATAAGGACTTAAGGAAAGAAATCATCTTAGGAAGTATCCTTTCGTATAAGTTGGATTTGTAGTTCACCTTCAAGATGAAGTCTGAATGTGAATAATGATCATAGAATCTAGTGCACCAACCGGAGATCACCGAACTTCGCATGAGAATGATAATCGAGGTTGAACATAAAAGTGGTGATGATATTCTTTTCCTTGAAACTCAAAGATGATTGAATCCATAAGATCATTCATAAGTTTATGAATATGACATGTAGACGGATATCACATGTTAATCACTGAGGAGTTTATAAATTTCATCACCGTTAGAACTAATCTGCTGCCCAGTAGTGAACTGCCATGCACGATTAACGCACGCTAACCTATGAAGATTAACGTGCGCTATCGGGCATGTTTAGCGTACGCTACGTTTGGTACGTAACGTACATTATGTCATCAGATGAGTCAGTAGGCTGATCAGTGAGGTACTCACCGTGCATGGTTAGCGTACGCTAGGCTGCGTATAATTGCGTGCGCTAACGAGTAGCCTTAACGTATGCTACATAGGATGCGTAGCGTGCATTAAGCAAACCAGACAGATTTCTTTTAAGAACTTCCGACCATATTTTGGATTGTTAGATGTTCGTTAGACGTGAGATGAATTCTATATTATTTCTTTTGTTAAGGTTCGAGCTTAGCAACATGATTGATCGAAGGGGATGACCTTCGAGTATTTTGATATTCGTGGAAGTTTTATTCTTTTCAACGAACTGAGGCAAGTACTCTAATTAGAATTGTTTACATTATGACAATTATGTTTTGATTGTATTGTGCATATGTGTTGTGATTATATGTCCACCATGCGTTGATCCGACGGTAATCATCATGGGAATCTTTAGCTGTGTGCGCTGGATCGTTGGACAGGTAGTTCCACCATGTGTTGGTCCGACGGGATCATCATGGGAATCTATAGCTGTGTGCGCTGGATCGTTGGAATGCCATCATTATGTTGAGACTGTTATATGTGTTGTTGTTATTTCTCGTTGGAGAAACTTGTTATGATATAATTGTTGATTATATCACTGTTGTATGATTATTGTACTTGTACTAGCATCGTTGTGCTAACCCCTTCGGGGGTGAACATTTGTTTATGTTCAGGATCCAGGAGAGCGGGGAAACAACCACTGGAGTTGCATGACGACGAGGGTGCAGAGTGATGTTCCGGCTGGGTTTAATTGTCTGTTGTTTGTGTAATACCCGTAATTTCGATTTCCGGTAATTTCTTTTTTTCGGCGAAAGTCCGTTTTGACGACTCCTTCATGATCGTTTCATCATTTCGAGAATAATTAATTCTGCACTTTTTGTCATCCGAGTTCGTTTCGGTGTCGTTTTGTTGAGTTCCATGCTTTTTGGCGACTTTTCCGCACTTGAGTTTGATTCTTGCGAATCTCATTCGAAACTGCTGTTTTGAGTTTCCCGTAAGTCCGTTTAACTTTGTTAGACGTGTTGTGAACTTCGGTTTGGTTATTCGATCATGTATCGTGATTTTCGGGCATTTTGGGCCATTTTGTAATTTACCCAAATTTGTGAGTATCCTCATTCGTATTTGTTGTTTTGACCCTTTTCATAGTCGCGTGCGATTAATTGTTGCATGGTATTTCTTTTCGGATCGATGTTGTTGTCCGAGAGCATTTTGTCGTGTTCGTTTCGTGCCTTTTCGGGAATTCGAGTCGTCGAGTCTTGGCGGCTAGGCACTGGCCGGCCACGTGCGGCAGGGACCTGCCAGGCGCGCACGAGCGAGTGCTCGTGCATCCCGGAAGATTGCTGGCAGTGGGCTCGCACGACCCGGCGCACGACCGGCCGCTCGTGCGTGCCTGATCGTGCGTCCTTGGGCAGTATTAATAATGGTCGGGCAGGTCATTTATTCACCCATTTTTCATTTCGTTTCTTTTCCTTCCGCGGCTGGAAGCTTGGAGAGGTCGAAGGAATGATGTTGTTCTTTCAATCCACGAAGTTCTTGAGTTTATAACATCAATCAATCGTCCCATAACCTCCTCCGATCTACCGAATCAAGGTTAGATTTCTTGAAAATCTAGTTTTGGGGAAATTGGGTTTTTGTTGGATTTCGTTCGTTTGATCCGTAATAACTTAGATTATTGATGGATTATTGATTATTAAGGTGTATTCTACCTATTTACTTGTTATTCCATGGTCGGATCGTATAGATTCGTCGTTTTGGTTAAGTTCTTAATCGACGCCTTAAAGGTGTCCGGTAGAATGTCATAGAGGGGTTTTCGGACGTTCTACGATTATTCCTCCTCGTATGATCATTGATTTATTAATTATATGTTGTTAGGGTTGAGTTTTTTGCGAAGAAACCAAGTTGAACCCTTCCGTTCGTTGTCGTCTTCCTTTTCGAAAGCATCGGGCGTTTCGAAGCTTTCCGGTTGAGCCGTGTTCATCGGGATACTTGCGTGCCAATTTTGAGGCAAGTACCTTGTCCATATAATTCTTGTTTTATGGATACGATAATTAGTGATCGTCTAAATGTGGTTGTTTGGTCGTTTGAATTGAACTTTCAAAAGATTCGGTTTAGCCTTGTTAAAGGCTTGTTTTCAAAACGCGTGTGTTTTGCGAATGGTGTGGTTTGTGAATGACTATGTGAATTCTACGGATATGTTTGGTGTTGATGTTGCACTTGATATTGCGTGTGGATGTATATGGTTTCATTTCGGTGCGTTGTGGTTTGACATGGTGTTTTGCTAAGTGTTTGATGCCTCTGGGTGAATTGTTTGAATATATGTGTTGTATTGTGCTGTGTGTGAATGTATGGATGTGGGCGGGGCCTGTGGTGGCAAATGGCATGCGATCATGTGGCCAGGATGCAACAAGTGATTGATCCAACCGTGAGCGCCAAAGATAATCTACGGTGGCACATGGCATGCGATCATGTGGCCAGGATGCAACAAGTGATTGATCCAACCGTGAGATGTTGTGATTTGTTTAGCTAGCCAGCTCGGGAGGGTCCTTAGAGGCCTCGGGTGGGATTTGTGGCTTCGTCCCGGTCCTAGGCGATGCATGTGCGTGATTGGTTTTATGATTGTGGCCATCTCGGGAGGGTCCTTAGAGGCCTCGGGTGGGATTTGTGGCTTCGTCCCGATCCTAGGCAATACTTGTATGTGATTACGTTGTGTTGATTTTATGTCCGTCGAGGACACGTGATATGGGTTCTGACCCTGTGAACTGTTACTAGTTTTCTATTTGCGAAAACAAAACCTTTGGGTTGTGACCCCTGTTGATTTTGGAAAGATAAGGATTCGGTAATCCTAAATTGTTTTCTATTAAAACTCTCGATGGCATTTTAAACTGTTTTAAAAATTGTTTCCCTTTATATGTGATCTTTCGATTTTGGAATGTTTTACCCAAACTCTTGCCTTGGGAAGTGATTTTTGTTACGTTTGGATTTTTGAGGATTCCTGGTTATTGTTATTCGTGGAATGTGAATTGTATGGCTCGTATTTGCACTTTGTTCTTGCACTAGCAAAATAGTGGAGTTTTGCTAACCCCCAAGTATTCGGGGGGTGGATGTCTATTTTTGCATTCAGGTTTGGGATCATAACACAGGGTCGGCACGAAGGATGATGAAAGATGAACGATACTAATCACACGAGGATCTGTATGAGGTCATTGGTTTAGGTATAGTTTATTTTCCGCTGCAGTATTATTTCCCTTTGTACGAGAGTGTGTTGTATTCGACCCCTGCGTGGGCATGTAATGAGTTTGAGTTGTATGTATTTATCGAAAGACCAAATCGTTCTACTGAGTCATTTTAGCCTTAAAGGCATTGTTGAGATGTTCTATGTTGTTACCAGCCTGGTAGATCCTTGAGGAAAGGTTCTACGGCGTGTAATATCCCTGAGCGGATTGGGGGTGTTACATAAATGGTATCAGAGCTTAGGTTGTGGAAACCTAGGATGTTGGGTTTAGTGGTGTCTGTTGAGTTTTTGTCTCGTCAGATTTTATCTGACTGAGTCGTGTCGCGACGCGTCGTCTGAGTTTGTTGGTCGTGATTAGTATCGTGGGGCGATCATCATCTTCGTGCGACCTGTGGATGTAAGTCTCCCTTCTTTGTGTTGTGCCTCGTGTGACACGAGCTATTTTTATGATTATTTGTTAAGTGACAGAATCCTCTTATGGATTTTGATTTCTTGATATGTGGTTATTTGACCCTCATATTTCGTTCATATGAGGAGTAGTGTTGCTGGATTGTGCATGTTTGACTTTATTTCTTTTATCCACTGCGTGAGTTCGTTTGTAATGGCTTTCGGTATTTTACCGACTGAGTTTTATTTCGAAAACCGATTCCCTGAACCGAGTTTATGGCATTATGACCTTGATCATTTTGGCAAAATTCTTATGACGGTATTTAGTACTTTGTAAATGGCTTTTGTAAGTTTATTAAATATTACCGTCATCGGCCTTTTTTTTGACGTTTTTGTAAATGGTTTTTAGCCTGGTGGGTTCTGGCGTGGGCCCCACGGCGTTCAAATGTTCCGTGTAATTACCTGAAATTTTTGGGCATTCTAGCCCATTGAATTATCTTTGAAAACCTTGAGTATCTTAAAAATAAAATTCGAGACGTACTTTTAAATGGATTGTATTTTCAAAGCGCCTACTAGCGCAACTATCTGTTTCAAAATTTCAAACGCAAGATGATTTTCAAAGTCTCGAAAATGATGTTTGTTCAATTTTTTGTAAAATGATACTCAAGATCAACTGGTGTTTCCAAACTGTTTTCAAAAGGTGGTTTTCGTTTTTAAAACCCATCATTTCCTGCTTGTGGTCGGAGAAGGTGTGTATGATGTTGGTATTGTTGTTAGGGTGTTAGCCCTCCGAATTGTGATTGAATTGGTGGTGTGAACGTTGAGTCGTTCGCCACGCATATGTTTTGTTAGCCCTTTGTGGGAGGTGTGATGACGATCTTTAATGTTGTCATTTCGTGGTGGCTTGCGTGTTATCGCACCTGTGTGAGCTGTTAAAGCTTGGGTTTGTACGTTTGTGTACATGTGTGATTGTTTCATGATATTTGTAATTATGTGCTGGTTATTGTTCGGGCCGTTAAGGTCGCCGAACGATACCGTCGTTGCTGTAGTGTTTGTGTGTGTATTACTTTACGATGGTAATCGTTGTATATGATATGTGTTATGATTCTTTGTTGTGCTGAGTTGGCATCTCCGCTATGTTGTTTTGCGACGTTATGCCCCATTGTATCGCATTTGTATTTTCGGTATGCCGAGCCGAGGCGTTTCAACCATGATGTGCCGGGGCATGCACGTGTAAATTATCCTTCTCGTCGGTAACACATTTCAAGTGTGGACTCGAGGGACACCGAATTCAGTTTCGCGAATTGGCTACTGAGACTTTCGGAGTTCGCGCTTCAGAACAGATATCAGGATCGGCTCTGAGAGACCCATGGGAGATTTTTCCGTCGGTTGCTTTTAGTGTTGTTACCTTGTTTCCGTTGTGAGTTGTGGGGACGACATTTCTTTTATAAGAGGTCGAATGTAATACCCGTATTGTTTTTGGACTTCTGCATTTCCTCTTTCTCAAGTCTATCTACTCGCTCGTGTTCGTTGATACTTTCTGAACTTGTTCTGTATTTCGATTTCATCGTTCGAATGAGCTGTGATCTTGTTTTGGGTCGATCTGGTTATCGCTATGATTTTTCCGAGTTCGGTTCGATTCTTGTGAACCTTGTTCAGAAGTAACATCTTTTGGTTCTACTAATTCTTTTATTCGAAGTGGATCGGATTTGGAACTTCTGTATTTTCGACTCTGTCGACTCGTTTATGTTCGTTGACATTTTCTGAGCTTGTCCTGCCCCTTGCTTTTGTTGATCGAACGAGCGTGGTATTGTTTCGGAATAACTCGTTTGTCGTTGTGACTTTTCAATTTCTATTCCCTTTCTTTTGGATCTTATGTGAATGCATATGTTGTTGTTTTCACCGGATCATATATTGTATCGAGTCGAGATGTGAACCTTGGAGTTGTTGTTTGAATTTTATTGTTCTTCGTGATTCGAACATGATTGTTTGATTTTTGTTGTCTCGATCGTTGTGGTTCAATCATTGATTGTTCAGTTTTTGTTGACCCCGTTTCGTGATTGTTGAGCGTTCATACTCCTTTGTAATTCCCTTAAGTTCGGGAAATTAGTCTCGTTTCGATCTTCCAACCCTTGGGCGATGGAATTCCGTATTTGTTCAGCGTTTGGCTCGCGTTTTGATTGATGAACCGTTGGGTTGGTCAATCGTATTGATTTTCGTTCGTTGTATTTTGCGATTGTTCGGATAATCGACTTGATTTTACTATTTGTTTGATGACGCTTGTCACTTGTTGATTTTATTATGTCTCTACCGGTGGCGTTGTGTTAGTCGTCGTGGAGCGTGTTTTCACGTCGTATATTCCTATGCGTTGCTTGTAACGTTTCGCAGATGGGCGTAAGTTACGCGTTTCTTGTGTACCTCGTTGAGTTTTCCTGGCGGGACATTGCTTCTCCCTACTTGTTTTAAGTTTCGGGACGAAACTTCTTTTAAGGAGGGTAGTGTGTAATACATGTAATTTTGATTTCCGGTAATATCTTTTTTTGGCGAAAATCCGTTTTGACGACTCGCTCATAACCGTTTCGTCATTCTGAGAACGATTAATTCTTCACTTTTTGTCATCCGAGTTCGTTTCGGTGTCATTTTGTTGATTTCCGTGCTTTTTGGCGACTTTTCCGCACTTGAGTTCGATTCTTGCGAATCTCGTTCGAAACTGCTGTTTCTAGTTTCCCGTAAGTCCGTTTAACTTTGTTAGACATTTTGTGAACTTCGGTTTGGTTATTCGATCACGTATCGTGATTTTCGGGCGTTTTGGGCCATTTTGTAATTTACCCAAAATTGTGGGTATCCTCATTCGTATTTGTTGTTTTGACCCTTTTCATAGTCGTGTGCGACTAATTGTTGCATGGTATTTCTTTTCGGATCGATGTTGTTGTCCGAGAGCATTTCATCGTGTTCGTTTCGTGCGTTTTAGGGAATTCGAGTCGTCGAGTCTTGGCGGCTAGGCACTGGCCGGCCACGTGCGGCAGGGACCTGCCAGGCGAGCACGAGCGTGGCGCACGAGCTGCGCGCACGATCCGGTGCTCGTGCGGCCCTGACTGCACACGCATGAGCGAGTGCTCATGCCCAGTGCTCGTGCGTCCCGACAGATTGCCGGGCGTGGCGCGACGACGGCCGCCAGGCGTGCTGCTCGTGCGTCCAAGGCGTGATTAATAATGGTCGGGCAGGTCATTTCTTCACCCGTTTTTCATTTCGTTTCTTTTCCTTCCGCGGCTGGAAGCTTGGAGAGGTCGAAGGCATGATGTTGTTCTTTCAATCCACGAAGTTCTTGAGTTTCTAACACCAATCAATCGTCCCATAACCTCCTCCGAACTACCGAATCAAGGTCAGATTTCTTGAAAATCTAGTTTTGGGGAAATTGGGGTTTTTGTTGAATTTCGTTCGTTTGATCCATAATAACTTAGATTATTGATGGATTATTGATTATTAAGGTGTATTCTACCTATTTCCTTGTTATTCCATGGTCGGATCGTATAGATTTGTCGTTTTGGTTGAGTTCTTAATCGACGCCTTGAAGGTGTCCGGTAGAATGTCATAGAGGGGTTTTCAGACGTTCTACGATTATTCCTCCTCGTATGATCATTGATTTATTAATTATATGTTGTTAGGGTCGAGTTTCTTGCGAAGAAACCAAGTTGAACCCTTCCGTTCGTTGTCGTCTTCCCTTTCGAAAGCATCGGGCGTTTCGAAGCTTTCCGGTTGAGCCGTGTTCGTCGGGATACTTGCGTGCCGATTTTGAGGCAAGTACCTTGTCCATATAATTCTTGTTTTATGGATACGATAATTAGTGATCGTCTAAATGTGGTTGTTTGGTCGTTTGAATTGAACTTTCAAAAGATTCGGTTTAGCCTTGTTAAAGGCTTGTTTTCAAAACGCGTGTGTTTTGCGAATGGTGTGGTTTGTGAATGACTATGTGAATTCTATGGATATGTTTGGTGTTGATGTTGCACTTGATATTGCGTGTGGACGTATATGGTTTCATTTCGGTGTGTTGTGGTTTGACGTGGTGTTTTGCTAAGTGTTTGATGCCTCTGGGTGAATTGTTTGAATATATGTGTTGTATTGTGTTGTGTGTGAATGTATGGATGTGGGCGGGGCCTACGGTGGCACATGGCATGTGATCATGTGGCCAGGATGCAACAAGCGATTGATCCAACCATGAGAGCCTAATAAAAACTATGGTGACACATGGCATGCGATCATGTGGTCAGGATGCAATAAGTGATTGATCCAACCGTGAGCGCCAAAGATAATATACAGTGGCACATGGCATGCGATCATGTGGCCATGATGCAACAAGTGATTGATCCAACCGTGATATGTTGTGATTTGTTTAGCTAGCCAGCTCGGGAGGGTCTTTAGAGGCCTCAGGTGGGATTTGTGGCTTCGTCCCGGTCCTAGGCGATGCATGTGCGTGATTTGTTTTATGATTGTGGCCAGCTCGGGAGGGTCCTTAGAGGCCTCGGGTGGGATTTGTGGCTTCGTCCAGGTCCTAGGCAATACTTGTACGTGATTACGTTGTGTTGATTTTATGTCCGTCGAGGACACGTGATATGGGTTCTGACCCTGTGAACTGTTAGTGGTTTTCTATTTGCGAAAACAAAACCTTTGGGTTGTGACCCCTGTTGATTTTGGAAAGATAAGGATTCGGTAATCCTAAATTGTTTTCTATTAAAACTCTCGATGGCATTTTAAACTGTTTTACAAATTGTTTCCCTTTATTTGTGATCTTTCGATTTTGGAATATTTTACCCAAACTCTTGCCTCGGGAAGTACTTTTTGTTACGTTTGGATTTTTGAGGATTCCTGGTTATTGTTATTCGTGGAATGTGAATTGTATGGCTCGTATTTGCACTTTGTTCTTGCACTAGCAAAACAGTGGAGTTTTGCTAACCCCCGAGTATTCGGGGGGTGGATGTCTGTTTTTGCATTCAGGTTTGGGAGCATAACACAGGGTCGGCACTAAGGATGATGAAATATGAACGATACTAATCACACGAGGATCCGTATGAGGTCATTGGTTTAGTTATAGTTTATTTTCCGCTGCAGTATTCTTTCCCACTGTACGGGAGTGTGTTGTATACGACCCCTGCGTGGGCATGTAATGAGTTTGAGTTGTATGTATTTATCGAAAGACCAAATCGGTCTACTGAGTCATTTTAGCCTTAAAGGCATTGTTGAGATGTTCTATGTTGTTACCAGCCTGGTAGATCCTTGAGGAAAGGTTCTACGGCGTGTAATATCCCTGAGCGGATTGGGTGTGTTACAGTTTGTATCGTTTTAATAAGTACTCGAGTACGTAGTAATTTATGATGATCTGGATTTGGTGATGTATTAATACTTTTCCATTGAACATTCGTATTTTCAGTATTTGGTCAGAACTGTTGTATCTTAATTCCGTTATTTTCATCCGTTGGTACCTGTTAATGTCTTTTCAATTATTCAGCCTTGTAAATCCTTATGTAAAGGATTTACGGCGCTGTAATATTCCTGAATATATCGGGGGTGTTACAGATAATTCCAAAATTACAAGTACAATGCCATTTCTCTCTCATGGTAAATCAGTGTAATTCAACATGGAGCGGACCATGTCCAACAAAGTCCGATTTCTCCTTTCTGAAATACCATTTAACTGTGGGGTTCCTGGCGGCGTGAATTGTGAAACTATTCCATGTTCCATGAGGAACTCATCAAACTCGGTGCTCATATACTCGCCACCTCGGTCTGACCGAAGTGCCTTGATATGACATCCAGTTTGTTTTTCAACTAGGGCCTTAAATTCCTTGAATTTAGTAAAGGCTTCAGATTTATGTTTCATCAAGTACACAATCCCATACCTAGTATAATCATCTGTGAATGTTATGAAATATTGATATCCATCTAGAGATGTTTCTAAAGCACCACAAACGTCAGTATGTACCAACCCAAGTTTTTCAGCAACCTTTTCAAATGTCCCTGTGAAAGGGGACTTATTCATCTTGCCTCTAAGGCGGGATTCGCAAGTTGGATAGGGTTCTACACCTAATGGACTTAAAAGTCCATCTTTCTCCATTTTGTGAACCTTGGTCTGACCGACATGACCAAGTCTAAGGTGTCACTTAAGAGCTTGATTAGTATCTTGCCTGCCACGTTTCCTAGTTAGTGTTCACTGCTGATTTATTTTGCAAGTTCAGATGATATAAACCATTCAACAATGTAGTTGTGCCAACCAATTTATTTCAAAAATAAATTTTAACCCTTGACTTGAGGATTCAGTAAAAGATGTTTCTGTAACGTTTAGTAGGCTTTACTGTTAATGGCAAATAAGATCATAAGTATTTGGCCAATGCATTCTGATCTAGTTGTACTAGATACACTAGTAATTAGTTGGTCTTGATTTGCATTAACACATGTATAATGTCTAGTCAACAGTAGGGTTTGACTTTACCGTGACCCAAAGACCTGACCGGGACATCTGATGAAGGGTCTATACGTATATGGTATTCATGACATAATAGTTCTGGCATGATCCCTTCATTCGTTCTCAGTCGGGGTTTACAGTGCGGCCCGCTAGGCTGGCTAAGTGTTTCCCGCACTCATTGGTTCCTCCCAATGCCGGCTGAGACGGACCTACAGAGTCGCGCATCAGGATCGTTGACGGATAAATATGAATTTATCATCTCTCTGTTAATATTAGATATTGGACATCTAATTATGACTTATGGGATAAATCAAATTGCGGTCTTATGAATTAAAAGTAAGTTATTGGGTAATTAATTTAATTCATAAATTATATTTCTTAGAGAAATATATTTGTATTTGATATAATTAATTAATTGGATTAATTAATTTATATAAATACACTAGATATTAAATAGAGTTTATTTAACGGATTCGTTTGACGAACGTCCGGTACACGAGCCTAGTGACTCGGCCCATTTCCTAGAAATTTCCAAGAAATCCACCCTCCCCCTTTTCCTTTTTGACTTGGTGTGGTCTTTGGTGTTGGTGAGATATGTCACCATTTTATAATGATGAGATTCATCTTATCAAATCAATTGATATCTCACCTTTATGAGAAAGTCTTATAAAGTGTATTCACATGAACACCTCCTGATATACACTTTGTTAAAAAGAAAACACCAACTTCTGATTACTAGCTTCGGCCATGAGGAAATAGTGAGGAGGGAAATTTTTTTCCTTTATCAAGTTCTTCATCTTAGAGGTGAAAATAAGTAAGGAAAATTTGAGAGAAAAATTCGTACGAGTTTTCCTAGCCGTGTGAAGTAGAGACATCGGGCTTTCGGTGTTTGCAACAAAGGTATTTCGTGCTCGTGTTTGGGTTCGTGATCATCATCAACATACGAAGATATTATCAAAGGCTTCAAAGGTATGGGACTTTGATCCTTTTATGTTCTTTGATTTATTTTCTTGTATATTTAGTAAGACTGAATATATGGAGTGTAGGTTTAGCGAAAACAGTGATAGAGAGGCGGGGATGATCACATTTGATGGGAATGTTGTTCATGGATCCACTTTCTTTCGGTATCTTGGATCTATTATCCAAAAGGATGGAGAGCTAGATGGCGATGTGGCTCACAGAATAAAGGCAGGGTGGTTGAAGTGGAAGAGTGCCACATGGGTTTTATGTGATCCTGGCATGCCTCATAGATTAAAAGGTAATTTTTACCGCACGGCAATTAGGCCTGCGCTGTTATATGGCACCGAGTGTTGGGCTGTAAAACAGTGTCACGTTCAAAAGATGAATGTGGCAGAGATGCGTATGCTACGATGGATGTGTGGTCATACAGAAAAGGATTAGCTCAGAAATGAGGTGATCATAGAGAAGGTGAGAGTTGCGTCTATAGAAGACAAGATGATGGAGAATCGATTACGATGGTTTGGTCATGTGAGAAGAAGACCTATTGATGCCCCAGTGAGGAGGCTAGAAAGTTGGGGAACAAGTAATGTTGTGAAAGGTAGAGGAAGCCCCAAGAAAACTTGGATAAAGATGATTGAAAATGATATGCGGTTTCTTGGAATTGGAGAAAGTATGGCGATGGAGAGGCAAATGTGGCGGGAAAGAATACGGATGGTGGATGGAGTCTGGTTCTTTTTTTTTTTAATTCCTATTTTCTTTTATTTCATGTTATCTTTTAATTTATTTTCAGGATTTTTTTAATTCCTATTTTCTTTTATTTCATGTTATCTTTTAATTTATTTTTCAGGATTTTTTTTTCTCTTTTTTTATTTGCTTTTTTCTCTACTTTTTCCCTCTTTTCCTTTTATGTTATTTATGTAACGATTATTGACGTTTTCAAAGTTTGATTCATGTTAGCCGACCCCAAATCATTTTGGGACTAAGGCTTAGATGTTGTTGTTGTTGTATACACGTTACTTGATTGATCCTATTTGGGATTCTTTATTGTGTGTTATTATTCCGCTGCATATTTCAATTTTATATCCGGAATCCCAACAAAATAGTATCAAATGCATGTCCCAACCATAAGTGTGGGAAGAACATGTTGTTCGAGTCAACGTGCTACACCACTAGAGATGTGAGCTACCTCTTGATCATGTACGAACCACCCCTTGAATCCTACATCTCCCGGGGCATTGTTTATAATTTACGAGGACGTCAACAATTTAAATGGGGAATATTGTAAGGATCTATCTATATCGAAGAAGTGTGGGACTTATATCTTACTTATAAGATGCTCATGCACTACTATTGGGCACCAATATCATCCATGGAATTTTGTGATATGCCCATTTGATCTAAGACGTTGTGTGCCTAGTGGGCCAGTGTATAAGCTACATATAATGGTTCGGGCTTTTGGGCTCGGGGCTTTACAGATGTTATCGGAGACATGTCTCGATCGAAAGTATGGGAACAAAGTTATGTTCGTGCTAAAATGCTACATTGCTAGAGATGTGAGCCATCTTTTGATCCCATACTAGCCGCCTCTTAAATTCTACATTGCCAGGACATTGTTCAGATTCAATGAGGGCATCAATAATTTAACTGGGGAAGATTGTAAGGATCCATCTTATATCTATGAAGTTTGGGATTTATATCTTACTTATGATATGCTCATCCACTACTATTGGAACCAATATCATCCATGGACATTTGGGTGGTCTTGTGGTAGGCCAAGTTGATCCAAGATGTAGTGTGCCTAATGGAGCCAGTTTGTGGGCTACATGTAGCGGTTCGGGCTTTTGGTCTCGGGGCATTACAAATAGTACCGAAGATATGTCCTAGAACAACGTGCTGTCCGAGCCAAAGTGCTACACCGCTAGAGACGTGAGCCACCTCTTGATCCTGTACGAGCCACCTCTTGAATCCTACATTGCTTGGGCATTGTTCAGACTGGACGAGGATGTCAATAATAAAATAGGGGATATTGTAAGGATCTGTCCCATATCAAAGAAGTGCGGGATTCATATCTTACTTATAAGATGCTCATCCACTACTATTGGGCACCAATATCATTCATGGACTTTTAATGGGCATGTGGTAGGGCCTGTTGATCCAAGATGTTCCGTGCCTAGTGGGCCATTCTATAATCTACATATAGCGGTTCAGGCTTCTGGGCTCACGACGTTACAAATGGTATTGAAGTCATGTCCCAGCCGAAAGTATGTGAATAAAGTGCTGTTCGTGCCAAAGTGCTACACCGCTAGAGATGTGAACCACCTCTTGATCCCATACGAGCCACCTCTTGAATCTTACATGGCTCGAGGCATTGTTCAGATTTGACAAGTACATTAATAATTTAAACAGGGAAGATTATAAGGATCCATCCCACATCGAAGAAGTGTGGGATTTGTATCTTACTAATAAGATGCTCACCCACTACTATTGGGCACCAATCTCATCCATGGACTTTTAGGTGGTCTCGTGGTAGGCCTAGTTGATCCAATATGTTGTGTGCTTAGTGGTCCAGTGTGTGTGCTACATGTATCGGTTCGGCCTTTTGGGCTCGAGGCGTTACACTTCATGACCCGGAGTTGATTGAAACCAACTTACCATGCTCACATCAAATGTAATGTCTGTTCGCATACAAGTCATAGCATATGAGGCTACACATAGCTGAAGCATATGTTTCTTACTCATTTCCCTTATATCCTTGTCACTTTGAGGACACATAGTACCATGTCGCATAGGTAGGAACCCTTATTTTAGAATCTTCCATCCTAAACCACTTCAGAATATTTTTCTATGTATAGGACTTGGAAAAGACCTTTCATCCTCGTTGCTCTATCCCGATAGAGACGAATTCCTAGAATATATGTTGCTTATCCCAAGTCTTTCGTGGCCAACGTACTCAAAACTCCTGCTTTCATAGAAGTGAGCATTCTTATTTCATTTCCTATAAGTCGAATGTCATCCACATATAATGTTAAGAACGCAATCTTTATCCCATTAACACTCTTGTAAACACGACTTCTCTTAGTTCTTGATGAAATCAAACTCTCCGACTGCGTCATAAAAACAAAGATTCCAACTGAAGTTTGTACCCTTTATAGATATCAATTTCAGACACGAAGCCCTTAAGCTATTTTTTGGTCATAATATACTTACAGAACATCTTAGAGAGGAGGGGTTGGATAAGATGTATCCTCTTTTCAAAAATTACTACATGCGGAAGTCTTTTTAAAGGCGTTGCTCTTATTACAGCAACTGCGTGCTATCATTTAGGCTTGATGCTAAAAAAATGTTTCTCAGAGTAGGTATATATATTAAACCACAAGTTACATGATGTATGATGTAAGTAATGAAAGCGGTAAATAATAGAGATTTAGCGTGGTTCGAGGGAATTTCATCTACGTCTAACAATCTCAACACATGAGTTTGTTTAACAATTGTGATTCTAACTAAACACTTTGTCACGTTGCATCATTTTTCACATATTGGTACATTTGGCTTCATAGCTTTTGTATTCACATAAATTCGCTCATGCTAGTCTTAAACTTCGTCTTCTTCTCACATAAATTTAGAAACTTAGTTCATTAAGAAACTTGTTCCCACAGAGGTATGAAGGATGTTAGCTTTGCTAATCCATACAGGGCTAAATCTAAACTTTAGGTAGGGTAGAATGGACTTCGAACAACAGCTATAAGCTATGAATAGCTTCGCCATATTATGTTGTTCGCAAGTTAAGGACTTGTCTTTTCTTTGCTGTCGGATTAGCAATGTAGGCTTTACAAATAGAGTTCGGAGGTATTAAGTGGATATGTAGAGAAGTTGATAAGTAGACAAGTCCATAAGTATCTCTTCAAGTCTTCTTCATCAGCTATTTATGTTATCGAAAATCCGCCTATTGTAAATATAGCCATTGTTGGGCAGGTGAGATGTGGACTGCTTTATAGGTAGCTGTTAAATGTTTGAACTAAAGTAATCCATTTTGTGCAACATTAAATACTTCAGACATTATTCTGGTCTTAACTACATGCCTGCACATCTCAGTCTTCAGCTATACTAAAGGTTGTATCCATCAGCATTAAATGCTCTCAAAACTGTGGATACTTTATGAGTATTTTATTACCTTACTCATAATAGTTTTATTATCCAAGTCCTATGCTGTTGCAAGACTACTTTACTTTTCCAAAGTAAAGTGCCTACATGAAAACCATTTGAGCACAAATAGACCGATCCATTTTTTACCCGGACCCGACCGTATTCGGACCGGGCATGTTAATCAGGTTAAGTCTCGGGTCTACATTTTTTAAAAATTCGAGTTTCGGACCGGACCGGGTCAAAACCAGGAAATTTCCGGTCCATTCCAGAACAACCCAGTAAATGTCAAAATGCCTTTTTTTTATTCCAATTTACCCTAGTTACTCATTACTTCACTCCCTCACCTACCCTCACAATTTCACAAATCACCACACAAACCCATCTCCTGCCCAAACAGCCTCATCCCGTCGCTCCACCTCCTCCCGCCGCTCCTCCTCATGTTGCACCCTATATCCGCCATGACTCCCGCTGGTGTATTGCTTCTTGAATCCTACTGGTCCACCACTCTCGCGCCTCATCTCCAGCTGGACGCTGCGCCATAGGCATCACCTCCTTTGCCTCTAATCTGCTCCTCTCTTTGGTCGATCTTGCTGTCTTGGCTCTAAAGTAAATACATACTTGAGCTATCATGAGTATTTACAACATTAACATCACCTTTTAAGTACCTCGGAGTTAGGATGGTGTTATTATAAACTCATAATTTGATGGTTAAAATGTTATTTATTGTTAGGCTTTAATTGATTTTTTGTGGAACAGTTTATTGAAAGCAAGCTGATGTTCATTGTCTAATATGTAGCATTATTTTTTAACTAAGTCAAAGATTCAACAAGGCTAGAACAAGTCCAGCCCAAACCCGTTCCAAATAGGTCCAGGTTTCGGGTCGATAAAGTCCAACCCTTAATCTTCTAGTCTATTTCGAGCCTGGTCAATCCAGGCCTGGTCGACCTGGGCCGGGTCAGACCCAGTACTCAGCCCTAGCTGTAAGTATAATACTGTAGACTTCTGGCTTCAAAAGGTTGTAACTTATTTCCTCTTGAATGCTGTTGTATGAAGCCGTTGTTGGCTGATTGCTGTTGTTTTCCACACTTATCAAAATTTGATGGGTATTCTTCCACTAATTTCCCCTTTTTTATAATGCCAAAACCCTAGTGCAAAAACCTAAGTCTTCTCTTCGATCTGAGTTTTGAGCTTCCTTGGTTTTGATTAACTTGGTACAAAATGAACATCTCGCAGGCTTGTTCTAAAATTATGAATGTTTCATCCTATCAAGCTAAGTTTTCACATCTTGAACTATGATTGGCTCGCAGGAGCAATCTTACATTAAGTTCCTCACAACATACAACTTAGTCTATGAACTGCTCGTAGGCAAGTTCGTACAACATAATTTACAACATAATTCATACTTGGAATAAAATTTAGTAACTTAAATAGATTACAAACTATAATTTTGAGGGATAAAATAACTTCTTTATTTATAAGTTATATGATTACAGTACACAACTTGAGAAGTAAAAATAGAAACAGAGATCAAAGTACTGGCAATTTGAAAAATAATACAACAGATGTGTAATATCCGTACTTTTTACTTTCGTATTCACCAAATTTTTTGATTAATTTGTACTCGAGACTTTTACATATTATATATAGTTATATTCTCGCTGGAATCATTGATATTCTAGCCATTAATTGACGCTCGCACTGAACGTTCTGTTGTGACTGAATAGTTGTATACCTCGTTGTGTAGTTGGCTTGTGCACTGTGACGTTAGAGCAGTGTTGCTAGTTCATGAACATTACGCACATTATGTTCTTCTCTTAACGTATGTTAACCCTATATATAGCATACATGAACTTACGTGAAAGTTTGAGGCAGAAGCCTCTAATGGTATCCTTGCATACGATATTTGTAGGTCGTAGTGTAAGTAACAGGCTATTATGCACGTTACGGAGCTTCACATCGTATGTAATGATACCTGGGCACTGAGGGGAGTAGCCACTATGCAAACCATTACATAGCATATGTTAACAGTCCTTACGCACGCTAAGCATCCTATATAACCTACATAATATTACCTGTTACATCGAGGTAATGGCCTATGTGAAGTCCATTACGTATGCGACGTGGACAACCCAACTTACGTTAAGAGCTTAACCTATGTAAGCTAATGTGTGTTGCGTACGTAACAATTCTTCAGCCTATATAAGCAGGATGCAACCCTTGTTTCATCAGTTTTTCTTTCTTTTCTCCTCCGCAGTGGCTAGAGGCGATTTTGAGCATTCTAGGGTGAAACTCCGAACAAACATCATCTTTTAGAAACATTTTTTAAGTCCTAGCACAGGTTAAACACCTCTCTATATTCTCCTACCATCCAAATCAAGGTAAATCTCTTAAAACCTTAGTTTTGTCCTTTTAATCCGATTTAACTTAGATTAGTGATGAATCACCAAAGATGTAGTCGTAGTATCTTGATTCCTTTATTATTCCACAGTTTAGTTGTTAGTGTTTCTCCGTTTGATCGAGTTTGACCAAATTGATTCTCTCAAGATGTCCGTTAGAATGTCAGAGTGGGGGATTCGAGGGTTCTACGATTAATATCCCTCGTAAAATTATTGATTGAGTATTGATATGACATTAGGGTCGAATTCTTTGTGAAGGACTTGAGTCGAAACCCTTCCGTTCGTTGTTGTCTTCATATTCTAGAAATAAGGCGAGTATTTAATTATATATAATGTATTTTGTGCATTTATAATGGATGAACAGTGTGCATGAGTGGGAAAAGTTGTATTGTTCACCAAGGGATGCCCTACGGGGCGTATGAGGATTCATACCTTGAGGATCAGATTGCGAAAGTGAGGTTATCCACATAGGGATGTCCAACGGGACGTATAGGGTTTCGTACCTTAAGGGGCAGAACACGGATAATCAAGTGATTCGAACTTGAACCCTGATGGACTATGCTATCACTTGAAAGATATTCCGGAATATTGAAATTCCTTGTGAAAATGATTTTTGGTAAATGACTTATAATGTTCATATGATTATGTACTTGCACTAGTAATTCCAGTACTAACCCCTAAAATGGGGGAAAGGCCTTTCATGCATTTCAGGTGTCTCCAAGATCGATAAGCTGGCACGGGGAGCACATGGGATTGATGGACAATATGGGTGTTAGGTTCACAAATAAAAAGTAGATCGTCTTGTCAATCTAATCTCGGACTTGTGAGTTTATTCATGATGTATCATTTTACCTTATTGTGGAAGTCCCATGTGTGGGAATGTGAGATATTAGAAATCTACAAATACGTTGTACATATAATGTTTTAGCCGAGGCCATAGCCCAACTGGTTGTTTAGGTGCCGTTTGAAATGATAATGCGTCATTTTGGTTTAATTACTGATAGCCTGGTAGACCTTTGCGGAAGGTCTATGGAGTGTAATAGACCTGGTGATTCCGGGGTGTTACATTTAAGGTATCAGAGCTTAGGTTGTGAATAACTAGACTATTGGTGTATTGGGTCTGTCGGTTTGAGTCGTAAGGGTCGTTGTTGAGCCTAACATCAATATGCTGCTGTCATACCATGCGGACCATGACTGTAAGACTTTCCGAATCCTTGTGTTTATTTATTGCTCTTCTTGCCTTGATAGTGAGTTGACCTACCTCATTAGACTGATTACAACTGTATATCGCGCTAATCATCTATTGTTTTATCTTTCTTATTCTTCAGTATGATGCGTGGTAGATGTAGACGTGCTAGAGGACGCGGTAGAGGCTATGGTCGTGGTGTAGTTGTCTAGGAGGCCGTGCTTTTTCATTCAGTCACTGATTTAGCATCTCATTCAGTGCTGAATACTATTCCTGTGAGTTTTAATTGTCATTGGGACATTTATGGCCGAACTTTTGATGCTATTTATTGTCCGGAGGAGAGAAGGGTGCCTATTGCCCATTATCTCATCAACAAGAAAGATACAGACTGGTGGGAGGGCACCAGGCCTACGGATCGAGTAGCTACTTGGGAGGAGTTCAAGACTGCTATGGAAGCATAATACTGTCCTTGGCCAGTACAAGATCAACATATCACTGATTTCTTCACTGCTGCTCCGCAGGATGTGCCTATCTTAGGCTATCATTACATTTAACCAACAATTACCATATATTCGAGACCAAGTGAGGACTGGAGAGGACAAGGTCTGCTACTTCGATCGACGAATGAAACATAATATTCGACAGGGTATGACTGAATTGAGGTGTACTACATTGAAAGAATATTAAGATAGAGCTTTGGCAATTGAGATGGTCCTTACGATAGAATAGGATACTGAAAGTAAGAAACAAAAAACTTTAGGTGGCTTCTCGGGAAACAAGGGTGGTGGATCCCACAAATCCCAGTCCTCTCATCGTGTTGATGAGTGGTCGTTTCAACCAGCCAGTGGATCCCGTGGGTTCAAACTAACCCAGAGTATTCTCGGTGGTGAATATATTTGCTATAACTGTGATCGAACGGGGAATTTGTGCGACATTGTCCGTATCCTCCGGTGACTTGTTTTGTTTGTGGATATAAGGGTCACCGAGCGACTCATAATGTGGCGGCCACCAGAGCTGTCGGTAGTCAGGGCACTGTTCCGGTACTAGGAGAGCATATTGTTAATCAGGTGGCTCTAACTAACCAATCTCAGCAGAGAGTAGGCCGAGGCAGAGGTATGGGTCGGCCGAACTGCTATGGTGTGTCGAGTTTGGGTCCAGAACATCCCCGCCTCTATCAGATGAGGCGCGCGGATGAAACAAATGCTCTTGTGGCATTAAGTATCACTCAGATTCTTTGATACCCAGTTTCAGTGTTGTTCGATTCGGGTGCTACCCATTCTTTCATTGCATCGTATTGTATTCATTGTCTTGGTATTGATTTCTTATTCGAGTGCGAGTCATTTATTTCAGGGATACCTGAGGTTAAATATTATCCAGTAAGGATTGGGAATCGAGATTGGCCTTCAGATCTTATTTCAGTGAGAAGGGGAAGGATTTACTCCTCGGGGACAATTGGCGAGATTGTCACGGTGCCATCAAGAACAATGAGACTCGTACTATTTCGATAGTTGCTGGGGATGGCAACGAGCATACTTTTGTGGGTCGTAAGCTGGGTAGATCAAGGATGGTGATTAACTCCATGAAGGTGGTGAGAATTTTGAACCAAGGCTGTGTCGGCTACTGGTGTTATGCCATGAAGTTAGGACATGGGGAAGTTTAGTTGTCGACAGTTCCAGTCGTCAACAAATACCCCGATGTGTTTCTGAATGATTTACCAGGATTTCCACCACAGCGATAGGTCGAGTTCTCAATCAATTTATAGCCGATCGGGCTCTTGTTTATTGGGTGCCATATCGAATAGCGCAGTCAGAAATGTTAGAGTTGACGAAGACATTGGGAGAACTTTTAGACAAAGGGTATACCCGGCCGAGCGCTTTGCCTTGGGGCAATCCATCCTGTTTGTTAAGAAGAAGGATGTATCACTTCGTCTATGTATTGACTATCGAGAATTAAACAAGTTGACCATAAAAACTAAATACCCTTTACCACGTATTTATGATTTATTCGATCAGCTTCAGGAAGCGACAATCTTCTCAAAGATTGACCTACAATCCGGATACTACCGGTTGAGGATTCGGGATTTATGATATTATGAAGTCTGCTTTCCGGATGAGGTACGGTCATTATGAGATCGTGGTTATGCCATTCCGGCTAACAAATGCCCCAACTGTGTTCATGCGATTGATGAATAAGGTGTTTATCGAGTACCTAGATAAGTTTGTGGGTGTCTTCATCGACGACATTCTTATTTATTCCCGGAGTCAGGAGGAGCATGCTAAGCATCTCCATATTGTGTTAGACATTTTGAGAGCCCAACAATTATTTGTGTAATTTTAAAATGTGAGTTCTGGCTTAAGGAAGTGACGTTCCTTTGGCTTAAGGAAGTGACGTTCCTAGGGCTCGCTGGGTATTACCGTTGGTTTGTTCAGGGATTCTCTAAAATTTCTCCACCACTTACACAGTTGCTGCAGAAAACCCAGAAGTTCGGATGGAACCCAGCGACACATGATAGTTTTGATGAGTTGAAAAAGCGCCTGACTACAGCGCCAGTTTTAGCTTTACCTCAGCGAACTGAAGATTTTGTGGTTTACAGATGCTTCAGGACTTGGACTCAGTTGTATTCTGATGTAGAGGGATAGGGTGATAGCCTATGCATCTCGACAGTTGAAACAGTATGAGGCGAATTATACCACCCATGACTGTAATATCCGCAATTTTCGATTTTCGGTAAATTTCTTTTTTCGGCCGAAGTCCGTTTTGACGACTCGCTCATGACCGTTTCGTCATTTCGAGAATGATTAATTCTGCACTTTTTGTCATCCGAGCTCGTTTCGGTGTCGTTTTGTTGAGTTCCGTGCTTTTTAGACGCTTTTCCGCACTTGAGTTCGATTCTTGCGAATCTCGTCCGAAACTGTTGTTTCGAGTTTCTCATAAGTTCATTTAATGTTATTATTCTTGTTGCAAGCTTTGGTTTGGTGTTTCGATCGCGTATCGTGATTTTCGGACGTTTTGGGCCATTTTCGTAATTTCCCAAAGTTTTGGGTAATTACTTCCGTTGTCGAATTCCGAGCCTTCGGGTGGTCGGAATTGTGTGTTCTCTTAGCTCTTAGATTCGTCTTTGCGAGTACGTCGTAACCGTATCATCGATTCGCATTCAGGTTCGGGTTTCGGGGTCGTTCGGGCCGTCGGAGTTGGCCCCGGCCGACATGGCCGCAACTGGGCCCGGCCAGATCGCCGAGTCACGGCCGCGGTGATCGGCAGCTTCGCCGAGTCACGGCCGGTAGTGATCGCGGCTTCTGCCGAGCGAGCCGTCTTGTAGGGCGGCACAGGCCGGCTGGGCCGCGGCACACTCTGTGGCATTTTTCGCCAAACCGATGCACGGTGCCGCGGCACACGCTGGCCGGCCGCTGCACACCGCCACCACCGGGAGCCATTTTTGGGCTCGTGCCGGCACACTCCATTGGGCCGCGGCACACTGCGGCACTCTATTTAAGGCCCAATGATCGTTTTTCGCCATTTTTGCTCCTTCTTCTACTTCTCTTCTGCGGCTGGGGTTGTTCCTATCATGGAGAGATGTTGTTGGTCAACAAATCCATGAAGTTTTGGAGTTCATATCATCAATCATCCATCTTATAACATCCTTTGATCGAGCGAATCAGGTCAGATTTTCTAGAAATCTAATTTTGGGGATTTTGGGTATTTTGTTCGATTTCGTCCGTTTAATCCGATTTAACTTAGGATTGTGATAGATTGATGATTATTTGGATGTATTGTATCATTTCCCTTGTTAAACCATGGTTGGATCGTATCGATTCGTTATTTTGGTCGAGTTCTTGACCGATGCCTTGAAGGTGTCCGGTAAAATATCATAGAGGGGTTTTCGGGCGTTCTACGATTATTCTTCCTCGTATGATCGATGATTTATTGAATTTATGTTGTTAGGGTTGAATTCTTGTGAAGAACTCGAGTCGGAACCCTTCCGTTCATTGTCTTCTTCGGGGTCCGAGCTTCCCGGTCGAATCGTGTTCTTCGGAGCGTTTGGTAGCGGTTATTAAGGCAAGTATCTTATTATACGACTTGTATCTTGTGACTAGTAATTACGTATGATATGTATGACGATTTTGCTTGCCTCCGTAAATATGTTCCGTTTGAGTTGGTTGTGTTTTCCGAAATTTGAAGGCTTTGTGATAATAGTGATATATTGGTATCCGTGTTAGGCGTTGTGCCATTTGTGCAGGATTGCGATGTACATATGAGATCGTTGTACACGTGGTTGTTCAATGTATTGTGTACCGAATGTGTGTTATGTTGGTTAAGAGTCGTTGTGATGATCATGATATTTGTGTTGTTTTGGTTTACATACTTGATTGTACATTTCAGTGTAATGTGGAATGGCTTGACATTTAATGATTATGAATTGTGTCGTGTCGATGTGTGTGTGTTCCAGGTAGTGTCTGACGAGGCCTCTGGAGTTCGGTACATGATGTGTACGAACAAAGTGTGTGATCCAGGTAGGGTCTGACGAGGCCTCTGGTGTAATATCCGCAATTTCGAATTTCGGTAATTTTCTTTTTTCGTAGGAAGTTCGTCTTGACAACTCTATCATGACCGTTTCGTCATTCCGAGAATGATTAATTCTGCACTTTTTGTCATCCGAGTTCGTTCGGTGTCGTTTTGTTGAGTTTCGTGTCCTTAATCGACTTTTTCACGTGGGAGTTCGACTTTGTAAAGTCACCATTAATTCTTGGAAACTCCAAAAATTCTGAATCTTTGCAACATTATAGAGAATCAAGTTAGCTTTCCAATGGTTCAAACGGTGAGTCAATCGGAGTCCGTACGAAGGAGTTATGGTCGAAATAGCGAAGACTGCACGGTGTGCCTTTTTGGTGTTGAAGGAGGCTGTACCGTGTGCCGCGGCACACTCAGGCTGTCCCGCGGCACTAAGCTAATTCCTGGGCGTTTTTCTTGTCCCTGGGCCGCGGCACACTCATCCTGTGCCGCGGCACACGGGCTTTTTCTGCGTTTTTTTAGCAGATTTGCGAGGAGAAGAACTTCATTTCTTCTCCTCTCTTCTTCCTCCTTCATCTTAGGCGATTTGATGGCGATTTTTGGCGATTTGAATGCTCCAAAACTTGTAGAGATCATCCTACTCAAGTCTTGTTGAATATTTTCGATCTCTACTTGAATCCTTCATCCAAATCAAGGTATTGTGGCTTGAACCCTTGTTTTTGTAGATTTGGGGATTTTCCTTTTTGATTTCGATTCCAATCCGTTTTTGATCAATTAGTTGTTGTATAAACGTTGTTTTGAACTTGTTCTACGGATTGGATACTTGTATCTTTGGCTCGTTCGACCCTAGAGGTGATTTCTTTGTTCTTGAAGGGTCTTGAACATTTAATGTTCGATTAAATGTTCGAATGAGTTCCCTTTGATAGTTTATTGGGATTTCCGTTGTTTTTGGCCTTGATTCTCGTCGTAATCATGTTTTATTATTCCCTACGGAGGATTATAGGTGCTCGATGATTCCGATGTTGAATTCCGTTGGTGTTGATGATTCATATGGTGTTTTCCCGTAGTAATTTCGGTGCTATCACGTTCTAGATAGTGTTCGGGAATTTGAGGGCTACCCGGCCGTATCCGTTCACTTTTCCATTTCTCGTGATTTCGAGGCAAGTACATTGTCCATACTATTCTTGTTTTGGGAATATGATTAATCTTGTCGGTATTCTTAGTTTCCCTACGGATTCATGGTATATTTCGTGGTTTTTACGGAATCAAGAGGGTTTGGTTGTGGTCCGCCCTCGTTGTTGTTTATATACGAATATACATGAATCGTAGGCGGGTTTTCGGATGTATTCCAATTCCGTATTCATTTAGAAATGGTTGTGATTGTATTCTTCGAATCGTTAGGTTCGGTTTCATTGGTTCCTAGCGTTCGTTGGTGACCTTCCTTTCCGTTCGTTGCGTCGTCAATAATTCAAGGCAAGTATTTTTGGAAACCTTTAAGCTTAACATGAAATGGTAATGTATATTGTGTGTAATTTGCTCACCTTGTGTTGGCCCGACGGGGTCAAGGAGGGAAATCTATGCTGCCGCCCTGGATTTCACGAGTTTCGTACCGCTAGCCAACTCGTTAGGGTCCTTGCAAGGCCTCGAGTGAGAATGTATGCTGCCGCCCTGTTCTCACGGCATAGCGTGTGCGTGGTTTTGTTTTTCTGTAATTGTAGCCAACTCGTTAGGGTCCCTATGAGGCCTCGAGTGAGAATGTATGCTGCCGCCCTGTTCTCAAGGCTAATTGTGGACTGTATGTTTTCCGGAAAAGACATGTCTGGTTTTGACTTTTGAAATTGATATTGGTGCATGTACTATGAAATGTGTAAGCGATTGGTTTGCCTTGAATACTTGTACTAGCGTAATTGCTAACCCCTTTGGGGACCCGTTGTCGGGGAAATTCTTGTTATGGATTTCAGGTTATGTTCAGTCAGACGAGCGGGCGCTGGGATGGTACGAGGATGTCGGCCAAGGTTGTTGACATGTGCAATTGAGTCTTGTTATTTCCTACTGTCTCTTTTGATGTGAATATTTTCCAAATTGTAAACTTATAGATTGTACTCGCGAGTACTTAGGCTTTTCCTCTCAGATTGTGATTGGTCTTTGTTGGAGTTACTGTATTTGTCGGTTGATGTTTATTATGCCGGTTGTGCCGGACGTGTTGTTTTATGTTCTTGTTGTTAATAATTGTTTCCTTGCTAACCGAGATGGTTAGTCGAGTGGTGTTTTCTTGTGTTAGCCTGGTGGGTCCCATGTAGGGGTCCACGGCGCTGTAATACACCTCGAATATCTTGGGGGTGTTACAGAAAATGGTATCAGAGATCTAGGTTTATGGATACCTAGGCTTGTTGGTTATTTGGGTCTATTTGCGTTTTGTTTTGCACATTGTCACACCGCTGCCGACATCTCAGTACATCCAGCGCTTGTAAGTTTTCCTTACTCGATCCTCTTGTTTTCTCGTATTGTATTTCCACTTCTTGAACTGTGATTGTCTCTCTCGTACTTATCGTCGAGTTGTTTCTCGATCCATCCGGTTTGTGTACTTTTGATTCTAGTATTGCGCCGTCCTTTGTCTCTCTGGAGTATGTGCGCCGTTCTGGGCTTGACCGTTTGTCGTTTTGCGAGCCTTCCATCGCTAAACTTCCTAGCATTGGTGGGATCGTTGGTTATCGAAAGATCCGATTTTTGCTCCGTGGTATATTGTGAGAGGGCTTGACTCTCTAGTCTTTTGTTGTATGATGGAATCTGTGTTTGATAATTGCGATATACTAAATGTATGTTGAGCCGAACATACTGATTGTTTGGACACCGAGGGGTGCAGTATGATGTGAATGTTTTGAACATTGATATGTTCCGGGAAAGGTTTCGATGGCAGCGTTTGTTGAGAAACTCACATAGATGGTTTCGACATGTGTTCGAATCGGTGTTCATCAGTTATCTTTGTTAAACTTGAAGAGATAAGTTTGACATATGCTTAGAATTAGTGTTTCCGAGTTGCGCTTGTTGAACTGGTGATTTTTGAATGCCGTATATGCGTGTGTTCGGGAATTGTTAGTACTTGGCTAATTATTATTATTTACAACCAATGTGTTTCTATTAATAATAATACATGCGGCGTGCATGCTTGAAAATTTCTTAGACTTGATCGTATTGTGGGTTTTTGAAAAGTGACATGAATTTGGGCGAGCCAGCCTTGTATTTTCAAATAAAACCTTGTGTCGTATTTAAACGTCGTGTATAAAAGTGTTTTAGGACATTTTATAAAATGCTACCGTTGTTAAGCCCTTGTCGTGTTTGAAAGGGTCTTGAAAACGATTTTTAACTTATCGGTTTTATTTTCGAATAACTAGAGTATACGATTTTAAAATCAGATTAGCCTGGGGAAACCTAGGCTGTCGAGTCAAGTTGTGTTTGTTGAGTTTCGTCTCGTCGGATTTTGTCTGACTTAGTCGCATCGCGACGCGTTGTTTGGGATCATTGGTTGTGATTAGTATTGAGGGGCGGTCGTCACTTACGTGCGACCTATGGATGTAAAACTCCCTTCCTTGTGTTGTGCCTCGCGTGACACGAGTTATTTGTATGATTAGTCGTTGAATGATGGAATCCTTCTGTGGATTTTGATTTCACAATATGTGTTTATTAGACTCTCGTATTTGGTTTATATGAGGAGTGTCGTCACTGCTGATGTATTTTCGAACCGCATTTTATCCGCCGTGTGAGTTCTTTCAAAACGGCTTTCGTCATTTTGCAAACTGAGTTTTATTTCGTAAAACTGATTCCCTGAATTAAGTTTTGGCATTTTGGCCTTGAACATTTCATGATGGTTTGACAAATGATTTTGTGAGCTTTGGAAAATATCACCGTCATTGGTCTTTTTAGCATTTTCGAAATGACATGGAAATTGTGCTTAGCCTGGTAAATCCTTGTGAGAAAGGTTTACGGCATGTAATTTTTATGATATGTTCTATTGTTGTCTCTGTGGGTCGTTAGCGCACGCTACGCTTTACAGCTAACGCGCGCAAGAGTGCGTGGGTAGCACGCTAAGGGGAGGATAGCGCACGCTACCTGGTAGTTCGGGCGATCCAGAGCTACCGGGTGGTCGAAGTTCTCGTTAGCGCACGCTAACACTTGGGGTTAGCGCACGCTAACGGTATTCTTGGTCGAGTTTTGTTTGGTGCCGTGATAGCGCACGCTAACCTTAATGATTAGCGCACGCTAATTGTGGCAGTGTATATCTGGACACCGATCTAGAAGTTGCATTTTCTTCATTTCTTCTTCTTCCTCCATGATTTTGAGACGTAACGACTCGGTTTCGCATCCAGGCTGATTTTTCTTCCATCCAAAGGTGTTTTGGAGTATCCTAGATGATTTTTAACATCATCTAATCCATTGTTTTTCGCCTAATGGGTATTTTCTTGAATCCCTAGAGTTGACTTTTGGAGTTTTGTTCTTGATATCGTTTTCCATCCAGCTTTGATAAACCGATTGTTGTTTTAACGATGTTGTTAAACATATCCCGAGGATTGTATATCACCGCCGTGATTTTGAGTGATTTGATGCGTGTGACATGATGTGTTTAAGTAAGTGTTGATACGTGCGAATTTTGGGCATTCGGCCTATTGTACTACGAAAAACCTTGAGTATCTTAGAAAATAAACCTCGAGACGTACTTTTAAAATAAATTATTTTCTCACAAAGGTGCTCTCAAGATGCCTACTAGTGCCACGCTATGTTTTAATTATTCTACTTTGAGGATCAAAATATTTTGAGATATTTCTAATGATTTAGAAACGTATTCGCTTAGACCGAAGGTCGAATATAACTGAAAAGTTTTAATTTAACGAAAGGTGTCTTCATTTTTTATCAAACGCAAGATGATTTTTTTTTAAGTCTCGATGACGATGTTTGTACTACTTTTTGATATATAATACTCAAGATCAACTGGTGCCTGCAAATTATTTTCAAAAGATGGTTTTTGTTTTCAAAACCTATCATTCCTAATTGTGGTCCGGGAAGATATGTGTGATGTTCGTGCTCTCGTTAGGGTGTTAACCCCCGAGTTGTTGTTGAATTGGTGGTGTGAGCGTTGAGCCGTTCGCCACACAGTTGTCGTGGTAGCCTCTGCGAGGGGTGTGATATTGGTATTGGATGTTGTCGCCTCGTAGCGGTTTATGCGTTATCGCATATATGCGAGCTGTTAGAGATCGGGTTGGTATGATTGTGTGCATCGGTGATTGTTCCGCGTCGTGTCGGTTGCTTGTTATATTGTTACCTTGGTTCCGTTGTTGTGAGTTTCGGGAGCGAGGTCAAAGGTAATACCCGTACTATTTTGACTTCTATATCTTCTCTTTCTCCAGTCTATCGATTCGCTCGTGTTCATTGATACCTTCTGAACTTGTTCTGTATCTTGGTTTCATCGTTGAGCAGTAATGTCGATTTTGAGTCGATTCGGTTATCGCTGTGACTTTTCCGAATTCGGTTCGATTCTTGTGAACCTTGTTCGGAAGTAACATCATTTGGTTCTACTAGTCCTTTTATTCGAAGGGATCGGATTTTGAACTTCTGTATATTCTACTTTGTCGACTCATTTATGTTCGTTGACATTTCTGAGCTTGTCCTGCCCCTTGTTTTTGTTTATCGAACGAGTGTGGCATCATTTCGGAATAACTTGTTTGTCGTTGTGACTTTTCAATTTCTATTCCCTTTCATGTGGATCTTATGTAAATGCATACGTTGTTGTTTTCACCGGATCATATATTGTCTCGAGTCGAGATGTGAACCTTGGAGTTGTTGTTTGAATTTTATTGTTCTTCGTGATTCGAACATGATTGTTCGCTTTTTGTTGTCTCGACCGTTGTGGTTCGGTCGTTTGTTTGTTCGGTTTTTGGTCCTCGTTTCGTGATCGTTGAGCATTCAGGCTCCTTCCTAATTCCCTTAAGTTTGGGAAATTAGTCTCGTTTTTTATCTTCCAACCCTTGGGCGGTGGAATTCCGTATTAGTTCAGCGATTGGCTCGCGTTTCGATTGATGTACCGTTGGGCCGGTCAATCATACTGACTTTCGTTCGTTGTGTTTTGTGATTGTCGGATAATTGACTTGACTATATTATCCGTTTGATGACGCTTGTCATTTGTTGGTCTTATTGTATTCCTAACGGCGACGTTGTTGGTCGTCGTGGGGCGTGTTTTCACTCCGTATGTCTCTTTGCGTTTCTTGCAGCGTTTCGCCGTTTAGCGCGAGTTTCCTATTTTTGTGTATCTCGTCGAGTTTTCCTGGCGGGTATATTGCTTCCCCCTACTTGTTTTAAGTTTCGGGACGAAACTTCTTTTAAGGAGGGTAGAATGTAATATCCGCAATTTCGAATTTCGGTAATTTTTTTTTTTCGTAGGAAGTTCGTTTTGACAACTCTATCATGACCGTTTCGTCATTCCGAGAATGATTAATTCTGCACTTTTTGTCATCCGAGTTCGTTCGGTGTCGTTTTGTTGAGTTTCGTGTCCTTAATCGACTTTTTCACGTGGGAGTTCGACTTTGTAAAGTCACCATTAATTCTTGGAAACTCCAAAAATTCTGAATCTTTGCAACACTATAGAGAATCAAGTTAGCTTTCCAATGGTTCAAACTGTGAGTCAATCGGAGTCCAGACGAAGGAGTTATGGTCGAAATAGCGAAGACTGCACGGTGTGCCTTTTTGGTGTTGAAGGAGGCTGTACCGTGTGCCGCGGCACACTCAGGCTGTGCCGCGGCCCTAAGCAAATTCCGGGCCGGTTTTCTTGTCCCGGGGCCGCGGCACACTCATCCTGTGCCGCGGCACACGGGCTTTTTCTGCGTTTTTAGCAGATTTGCGAGGAGAAGAACTTCATTTCTTCTCCTCTCTTCTTCCTCCTTCATCTTAGGCGATTTGATGGCGATTTTGGGCGATTTGAATGCTCCAAAACTTGTAGAGATCATCCTACTCAAGTCTTGTTGAATATTTTCGATCTCTACTTGAATCCTTCATCCAAATCAAGGTATTGTGGCTTGAACCCTTGTTTTTGTAGATTTGGGGATTTTCCTTTTTGATTTCGATTCCAATCCGTTTTTGATCAATTAGTTGTTGTATAAACGTTGTTTTGAACTTGTTCTACGGATTGGATACTCGTATCTTTGGCTCGTTCGACCCTAGAGGTGATTTCTTTGTTCTTGAAGGGTCTTGAACATTTAATGTTCGATTAAATGTTCGAATGAGTTCCCTTTGATAGTTTATTGGGATTTCCGTTGTTTTTGGCCTTGATTCTCGTCGTAATCATGTTTTATTATTCCCTACGGAGGATTATAGGTGCTCGATGATTCCGATGTTGAATTCCGTTGGTGTTGATGATTCATATGGTGTTTTCCGTAGTAATTTGGTCTTTATCACGTCTAGATAGTGTTCGGGAATTTGAGGGCTACCCGGCCGTATCCGTTCACTTTTCCATTTCTCGTGATTTCGAGGCAAGTACATTGTCCATACTATTCTTGTTTTGGGAATATGATTAATCTTGTCGGTATTCTTAGTTTCCCTACGGATTCATGGTATATTTCGTGGTTTTTACGGAATCAAGAGGGTTTGGTTGTGGTCCGCCCTCGTTGTTGTTTATATACGAATATACATGAATCGTAGGCGGGTTTTCGGATGTATTCCAATTCCGTATTCATTTAGAAATGGTTGTGATTGTATTCTTCGAATCGTTAGGTTCGGTTTCATTGGTTCCTAGCGTTCGACGGTGACCTTCCTTTCCGTTCGTTGCGTCGTCAATAATTCAAGGCAAGTATTTTTGGAAACCTTTAAGCTTAACATGAAATGGTAATGTATATTGTGTGTAATTTGCTCACCTTGTGTTGGCCCGACGGGGTCAAGGAGGGAAATCTATGCTGCCGCCCTGGATTTCACGAGTTTCGTACCGCTAGCCAACTCGTTAGGGTCCTTGCAAGGACTCGAGTGAGAATGTATGCTGCCGCCCTGTTCTCACGGCATAGCGTGTGCGTGGTTTTGTTTTTCTGTAATTGTAGCCAACTCGTTAGGGTCCCTATGAGGCCTCGAGTGAGAATGTATCCGCCGCCCTGTTCTCAAGGCTAATTGTGGACTCGTATGTTTTCCGGAAAAGACATGTCTGGTTTTGACTTTTGAAATTGATATTGGTGCATGTACTATGAAATGTGTAAGCGATTGGTTTGCCTTGAATACTTGTACTAGCGTAATTGCTAACCCCTTTGGGGACCCGTTGTCGGGGAAATTCTTGTTATGGATTTCAGGTTATGTTCAGTCAGACGAGCGGGCGCTGGGATGGTACGAGGATGTCGGCCAAGGTTGTTGACATGTGCAATTGAGTCTTGTTATTTCCTACTGTCTCTTTTGATATGAATATTTTCCAAATTGTAAACTTATAGATTGTACTCGCGAGTACTTAGGCTTTTCCTCTCAGATTGTGATTGGTCTTTGTTGGAGTTACTGTATTTGTCGGTTGATGTTTATTATGCCGGTTGTGCCGGACGTGTTGTTTTATGTTCTTGTTTTTAATAATTGTTTCCTTGCTAACCGAGATGGTTAGTCGAGTGGTGTTTTCTTGTGTTAGCCTGGTGGGTCCCATGTAGGGGTCCACGACGCTGTAATACACCTCGAATATCTTGGGGGTGTTACATCTGGAGTCCGGTACATGACGTGTACGGACAAGGTGTGTGATCCAGGTAGGGTCTGACGAGGCCTCTGGAGTTCGGTACATGATGTGTACGAACGATGTTGTGGCCGGGTAGGGTCCGTTGAGGCCTCCGGAGTTCGGTACATGATGTGTACGAACAGTGTGTGTGGCCGGGTAGGGTCCGTTGAGGCCTCCGGAGTTCGGTACATGATGTGTACGAAGGTGTGTGGTCCGGTAAGGCCCACGAGGCCTCCGGAGTTCGGTACATGATGTGTACGAACAATGATCGTGTAGCAGTGATTGTTCGGGTAACATTTTAAATATGGATCTCGGACTCATAATGATATATTATTTAGTATGCTTTGAAACGAGAATCGGGCTAATGCCCTAATGTTTACGAAAAGGGTTTTGTAAATTGGGACTCGAGATCCAAAAGAATTTCTGCTTTAAAAATCCCAGAGATGATGTGTTCCTTTTCAAATATCTCTTACTTGAGTTCGAAATTCTAAAACTTCTCGGCAACATTTTGATAATTGATTTCCGTATTAAATTCGTAGTTGCTATTTGCTTGTTACATTTCGTATGGTTTGATACTTGCACTAGTAAAACAGTGGAGTTTTACTAACCCCCGAGTATTCGGGGGGTGTATGTCTGTTTTGCGTCCAGGTACATGCAGGTTCAGGGGAGCAGTCACAGGATTGGCACAAGGGGATGACGAGCTGCGATACTAATCAAGAGTTGAGAGTTGGTAGAGTTTATTTGTATTGTTAGAGTTGATTCAGTCTTCCGTTGTATTGTATTTCGAACCCTGTGTGGGTAATGTTGTTAGTCGATCTGTTGATAGAGTTGTGTGACCTCATCTGTGCATGTGTTTATGTGTAAGTGACCTTAACGGTCTGTATTATTATATTGTTTGACCCTGGCCGGGCAAGCATTTGGTTGTTTATGGACGTTTAGCCTGGTAGATCCTTGCGGAAAGGGTTTACGGCGTGTAATATTCCCATACGGTTTTGGGGGTGTTACAATGACTTAGAGTTAGTAGTAGTTGTTTTCGCTCTGAAGATCTGGAGGCATTGTCTTTACTGTAACACCCCGAGATATTCGGAATAATTACAGCGCCGTAAACCCTTTAAGTAAGGATTTACAAGGCTAATTAAAAAGGAAAGTAAATATAAGACATCAATACTGCGAAAATTCAAGTTTATGAAAACGTACAACTGGTTCAACGGGTAATTAATACAACCATATCGAATTAATATCAAAAGGACACGCGTACTCGAGTACAGAAACCAAACCAAGACAACAAATCCCCAATAACAATAAACATCCGAGCCCCTTCGTCACGTCGATCTTGTGGTATTGTTTCCTGCTCCTTGGCTACCTGAACATCAAAACAAATGTCCACCCCCGAAGGGGTTAGCAAAACGATGCTAGTACAAGTATCATATTAAACAATTCGAATATGCATCAACAATACATAACAAGATACATCACACGGACTTCCGCTACCGGAATCCGACAATGCGAATCTACAAGATTCCATTACACATCATGGGTATTCCAATGATCCAGCGCCCTCAGCATAGATCCCAAGATGATCCCGTCGGACCAACACGAGGTGGAAATAACCCGTCCAATGATCCAGCGCCCTCAGCCTAGATCCCAAGATGATCCCGTCGGACCAACACGAGGTGGACATCCGATCCAGCGCCCTCAGCATAGATCGTACACGTATACAAACACAACTCATGCATACACATATGCCAAATCATTATGTTCATCAACATGAACATATAAACGCTATATAACGAATATCATGACAAATCAACGAAGTAAATATCATGTTCAACAATAATCATACGCATACTCCAAAAATACCGATATTAACATATCACGATACTTGCCTCGAAGATGGAAAGAACGATATACTTCAATGCTCTCGACGCACTCGAAGGCCGCCCCCTCCGATCAACGTAACAAGCTCAAACCTTAACAAAAGGAACGATATACAAATCATCTCGAGTCGAACAATGGCCTAACAATTCGACCTACGGCCGAAAAGCTCAAACTTAAACAAGCTGCCTGGATTGCTTAGCGCGCGCTACGTACTATACGTAACGTGCGCTAAGCTGAACTGTTAGCGTACGCTATCGTATAAGACTAGCGTGCGCTAGCCACGAACTGGCAGTCTGACTCGGCTGTCTCATAACGTACGCTACGTACGTTTTGTGCGAAAACCGAACCTCGATAGCGCACGTTAACTCACACATGTTAGCGTGCGCTACTCTTGCATGGCAGAATACTGCAAACCGAAAACTGGGTTGAATGATGAAGAACTCATGAATCCTATGGTGATATTACAAGTTATCCTCGGGCATATCATGCTAATAAGGTTTCTGGAAGATTTATGATTATGAAATACCAATATACGGATAGTTATCTCGATATCACAATTCCTCTACGATCTTCAAGAAATAAATCTAAGTTCCATCGTCTTACGTTCCAAACCACATGATTCCAACGTATACAACGTATCAACTGGGTAATATCCGATTACTTGATCATAAATCGATTTAAACATGCTTAGGAGTCCTTATAATAAGATGGTTCAAAGGTTCATTCGACATCTAGTACCGATACGTCAAAAGTATCCTTCTAACATGTGATGACCGATAAAAACGAGATACTTGCTATCCAAACATGATTCAAACTTCCTTATGAACATTACTAATCATTGGTGAAGAATCACCTACCTCAAAGTAGTGAAGAACACGGATGAAAATGAAGCAATCCAACACCCAAGGCTTGAACACCAATCTCCAATGGTATATGATCTTCAATCTCGAACTAGGAGGTTGATATGGAGTGTTTAGGACGAATGGAGTTATGTTTCAAGTGCAAGAGTTCGGGTTATGGGGGAAGAAAGGACTGAATTCACGAATAGGATGCTGTCCTATTTATAATAAATGGCTATTAGCGCGCGCTAAACCCTGTTCGTAGCGTGCGCTAACGGCTCACAGTCTAAACTGTACTCGGCACTTAGCGTGCGCTACGCATAGACATGTAGCGTGCGCTAAGGCGTTGACTCGGCTTTTCCCGAAAGCCGTCCAGGTACATCCGACATGATCCGACAGGGGTCCCCCGGCCAGATCTCACCTACCTCGCGTCTCAATCAATCTGACCACGCGTAGCGTGCGCTAATTACACTCGGTAGCGTGCGCTATGAAACCATGTTAGCGTACGCTACCCTTAGCCTGTAGCGTGCGCTACATGCACAGAATTTCAATCTTTATATCACATATACGAAATTATATGCTCGACAACATCGGATAATGAAATACAGAGAATAGTACTCATACAAAAGTACAATCATAACAATATCACAAGTTCCAATTACATAACAAAAATCTCGGGTATTACATCCTTCCTCCCTAAAAAGAAGTTTCGTCCCGAAACTTAGGATGAAAACAACTCCGGATATTTAGCCTTCATACCGTCCTCCGTTTCCCAAGTGGCCTCTTCGACTCCATGTCGTGACCATTGTACTTTAACCAAATGTATTGGTTTATTCCTCAATTGTTTGATCCGGCTCTCAAGTATCTTGATTGGTCTCTCTTCGAAGGTGCCATCATTAGCTATCTCGATCTCGTCGAAATCAATGACGTGACTGGGGTCCATTACATACTTTCGCAGTTGGGATACGTGAAACACATTGTGAACATGACTCAGCGATGGCGGTAAGGCCAACCTGTATGCTAAATCCCCAACTCTCTCTAGGATCTCAAATGGTCCGATATATCTCGGACTAAGCTTACCTCTTCTCCCAAAACGGAAAATCCCTCGTGTAGGAGACACCTTCAATAGTACGTGGTCCCCAGCGTCGAACTCTAGAGGGCGACGTACATCTGCATAAGACTTCGCCGACTGCAGGCGATCATCAGTCTCTCTCGAATCACAGCTATCTTCTCTTGAGTCTGAATAATCAATTCCGGTTCTGTCCCGATCAAATCCGAAGAATCATCCCAACACAGGGGTGATCGGCATCTCCTCCCGTACAAAGCTTCAAATGGTGCCATCTTAATAGAAGCATGCCAACTGTTATTGTAAGTGAATTCGATCAAGGGCAAGTGAACTTCCCAATCAGTTGACCAATCCAACGCACAAGCTCTAAGCATGTCTTCTGATTTGAATAGTCCTTTCGGACTGACCGTCTGTTTGGGGATGATAAGCTGTGCTAAAATTGAGCTCAGTCCCCAAAGCCTTGTGAACTGCTTTCCAGAAGTGCGACACGAAACGACCATCTCGATCCGAAATAATGGTCTTCGGCGTCCCATGCAATCTGACTATCTCCGCAACAAATACTCGTGCCAATCTCTCGGGTCCCCATGTATCTTTGATTCCTAGAAAATGAGCCGACTTGGTTAGTCGATCAACTACGACCCAAATCATGTTCATTCCTGCTCTAGTCCTTGGCATACTTGTGATGAAATCCATCGAAATGTCCTCCCACTTCCATTCTGGGATCGGAGCGGCTTTAACATCCCTGGTCGGCGATGTTCAATCTTAACACCTGCGACAAGTCAAACACTTGAAACGTATTCTCTACGTCCTTCTTCATATTCCCCCACGGAAGTTTTGCTTAAGATCCTTATACATCTTCTGCTTTGCCGGGTGAATAGAATAGGCGCGCTATGAGCTTCTTTCGAATAGTTCGTCTCAAATCATCATCATCGGGAACGCAAAGTCGACTTTGAAATCTCGAACTCCATCATCTTGTATCACAAATCCCGGGCTTTTCCTTTCTTTACTTCATCACATAATCGAAGGATCGGAGAATCGTCAACCGCTTGGACTTGATCTTCTCGACTAGTGATGAAGTCGTTCCATCACATAAAGTCGCCCTTGGATTCCTGGTGCCCATACCTCAATCCTTCGCGGATCGTTCTCGTTGAATCTTTGATGCAGGCGTAAGAGCTTCCAACACTCGAAAGCAGGTTTACGGCTCAATGCATCGGCTACTACATTTGCTTTCCCCGGATGATAGAGAATCTCTAGGTCGTAATCCTTGATCAATTCCAGCCACCTTCTCTGCCTCATGTTTAATTCTTTCTGACTGAAAATGTATTTGAGGCTCTTGTGATCCGTAAAGATCTGACAATGAGTGCCGTACAAATAGTGTCTCCAAATTTTCAAAGCAAAAACCACAGCTGCTAACTCCAGATCATGAGTCGGGTAATTTACTTAAATGCGGTTTCAAGCCCGAGAAGCATAAGCAATCACTTTATCCTTCTGCATCAACACACAACCCAAACCCTGATTTGAAGCGTCGCTGTATACCATGAATCCATCAGTTCCCTCTGGCAATGCTAAAATAGGTGCAGTCGTCAGTCTCCTCTTAAGTTCATCAAAACCAGCCTGGCATTTCTCATTCCACGTGAACTTTTGAGTTTTCTATAACAGCTGAGTGAGCGGACGAGCAATTTTGGAAAATCCCTCTACAAAGCGGCGATAATATCCCGCTAGTCCTAAGAAGCTTCGGACTTCCTTAACGTTCTTAGGAGCTTCCCATCCCAAGATTGCTTCGACTTTCTTCGGGTCCACCTGAACTCCATCGGCGGATATCACATGCCCAAGGAAGGTTACTTCCTTAAGCCAGAACTCGCATTTAGCAAATTTTGCATATAGCTGTTCCTTTCTCAAGATGCTCAAAACCACACGTAAATGTTCAGCATGATCCTCTGCGTCCCTCGAATATATCAAAATGTCGTCAATGAAAACGACCACAAATTTATCCAAGTATTCCAAGAATACCCGATTCATCAATTGCATGAATACCGCAGGAGCATTGGTAAGTCCGAATGGCATCACTACAAATTCATAATGCCCGTACCGGGATCTGAAAGCAGATTTCGGTATGTCCGATTCCTTAATTCTCAATTGGTGGTATCCTGATCGCAAGTCAATCTTCGAGAATACCCTCGCCCCTTGCAGTTGATCAAACAAGTCGTCGATCCGAGGTATAGGATACTTATTCTTGATCGTCATCTTGTTAAGCTCCCTGTAATCAATACACAGTCGGAGGGATCCGTCTTTCTTCCGGACAAAGAGAACGGGCGCTCCCCAAGGGGAAACGCTCGGTTGAATATAGCCCTTCTGTAACAATTCCTCCAGTTGCTTCTTGAGTTCATACATCTCGGTTGGCGCCATGCGGTATGGTGCCCTGGAAATAGGGGTTGCTCCAGGCTCTAATTCGATGGTGAATTCCACTTCTCTTTGCGGAGGTAACCCTGGTAGCTCGTCAGGAAATACATCTGAGAACTCATTCACAACTGAAATAGACGAGAGCTCTACTCCTTCCTCTTTCCTCATAGCATAGCACCAAAGTCCGTGACATCCCTGCTTCAGTAATTTCACGGCTTTCATTGCTTTGATCACTTTCCCCGAGCTTCCCGGTCTCCATCCTCGGAATAAGTGTTCAGATCCGTCATCAGAAATGATGGAAATGACTCTCTCTCGGTAATTGACCATGACTCCATAACGGTTGAGCCAATCATCTCCGAGAATTAAATCGTCACCGCAGATGTCGACTACAATAAGATTCGATGGCCAATCTCTTCCTTCTATAGATACTGGGAAATCCCTAGCTTCTAGTGTTCCCATAATTTTCTCTCCGCTTGGTAATCCCACAAGATAAGGTTCACAATTATACAAGCACGAGATGTTCAAACGTTTAACACAGTTCAAAGATATAAAAGAATGCGTAGCTCCTGAATCGAACAAGACACTAACTGGTTGCAAAAGGATCAGATCGTGCACGATGCAACGGCGGTGTTGCAGTCGTCGAGATCTCCTCATTTCGTACAGGCGCGGAGGAACGGACCCAGCACTGGATGTCTCTCTCTTCCCAGCGTTCTGTTGCTGAAACCCACTCTGCTGTGTCTGGTTCACACTTATCTCCTTAGGAACTGGTGCCGGAGTGCGGGTACCAAAGGATCTAGCAGCGGCTCCACAGAAGGCCGCACGGTGCCCTTCTTGCCCACAATCGTAACAGGTCACAGAAGATGCGGGGCAATCACGTCGAATATGCCCTGCTCGACCACAATTGTAGCATTTCTTTGATACGTCCAAATCACGATGATGTCCGAACTTCTTTCCGCCTCTAGAAGGATGTGGAGGTTTCCTAGCCGAATAAAAGGGAAGACTGCCTTGCGGGCCCCACCACTCTTGTTTTCTCGCAAAGTCGCGGTCACCTTCTCGCTTCTTTGCCTCTACCGATTTCTCCACCGCCGCCTCTTTCATGTCGTAGGCCGCCTTGTCTTGATACTGCCGCAACGTAGTACACTCGAATCCGACATGTACTTCTTGAATCTCCGCTTCATCCGCATATCAAAATGAAAATCTTTTCGCCTCCGTTCGACCAAGTGTCACACACAAGTCACCGATGATTAAAAGTTTTAATTACATCCATCACGTATGCCTCCGAACTCTGTGGTGAGAAAAACTCTCGGATCTTCGCCTCTCTAACCGACGAGGACAAGATCGTGCTTCCATCATTTGTTTGAATTCCGTCCAATCCGCATTATGATTCTCGGGTCGAATAGCCTCCCACCAATCAAAGGCCTCCCGCCGAAAATACCGGGCAATAGGAACCTTCCGGTCCCTGGGACAGCTTAAGACCCGCGGATATCTTTTCCAACTCCTTGAGCGTGATCCCAAGTAAGTGTCTCACAGATCCACAAATTTTGGCGGGTGCAATTTAACCACTTCCGCAAGCCATCTGTCTCCCGGTTATCCTCGTGGTGCCGCTGTCCCATCGGCCGCGCATGCGATCAACGACTTGAGCGAATCGGTTTATCTGCGCCACCACTGTTGAAGCACTCCGGCATGTTCGGATTTGCGTCATCATTCGCCGATCCTTGCCGCCTCCGAATGGGAATCGGTTCGACTAGCCGATATTTCGGGAGTAGTTGCGGAATCCTCGTGTCTCAAGTTACCACGTCCGCGTCCACGACCGCGTCCGCGTCCACGTCCTCCTCTCAACATACTGTAAACGCAATTTCTCAAAATCCAGAACAAAATTTTTCGAAATAAAATCCGTCAATACTCACAAGGCAGTAATTAAACAAAACGGTAGTATAAGAGATTAAGAGACTTACAACCACGGTCCACATGACGACTCCGGCTGAACAGTGATGTTACAAATGACCCGTAAATCAAATAGCGTAAACAAACCCAAATAAAACCCGACTGCCAAGATATCCATGAATCTTAGCTCCGATACCATATTCTGTAACACCCCGAGATATTCGGAATAATTACAGCGCCGTAAACCCTTTAAGTAAGGATTTACAAGGCTAATTAAAAAGGAAAGTAAATATAAGACATCAATACTGCGAAAATTCAAGTTTATGAAAACGTACAACTGGTTCAACGGGTAATTAATACAACCATATCGAATTAATATCAAAAGGACACGCGTACTCGAGTACAGAAAAGAAACCAAGACAACAAATCCCCAATAACAATAAACATCACTGAGCCCCTTCGTCGTCACGCAGATCGCGGTCGCTTTCCCTCCTCGCTACCTGAACATCAAAACAAATGTCCACCCCCGAAGGGGTTAGCAAAACGATGCTAGTACAAGTATCATATTAAACAATTCGAATATGCATCAACAATACATAACAAGATACATCACACGGACTTCCGCTACCGGAATCCGACAATGCGAATCTACAAGATTCCATTACACAGCATGGGTATTCCAATGATCCAAGCCCTCGGATAGATCCCAAGATGATCCCGTCGGACCAACACGAGGTGGAAATAACTCCGCCCAATGATCCAGCGCCCTCAGCCTAGATCCCAAGATGATCCCGTCGGACCAACACGAGGTGGACATCCGATCCAGCGCCCTCAGCATAGATCGTACACGTATACAAACACAACTCATGCATACACATATGCCAAATCATTATGTTCATCAACATGAACATATAAACGCTATATAACGAATATCATGACAAATCAACGAAGTAAATATCATGTTCAACAATAATCATACGCATACTACAAAAATACCGATATTAACATATCACGATACTTGCCTCGAAGATGGCAAGAACGATATACTTCAATGCTCTCGACGCACTCGAAGGCCGCCCCCTCCGATCAACGTAACAAGCTCGAACCTTAACAAAAGGAACGATATACAAATCATCTCGAGTCGAACAATGGCCTAACAATTCGACCTAAGGCCGAAAAGCTCAAACTTAAACAAGCTGCCTGGATTGCTTAGCGCGCGCTACGTACTATATGTAACGTGCGCTAAGCTGAACTGTTAGCGTACGCTATCGTATAAGACTAGCGTGCGCTAGCCACGAACTGGCAGTCTGACTCGGCTGTCTCATAACGTACGCTACGTACGTTTTGTGCGAAAACCGAACCTCGATAGCGCACGTTAACTCACACATGTTAGCGTGCGCTACTCTTGCATGGCAGAATACTGCAAACCGAAAACTGGGTTGAATGATGAAGAACTCATGAATCCTATGGTGATATTACAAGTTATCCTCGGGCATATCATGCTAATAAGGTTTCTGGAAGATTTATGATTATGAAATACCAATATACGGATAGTTATCTCGATATCACAATTCCTCTACGATCTTCAAGAAATAAATCTAAGTTCCATCGTCTTACGTTCCAAAACACATGATTCCAACGTATACAACGTATCAACTGGGTAATATCCGATTACTTGATCATAAATCGATTTAAACATGCTTAGGAGTCCTTATAATAAGATGGTTCAAAGGTTCATTCGACATCTAGTACCGATACGTCAAAAGTATCCTTCTAACATGTGATGACCGATAAAAACGAGATACTTGCTATCCAAACATGATTCAAACTTCCTTATGAACATTACTAATCATTGGTGAAGAATCACCTACCTCAAAGTAGTGAAGAACACGGATGAAAATGAAGCAATCCAACACCCAAGGCTTGAACACCAATCTCCAATGGTATATGATCTTCAATCTCGAACTAGGAGGTTGATATGGAGTGTTTAGGACGAATGGAGTTATGTTTCAAGTGCAAGAGTTCGGGTTATGGGGGAAGAAAGGACTGAATTCACGAATAGGATGCTGTCCTATTTATAATAAATGGCTATTAGCGCGCGCTAAACCCTGTTCGTAGCGTGCGCTAACGGCTCACAGTCTAAACTGTACTCGGCACTTAGCGTGCGCTACGCATAGACATGTAGCGTGCGCTAAGGCGTTGACTCGGCTTTTCCCGAAAGCCGTCCAGGTACATCCGACATGATCCGACAGGGGTCCCCCGGCCAGATCTCACCTACCTCGCGTCTCAATCAATCTGACCACGCGTAGCGTGCACTAATTACACTCGGTAGCGTGCGCTATGAAACCATATTAGCGTACGCTACCCTTAGCCTGTAGCGTGCGCTACATGCACAGAATTTCAATCTTTATATCACATATACAAAATTATATGCTCGACAACATCGGATAATGAAATACAGAGAATAGTACTCATACAAAAGTACAATCATAACAATATCACAAGTTCCAATTACATAACAAAAATCTCGGGTATTACATTTACATCTCTTTGTGTAAGATTTACACCGATCACAATAGCCGAAAGTATATCTTTAGCCAGAAAGAGTTAAATATAAGGCAATGTAGGTGGTTAGCATTTGTCAAGGATTATGACCCTTGAGATTCTTTACCATCCGGGTAAGGCGAATGTGGTGGTTGGTATGCTGAGTTGTAGGCTGGTATCGCTCCAGATGTTAGAGGTACTGTTGGCCACAATATACAATTATATAGCTTAGAAGGGGGGGTTGAATAAGCTGTGCTCTTTTTCGAAGTTTGTTTACGTAGTGAAAGTATGAAACTAAGTTGCTGTAAATACAACTGGGTAATCTCTTGTAGCTTAGTTCTTACAGGGTTTTCAAGATAAGTATACTAAAATCACAGGCAGTAGGAAAACAATATAAAGACAGTAAGTAAAGACACACAGTTTATTGTGGTTCGAGGTAACATCTCTACGTCCATAGGTCCTCGACACAGGAGTAAACACTTTATAAAAATCAAGGCGTATGGAACTTTATGATTTTAAATAAACTCGTCGCTGTATCGTTCAAACAAATTAATACAACCGATAATAGCTTTGGCCGTTCATACAGATTGGCTTAGGCTTCTGCGACTTGCTTCTTCTCACACAGATTGAAGCTTCGTACTGAACTCTATTCTTCCCACATGGGTCGGAGTAGCTTGGCTTAGTCCACAGAGGGCTAAGGATCTCAATGTAAGTATTTGGATTATCAAGAATCGAACAACAACTGTAGGCTTGGTAAGCTTTTGCTGTAGAGTGATGTTCGTTGTTGAGGACTTGGATATTTCTTCACTTAAGATATACACGCTGTATGCTTGAAGAAATATATTACTCTGTAAGTTTGATGTTCGGTAGTGTCAATCTTTCAGTAGTTTCATTATTTTTAGCAATGTCCTCTTGCTTGGGCTCTTCTAAACCTTGAAAATAGATCCATTACAAATGTAGTCGTTGGTCAGTTGGTGAGATTAAGACAGCTGATCGGCAGCTTCAAAATGTTTGAATAAAAAGCATTTTGCATTTAATGCTACAGACATTCTCTTTGATCCGCATTAAATTCTATTTTGTCTGTAGTCTCTTAGGCAGCATCAAATGCTGTCCATTCAGCATTAATGCTACTTCAAAACTGTGAATATTTTATGACTAAAGAAAGTTTGTTGCACAATGGTTTAAAATTCCTTCTCAGTACTGTTGGTTTTTCGTTTTACTTTTCCTAAGTAAAACACCTACAACGTTGTTTGTTGTAGCCAACGTCTCGTCTTGCTGTATCTTGAAGGCTTAGCTGTAGGATTAGTCTTATAGGATCACTCTATGATGTTGCGCTGTATGATGTTGTGCTGTACGGATAGCTTGTAGGATGCATTTATCAAAACACAATTTTCTCAACAATTTTCTCAACAATTTCCCCCTTTTTGATAATGCCAAAACCCCTAACAACATGAGGTCGTATTTAAGTATTCTTTCGAATGATTTGATCTTCGATACCTATACTAAAATTTGAACTGCCCGCAGGCAAGTTCTATGATTATAAATCCTGCATGACTAAATGTATGACAAATTAAATTTTGATTGGCTCGTAGGCGCAATCTTACAGGAAGTAATCTTACTTGAATACAACTTAATCTATAAACTATTCACAGACAAGTTCTTACAACTTGAGACTTATCAAGGTTTTATACTTAGTGAATATTTTAATGTAAACTGTAATCAAAATGGTAACTAAAGATCACGAGCTATAATATTTTGAGGTAAAATAGATTTTCATTGATAATTTGGATTACAGTGCTGTTTGGATCTGGAATAGTACATCAGAGAGCAAACAGGAAGGAAAAAAAATACAACCATCAGAAGTTACCCCCTTTAATGCTGATGCTTCCAAGACTTTCAAGAGAGGTCATTCTTGGTTCCTTTCCAGCAGTTGACTAATTATTCTTTGCCTTGGTCCCTGTAGATGCTTCTTCCTTCGCGGGAGACATCGTAGGCGATAATTCAGTCTTCTGGGTGAGTTATCCGATTACCCTCCAGATGTTAAGACTTCATTTGATTTGCAAATGGATCTTTCCTTATGACAGGAGCCTTGAGAACTCCTTTGCAGCATTTTCTAGAGTTTTTAAGTGGTCGAACATGGCAGATTCCCTAATGAGAGTACAAAAATATCTCAGTAGCTCATTATTCTTCCATGCCTTCAACTTTTCAGCGGGCGACTGCTTGTGTGTAAGGAGTGGAGCGGGCTTCTGTACTGTATTTTTCCACGAAAAATTGGGATCCTAGAACTCGGTACGAGAACCAGTTACCCTGTATCCTCTTGATCCTTGACCTGGCCCGGGTGCGGCCAGTCTTCCGATGGCTGCAACAACACTCTCATCCAGTATGACTTCCGTCTCCTTCTCTTTCTCCATCCTTCATCTCCATGCAACCTCACGAGTCTCTTCCCCCTTTTTGGTATTATCAAGCTCAGAGACCTTACCATGAATATCCCGAAGAATATCCATCGATTTAGCCTGCTTGTCTTTAAGATCTTTTACTGAGTCCACTAGACTGGTGACTATTGCTATTAGATCGTTTATTTTATGGTCGCGAGCAATGAGTCTGGATCGAATGCACTCGAGGGAGGCGACCATCTTGGCTTCCCAACTCTTAGGTTTTCTTGATCCTGGTTCCAAATTTTCTCCTGGTTCTGTTTAAGCTGGTTCAGCGCCTTAAGGCATTCGACATGAGGTGGAATGCTTCTTCAACATCATTCACATCTCTTTGCAGCTTGAGGAGTTCACCCATAGCAGTTTCGTGCATCTAGTCGAGCTCCTTGCCGACATCATACAGTGATTTGACAGCATCCTGTAAGAATACGATTTGTCTATCGATTTCCTGAAGTTGCTTGATTATAGCTTCAGTGCGGGGAGAGTGGGGATGGAGCAATTTTTCAGCCAGAGGGCTCTCCTAGCTGTTTGAGAACAACATTGTGGTTTGGCTTCTTGGGCCTATCGTCAGCATGGAAACCCTCATATGATTCGTATGGTGAACATGTTGGGATTCCGGATACAAAATCGAATACGCAGCGGAATAATACTAAAGAATCCCAAATAGGTTCGATCAAGTAACGTATATACGAAAAGAAATAACGAAGATAAAAGGATCAAGGTCCCATACCCTTGAAGCCTTTGATAATATCTTCATAAGTTGATGATGATCACGAACCCGAGCATGATCACGAAATCCCTTCATCCCAAACACCAAAAATATGATGCCTCTACATCACCACGCGACAGAACTTGACCGTAAAAATCACCGAAACTCCGTTCTTGAAAGAACACGGCTAGGAAGCTTCAAAGGAATTTTTATCTCTTATTTTTTCTTGTTTTTGTCTCACCTCTAAGATGAAGATTTGAATAAAAAAAATTCCTCTCTCCCCTTTGTGATGCTCTCGTCCGAACCACACACACTTGTGTGTTGGTGATGTGAATTTTTATACAATATAAAGGAATCAAGATCCCTTCACATCACATGCATATGGCATTATTAGAAGACTAAATCATGGTGAGATCCCACAAGATAATAATGCCACATCAAGACAAGAGAGAGAGAGAGAGAGAGAGAGATATGTGGGGCAGCTAAGAGGAAGGTGGGAGGAAATGGTGCCGAGTTACTCGGCTCGTGTACCGGACGTTCATCAAATGACTCCGTTAAATACACTCTGTTTTATCACTTAATGTATTTATACTAATTAATTAATCCAATTAATTAATTGTATCAAATACAAATATATTTCTCTAAGAAATATAATTTATGAATTAAATTAATTACCCAGTAATTTAATTTCAATTCATAAGACCGCTATTTGATTTATCCAATAAATCATATTAGATATCCAATATATAATATTATTAGAGAGATAATAAATTCACATTTATCCATCAACGATCCTGATGCGCGACTCTGTAGGTCCGTCTCAGCCGGTATTGGGAGGAACCAATAAGTGCGGGCAGCATTTACCCAGTCTAGCGGGTCGCACTGTAAACCCCGACTGAAAACGAATGAAGGGATCATTCCAGAACCATTATTTCATGAATACTATATACGTATAGACCCTTCATCAGATGTCCCGGTCAAGTATTCGGGTCACGGCAAAGTCAAACCCTACTGTTGACTAGACACTATACATGTGTTAATACAAATCAAGACCGACTGATTACTAGTGTATCTAATACGACTAGATCAGAATGCTTTGGTCAAAGACTTATGATCTTATTTGCCATTAACCGTATAGGACATTTGCCTGCTCACTAACAGGAGATAGAATCCTTTTTTGGCGTACAGTAAAGACTGCTACCTGCCTGTATAGTCCACACTTCGAGGTTGACTCAGCAATTAAGCAAATGAGTCTAACTACTCTAATGACAAACTAAACGTCACAGGCACATCTCCTACTGAACCCTCAAGTCAAAGGTCCACGTATACTATCATAATCTTTCGATTCGTTATCGACTCTCCAAGAGTGAATACCGTGTGACTGAATCAAGTGTGAATTGTGTTCGAGTATACTGGTCCCACCAATATACTTATAACTATGCTATCAAGACATGCACACGTCCTAGCATGAGTTATACAAGTCTTACTCAAAACTTGATACCCAATTAAGTTCATCAATGAGCGAACAATTTACGTAAATAAACTTTAAACACTTCATGTGCATTTCTCTTATCCGATAATGAGAATGGTATGTTCTCTCTTATTTACATGGACTTCACTTCAATGTTTACCAAATCAATAGTGCATTTTAAATACAATAAACAGTGAGTGAATCATATTGCCTTTTATTGGTAATTCCATAATTACAAGTACAATGCCCCATCTATCTCATCCCATTGAGTGGCATTCGAGGGCATATTCCTAACAATCTCCCACTTTCACTCAATGCCACACATCATGGTATCCAATACCCATGTTCTTCAGATGTCTTTCCAAGATAGCCTGAGATAACAGTTTAGTCAGCGGGTCAGAGATATTGTCTTCTGAGCCTACTCTTTGCAATGAAACATATCCTTTTTCAAATATTTCTCAAATGATGGGATACTTTCTCTCTATATGCTTGGTGTTGTGGTGAGCACTCGGCTCCTTGTCTTGGACGACAACTCCGTCATTATCATAGAATAGCGATATAGGCAGCTCTGCATTAGGCACCACTTGAAGTTCTTGCACAAACTTCTGCATCCAAAATACTTCCTTGCTAGCCTCTGAGGTATCTTGGTACTCTTCTTGAAGGTGGAATATGCAGTAGCGCTTTGCTTGGAGCTTCTCCAATATACTGCTCCTCCATTGAGAGTAAACAAATACCCAGATGTCGACTTAGAGTCGTCCTTATCTCCTTGAAAATCAGAATCGATGAATCCAACCACCTTCAGTTCTCCACCACCGTAAGTAAGAACCATATCTCTAGTTCTTCTCAAGTAGTTAAGAATGTTCTTGACGGCAGTCCAGTGTTCCCTTCCCATGTTTGCATGAAAACGACTTACCATACTAACCGCATAGGCTAAGTCCGGTCTCGTGCACAACATAACGTACATGAGGCTACCTACTGCCGAGGCATAGGGTACCTTACTCATATCTCTTTTGTATTCTTCACTTTGAGGACACATTTTCGTGGTGAGATAAATTCCATGTCGCATGGGAAGGAACCCTCTTTTAGATTCATCCATCTTGAATCTTCTCAGGATTTTATCTATATAGATGGCTTGGGAAAGTCCTATCTTTCTTCGCGGTCTATCTCTGTAAAGACGGATCCCTAGAATATGGAAAGCTTCTACCAAGTCTTTCATGGAGAACGTTTTAGAAAGCCAAGCTTTCACAGTGCTGAGCATTGCTACGTTATTTTCAATAACTAGAATATCATCTACATATAGTACTAAGAACGCAATGTTGCTCCCACTGACCTTTTTGTAAACACATGGTTCCTCCTCGTTTCGCATGCAGTCAAAATCCTTGACTGCTTCGTCAAGTCGAAGGTTCCAACTTTGAGAAGCTTGTTTCAGCCCATAAATGGTTCGTTTTAGCTTACACACCTTATGAATATTAGCTTTGGACACAAAACCCTTAGGATGTTCCATATAGATTTCCTCCTAGAGGTATCCATTTAGAAAAGCCGTTTTGACGTCCATTTGCCATATTTCATAATCATAATAGGCAGCAATATCAAGCATCATGCGAATCGACTTGATCATAGATACGGGCGAGAATGTATCATAATAATCGATCCCTTTCCTTTGGGTATAACTCTTTGCCACAAGCCTGGACGTATAGGCGTCAACCTTGCCATCCCCATCAGTCTTTATCTTATAGATCCATTTACTTCCAATAGGCTTCATGCCAGTTGGTAGATCTACTAGAGTCCAGACCTGATTGGCATACATCAAGTCTACCAAAGCTTCCATTGCTTCTTGCCATTTATCGGAGTCCACACCCACTATCGCTTGCTCATAGGTGATAGGGTCATCCTCACGGCTATCAGGTGCATCGTGGAGACCCATTTCCTCGACATGTGTATAGCCAGACCTCTCAGGTAAGTGAGATATGCTATCAGACCTTCTAAGTGGAGGTTGTGTTACAATAGGGTTGGTTCGTGATCCGTGATCAGATGTCTCCTCAGGACTTTCATTATGCTCTTCCAAAGAGATATTTCTACCCAATCCACCTTTTTGAATGAACTCATCCTCAAAGAAGTGCACTTGTAAAGCCACATGACCCTATGGTCTTCTGGCATGAAGAATATATAACCCATTGAGTCATCTGGGTATCCAATGAAACGTCCCTTGACGGACCTCGCTTCCAGTTTGTCCACCTTAGCCTTCTTGGCATAGGCTGGACATCCCCAAATCCTTATGTAATTTGGACTTGGTTTCTTACCCTTCCACATCTCATGCGGAGTGATAGGAATGGATTTAGAAGGACATCTATTAAGGATATAGGCAGCGGTTAGTAAAACGTACCCACATAGTTAAATTGGTAAATCAGTGTAATTCAACATGGAGTCGACCATGTCCAACAAAGTTCGATTTCTCCTTTCTGAAACACCTTTTAACTGTGGAGTTCCTGGAGGCGTGAATTGTGAAATTGTTCCATGTTTATTAAGGAACTCATCACACTTTGTGCTCATATATTCGCCACCTCGGTCCGACCAAAGTGCTTTGATATGACATCCAGTCTGTTTTTCAACTAGGGCCTTAAATTCTTTGAATTTAGTAAAGGATTCGGATTTATGTTTCAAGTACACAATCTCATACCTAGTATGATCATCTGTGAATGTTATGAAATATTGATATCCGTCTCGGGCTGCTTCCAAAGCACCACAAATGTTGGTATGTACCAACCCAAGTTTTTCAGGAGCCCTTTTAAATGTCCCTGTGAAGCGGGATTTAGTCATCTTGCCTCTAAGGCAGTATTCACAAGTTGGATAGGGTTCTACACCCAATCGACTTAAAAGACCATCTTTCTCCATTTTGTGAACCTTGGTCTGACTAACGTGACCAAGTCTAAGGTGCCACTTAAGAGATTGATTAGTATCTTGCCTGCCACGTTTCCTAGTTATAGTGTTCACTGCTGATTTATTTTGTAAGTTCAGATGATATAAACCATTCAACAACGTAGCTGTGCCAACCAATTTATTTCGAAAATAAATTTTACAAATACTATTGCCAATGAAGAAAGAAAATCCTTTCCGGTCCAAGACTGGAATGGATACAATGTTTTTATGCCCCTTGGGCAAAACAAGTACTTCATCTAACATCAAAATAAAACCAGATTTTAAACCCAGTAGGAGTGATCTAATATCGGTTGCCTCAACACTTTGTCCACTTCGACAGTGATCATCACTTTCCCAGCTTCAAGCTGCCTACTTCGTTCCAGATCCCGATTCATAGTACAAATATGAGAAGTAGTACCTGAATCCAGAATTCATAAAGCAAAATATACAATAGCGGAATAATTGGTTTCAAAAACAAAAAGTTCCATACCTGATGTGCCATTGATCTTGGGACAAGTCCTACACCAGTGGCCCAGCACACCGCATTCAAGACATTTGTCCTTAGGTTTTGGACCGCCTACCTTCTGAACCTTTTGGGCCTTGCCCTTGCATTTCTGCACCCCTTTCTTGGGTTTATACTTCTCGTAGGTCTTTTTCTTCTTGTTTTTGGACCTCCGAGGCCCAGAAGAAATCACAAGAGCAGCCTCCCTCAGTTTAGTCTTCATGTTAGACTCTGCCATCACCAGTTTATTCATTATCCCAACTAATGTGCATGAAATCTTATTACAGTTGAAATTCATTACAAACTGCATGAAGGAGTCAGGCAGAGATTGAAGGATGAGATCAATCTGAAGGGATAAATCCATATGAAAGTTGAGCACCTCGAGCCTCTCAATCATAGAGATCATCTTGAGGATCTGGTCTCCCACTTTCTCCCCTTCCTTCATCCTAGCACTGAATAACTGCTTCGATATCTCATATCTAGCAGTCCTAATGTGCTCTCCATAAATCTCGGTCAAGTCTACGATAATATACCTAGCAGAAGTCATTTTCTCGTGTGCTCTCTACAGCTCATTAGTCATTGAGTCCATCATAAAGCCGCGGACCAGCACGTCATCCTTGACCCATTTTTCATGGACGTTAATATCATCCTGATTACCCCTAGTCCGGACTGGAGTCGGTGGAATGTCCACCTCCAAGACGTATCCGAGAGACTCCATGCTGAGTACAATCATCAGATTCCGCAACCAGTCAATGAAGTTGGGGCCAGTTAGGAGATTCTTTTCAAGTAGTATTGCAAGTGGGTTCTTTGCCATTTTAGAGAGGTATAGTTCTCTGCATTGATTTAGACAAGATTGAATTAGTGACTTGTTTTATTATGACCGAATATAGAATTTAAGGGCTTGTATAATTCTTGTCTCGACTCCCACTAATTTTATCAGAAGTACACACTCCCATGTTATAACCTAGAAGTCATGATAAGATCGACTTCTTAGTGGTGATCGAGTTCTTTACAAATTTTAATAGACACAACGTGTCAGGTTTCTTGCCTATTAATTTCTGTAAAGTGGTGTCCAACACCAACCTTTCCATCGGATCTTTTACCCCTAGTCTTCATGCCCTCAACCTATCAGGTTTCTTGGCAATCCAGACTATCTAAGTTGTTGATCATCAACGTCTATGAGTCAGACTATTGAATCTCGCCCGGCAACCTATCAGGTTTCTAGGGGCGAAATGTATCATCAACCGAAGGCATCTAATGCACTCAAGAATTTTTCAACCTCTACCAAATGTACTACCCCGATAACTCGGAAGCATAGCACACCAGCTCGGGTATCAATTTTCTATGAGTTTGGTGGAGGGTAGGAAACCTCTTACCTTTTCAAACTTAGTCTATTTGTTGTGGAGAGGATTTCGCGATTAATTTTACACTTTGCACATTAATTCAATTATAAGCGCGTTTGTGTTTGTCAATCATTCAAAATGAAAAATAGTAAATAGCAACCTAGTTACTACCAACATATAGCTCATGGACTTTTTCCTAAGTACTGGGCCAAGCGAATGACCCAATAAAAAAACAGTCTTTGATTCTTCGTCTTCTCGGTCGGTTGTCTTCGGTCTTCGTCATAGCCAAATAAATAATTACATCATTGAAAATGCATCCTATTATACAAATTTTCTAGTAAAAATAAATAGGCTCATTAATCCAATTAATCTATAATTAATCTATAATTAATCTATTCAATTTCTACATTATTAATCCAATTAATATAAATGGCATTAAAATTAAATAATCAATTAATATATTAATCCAATCAATATAAAAATTAATCTATTCAATTTTAATAGTATTAATCCAATTAATACTAATAATCTTCATATCAATTCGTTTGAAGTAATCCGGCCAAAAATAGCATTTTTTCGTTTAATATTTTTCCCATTTAAAATAATATTCCAAATATACATTTTAATCAAATTAAATCCAATTTAAAATGTGGGGAAATATTACGACGTAATACAGAGACTAAATGAAGTCCCATGCAAGTCGGAACGGGCCCAGCCCGCAAACTGAGCCCGAAAAAAGTGGCTGGCCGAGGGTGACCCGCTGGAGCGAGTCACTTGCCTGCTACTATCCGGGTAGCAGGCCTCCTATCCCGGCCAGCCTGCCAGGCATGGCTTGGCAGTGACTCTGGCAGCCCCGGGCTGCCGAGTCCAACCTCCATTCGGTTCGTTTTTTCTGCTCGTTTCCAAAAATGATGGTTCTAACTTTTATGCAGGACTTATAAATCAAAAACAATTCAGATTTATAATTCACATAAAATCATAGAAACAAAATTTACAACGAACAATTAAAAATCTCCGATTATACCAATAATGATTCAAAATCATAAACATCAACCAATAGCATTCAAAATGCATAAATAATCGTATATATAGAATCACTGACCTCCCTCCGATACCACTATTGGGATTCTGGATACAAAATCAAATACACAACGTAATAATACTAAAGAATCCCAAACAGGATCGATCAAGTAACGTATATACGAAAAGAAATAACGAAGATAAAATGATTAAGGTCCCATACCCTTGAAGCCTTTGATAATATCTTCGTAAGTTGATGATGATCACGAACCCGAGCACGAGCATGAAATCCCTTCGTCCCAAATATCGAAAATATGATGCCTCTACATCACCACGCGACGGAATTTGACTGGAAAATTACCAAAACTCCGTTCTTGATAGAACACGGCTAGGAAGCTTCAAAGGAATTTCTCTCTTATTATTTCTTGTTTTTCTCTCACCTCTAAGATGAAGATTTGAACAAAAAAAAACTTCTCTCTCCCCTTTGTGATGCTCTCAGCTGAACCACACACACGTGTGTTGGTGATGTGAATTGTTATACAATATAAAGGAATCAAGATCCCCTCACATCACATGCATATGGCATTATTAGAAGACTAAATCATGGTGAGATCCCATAAGATAATAATGCCACATCAAGACAAGAGAGAGAGAGAGAGAGAGAGAGAGATGTGGGGCGGCTAAGAGGAAGGTGGGAGGAAACGGTGCCGAGTCACTCGGCTCGTGTACCGGACGTTCGTCAAACGACTCCGTTAAATACACTCCGTTTGATCACTTAATTTATTTATACTAATTAATTAATAAATTTAATTAATTAATCCAATTAATTAATTATATCAAATATAAATATATTTCTCTAAGAAATATAATTTATGAATTAAATTAATTACCCAGTAACTTAATTTCAATTCATAAGACCGCTATTTGATTTATCCAATAAATGATAATTAGATATCCAATATATAATATTATTAGAGAGAGAACAAATTCACATTTATCCGTCAACGATCCTCATGCGCGACTCTGTAGGTCCGTCTCAGCCTGCATTGGGAGGAACCAATGAGTGCAGGCAGCGTTTAGCCAGCCTAGCGGGCCGCACAGTAAACCCTGACTGAAAACGAATGAAGGGATCGTTCCAGAACCATTATGTCGTGAATACCATATACGTATAGACCCTTCGTCAGATGTCCCGGTCAAGTCTTCGGGTCATGATAAAGTCAAATCCTACTGTTGAGTAGACTCTATACATGTGTTAATACAAATCAAGACCGACTGATTACTAGTGTATCTAATATGACTAGGTCAGAATGCTTTGATCAAAGACTTATGATCTTATTTGCCATTAACCGTAGAGGACATTTGCTTGCTCACTAACAAGAGATAGAATATTTTCTTGGTGTATAGTAAAGACTGCTACCTGCCCGTATAGTCCGCACTTCGAGGTTGACTCAGCAATTAAGCAAATGAGTCTAACTACTCTAATGACAAACTAAACGTCACAGGCACATCTCATACTGAACCCTCAAGTCAAAGGTCCACGTATACTATCACAACCTTCGATTCGTCATCGACTCTCTAAGAGTGAATACCGTGTGACTGAATCAAGTATGGGTCGTGTTCGAGTATACTGGTCCCACCAATATACTTATAACTATGCTATCAAGACATGTACACGTCCTAGCATCAGTTATACAAGTCTTACTCAAAACTTAATGCCCAATTAAGTTTATCAACAAGCGAACAATTTACGTAAATAAACTTTAAACACTTCCTGTGCATTTCTCTTATCCGATAACGAGAATGGAATGTTCGCTCTTATTTACATGGACTTCACTTCAATGTTTACCAAATCAAGAATGCATTTGAAATACAATAAATAGTGAATGAATCATATTGCCTTTTATTGATAATTCCATAATTACAAGTACAACGCCCCTTCTCTCTCATCCCTTGAGTGGCATTCGAGGGCATATTCCTAACAGATGCTGTAAGGACTGGAGTCAATAACTGTTCGGGAGCTGGAACCTCGGATGGTTAAGCTTTTGTTCTTGTCTGTGATGGGATTCAGCAATAAAAATGAATTACAGTAGAAAAATAATACTGCTCTAACTGGATAAAAACTGAACTCCTAAGAGGATCGATTAAGCATCATATATCGAATATAAATAGACGAGATAAAATTAAAGAAGTCATACCCTCGTAATCCTTTTATAATTTTATCTTGATGGAAAAACCCGTGCCAAGCTTTGATAATTCCCCAGGAATGTAAACCTCTGTTTCTTTTCGTACAGCCAATACTAACAAGAATCTAATTCGTTTAAATTTGATGAATGATCAAACACCAAAATTGTTGAGTGTCTCTATATTATCACGAGGCGGATATTGATCAGAAAAATATATATCAATTCGTTCTCTAAGAACACGGCTAGTAATTGTTATAGTATTTTTGTTCTCTTCTATTATTCCTTTTTCTTTCTCTCTAAGATGAGCAAGATGAAGAAATTTTTTCTCTTCTCTCCCTTACTCAGCTCACGGCCGATGGTATGGTGTGTGTGTGTGTGTTTTAAAATTCACATGGTGTATTAGTCTCACTTCATATTTAATACATGGTGAGATCAAATGAAGAAATAATGATATCTCATTCATTTGTCCGCAAATAAGATATCATCCACCACACCACATATCACACCACATGAAGACAAGTGAGGAAGCTAAGGAGCATGAAAGGAGGCCCAGTTGCGTGGTGAGAAAACAAGTCGAGCCACTTGGTTCGTGTAATGGATATTCACGTGTCTAATTCGTTAAGTACACTTCGTTTTATCTCAAATGTAATGTACTTAATTAATTAATTCAATTAATTAATTTTATTAAATACAAATTATAAAAATATATTTTTAAGAAATAATTATTTATGAATTAAAATTAATCACCCACTAATTAATTTCAATTCACAAGACCTCCAACATTCGTTAAGAGATAGTAATACATATTTTATCCTTCAAATATCCTTGTGCGCGACTCCATAGGTCCGTATCAGTCGGCAATGGGAGGAACCAAGGAGTATGGATAACACATAGCCAGTCTAGTGCCCTGCACCGACCCAATTGAGAACGAATGATAGAGTCATTCTAAAACGATTATGCCGTGAATACCGTATACGTATAAACCCTTCAATCATATGTCCCAGTCAATTATTAGGGTCACGGTAAATCCAAACCCTATTGTAACTTGACCATATGCATTTGTTAATGCAAATCGAGATCACCGAGCTCTCGTGTATCAAATACAACTATACAACTAGCTCTAAATACTTGGTCAAATACTTATGATCTCATTTGCCATTAACCGCATAGGACATTTACCTGCTCGCCTACAGGAGAAAGAATCCTATCTTGGTATTCAGTAGAGACTGCTACTTGCCCACTAAGTTGTACTTCGAGGTTGACCCCACCAAACGGTAACTAGATCGAACTACTCTAACGACTAACTTAACGTCACAAGCACATATCCTAATCAAACCTCAAGTTAATGGTTCACGTATACCTATCACAACCTTTCGATTCAGTCATTGACAATCCCAGAGTGAAATCCATTTATCCAACAAAATGATACTTTCTATGAATGTGTTTGATGTTGTGGTGAGCCCTATGCTGCTTACCCTGCGCAACAGCTCCATCGTTGTCATAAAATAGTGCCACGGGTCGATCTGATTCAGGTACAACTTGATTTTCCCCACTGAACTGTAATATCCGGGGGTAATTTCTTTTTTCTTTTCTCATGTTACTGTTGAGTTGTACGTATTGATTTGGAATTGTACAATTGTTGTTGTATCATTTCATTCGTGTTTGTTGAGGTGCGTTGGATTGTGTTCACTCATTCGGGTTGAGAATTGATGGAACAACTTGGTTGTCCACTTTGTTGAGCTAACGTACGTTATCTTGTGCGCTTAACGTATGTTAGGCCTTCAGCATTACGTACGCTATTACGTTTGTGTTACGTATGTAATCAGAGGTAGGTGGAGGGAACCTTCCTCGTGGTTAGCTTTCGGACGGTGGGTCCTGGGTATCTTTGATCCGATCTACTATTGTAGTCAACGGGCTCCTTACGTACATTAGGGTATGAGCCTTACGTACGTTATCCATGCAGCTTGTTAACGCACATAAATTGTTATTGTTTACGTACGTTAAGGTCTTCATGCTTTTGGTCAGTTAGTTCTGGACTAGCATTACGTACGTTAAGTTGTTGGTGTAGCGTATGTAATGGCCCTTACGTACGTTATGTTTGGTGTATAGCGTATGTAATGAGTTTGTCAGGTTAAATATCTTGGGTTCGTTTTTAATTTCTTCACGAACCATTATCGATTTTCTCTCCCTAGAACCGTCCCTCTGGACTTGATCTTCATATTTAGCCTCTTCCAACATGTTTTTGATCATCATAACTTGATTTGGAGCTTGGAGTTGGAAGCTTGTTGGCGCTCCTTTGGTGTTTGGAGAGTTCTTCTTGTTCTTTATTGGTAAGTTCTCTTAATCTCTTGTTATACAAGTGATTTTCGAATATGATGATGTTGTTGTTGTTTTCCTCATATAGTTGGTGATTGTTGAGTATATCATGATTCTTGATGAGTTTTCATAACTTTTAATGAAGAACATGATGATTTTGTCTTGAGGGGGAGTTGTTCTTGATGTTTTAGAATGTTTGGAGGTTATAATCATGTCTAGGAAGGATTATCTTAAGCTTGCTATATGATTAACATAGTCTTGATATGATTGTTGTTGTTGTTTGTGTTTTTGGAGGGATTATAACCATTTTAGTAAGGAATTATGATGAATTATGTAATGATTATCATAATCTTGCAATGGTTGATTTAATCTTGTGGTTTAATCCGAATTCTTGATGAATTGGTGATGGATTATTGTTTAGACATCATATTTGTTATGTTGGTGATGTTCTTGAGGTGATAGTGATAATATCGATGATATTATCATTGTAGGAGGATCAATTTGATGTTGTTCTTAAGTTATTCTTGTTGAATTATTTTCACAAGTGTTAAGAACGTTTGATCATATCGATCATTGAAGTGTTGTAGGATGTTAGAATTCATAGTTGAGAACTATGGTATTCATTTGTGGAGTTTAATCGATTCGTGATCAAATCGGTTTGTCCTCGGTGTTGCTTTCTATTAATTTTGTGTTATTGAATGAATTGTATTTCATTCAAGGTTGTTCGAGTGTTTGCGATCGTTGGAAGGCGCCGTTCGTCGCTTTGTGGGAGGACGTTGATCATGGAAGGACTTTCTCGCCTTCGGTTTAAGGCAAGTTTTATACTTGTACTAGTCAATGAGATTAATGTTATCATGTGTGTGTATGAATGTGTGTATCATTTCGAGACTTGGTCTCTTTATGATTTTGTTGATATCAGGGGATTGTTTGATACGACACCCTTCGGAAAATTATACCAAATGTTATTGTTGTTCGTAAATGGATGGTTCAAGGCATTGCGATACTTGTTGGTAATATTGTTGTCGATAGCCGGTTCGCGGTATCGATGTATCGATTGTTCTTGTTGATATTGATATCGATTTAAGACATAGTTGTGATCATTGTTATTGATATTTGTGCTTCGTTATTGATGTTGTATTGGCCGATTGAAGGTATTGATGTATTCGATTATCATCTTCGTTATTGGTAACCGATTAAAGGTGCCGAGACATCCGTGGTATTGTTGTTATCGATTGTTCTAAAGGTAATCGAGATATTGAATTGGGATTGTCGAGGACATTTCTCATCCGTTGAGTCGTTGTTATCGATTGACCCTTCTAAGGTAATCGATGCATTGAATTGGGATTGTCGAGGATATTTCCCATCCGTTGAGTCGTTGTTATCAATTGGCCGTTCTAAGGTAATCGAGGTATTGATTTGGGACTGTCAAAGACATTTCCCATACATTGTATCGTTATCGACTGGCCATTCAAGGGCAACGAGGTATTGAATTGGGACCATTAAGAATGGTGCCCATCCGTGAGTTATTGTTGTCGTTTTGGCCGACTCAAGGCAGCAGACTATCATTCTTGTAAACTCGCTAATTTTGTGATCGTTGAGGGTTGAGGATTCCGAGATTGTTGTGTTGTGATTGTTGATCGTGTTAATCGGTCCTAAGGGATTGTGAACCCAGGATGGTTGTTTTGGATATTGTTGGTCGTGTCGATCTTTCATTGTCCGTGTGTCATTGTTCACTTTGGTGAGTCTTTTGATCCATATTGGATGTGTTATCCTTTGAGTTTCGTTGTCATGTTGCATCGTGACATATCCGGAATCATATCTGAGTTCCGATTGGTTATTGTGTAGGATTTTTAGCCAGGCACGCAATGATCATGCATGGATGTTACCGCATTAAACCATGCACATGAGACGTAGTTCGTGAGGATAATTAGGTACATTGTCCCACGTATATTTTGGATTCCGTATACGGGGTGGACATATGCACGGACACATTTTCGGATCGGGCACATTGTGATGTCCCTGTTGAGCCTTATTGTTTTGGTCGTTCATAGTCCATGTTGTATTGGATACGTCCGACGAATTGTGACGGGTTGTTCATACACCGAGGGGTATGATCGACAGTCGGGTTCGTTCTTTGAGATCTATATTTTGATGATATACAGCTTCGGGCTATTCGGCTTTCAGGATATTGTGATGATTGGTAGCTTCGGATGAGTTATTTTCAGACCATTGTGATATTGTGGCAGATTCGGCTGAGGGCTTTCAGGCCATTGTGATGTATTGGTATTTCCGTTGGAGCCTTCGGGCATTGTGATTCATATTTATTTCAGTTCTGGTTTGGTTTACCTTCGGGTAATTTCACAGTGGTGTTCTATGTTGATGATTTGCCATTGGGCACTTGTGTTCTAACCTGTTAAGCAGGTACCGATCGTATGCCGTGGGCATAGTGTTCCACGAATGCTCGATTCTCACTTTGGTTTGTGAGCATCTCGTATTACCATTATTGTACTGTTTATTCTGTCGTTGGATGCATATCATGTCGTACATGTATTTGATATTCATTATCTGGATGACTGACCCCGTGGGGGCGGAACATGTTTTCATGTTTCAGGTGTTTGCGAGGAGAGAGTTGAGGCACAAGGGCATGACGTTGGCTACGAGGCATTCGAGCGCTTTGTTTCGGTGTTCATGTCGGTCAGACAGTTTGGAGTACTCCAGTTTTGTTCAGTTGTAGTCATTTTGTATTATCCGAGCAAGGCTCGTGGATGTTGTATTTTTATTTGGCCATGTAGGCCCACTTTTGTCGTTGATATTCCATATCGGAATATTATGTCGGATGTCATAGTAGGGACCGAGATTCCCCTTTTGGTTAGTTTGTTGTATTTTGGTCGTGTTCGCTTGGTGGATCTCCTGGTGTGGGGTCCACGGCACTGTAATGACCCAATGGGATATGGGGGTGTTACAGAAGATGGTATCAGAGCATTGGGTTATTAGATACCCTGATATGTGAGTTATGTGGCTCTACCGACGCGGTAGTAGTGGGGCTATCAGGTTATGACTATCTGGACAGTCGGGGTTTGCCAGTCGTGATTGGACGACTGTATGAGTCTTTCTTTCATCGAGTCGTCGTCAGTGAAGACTAGTATCGCAAGACCTCGAAGCTTCGTATGACCTGTGTAAGGACTCGATTCTTTTTATGTTCATACATTCATTATGCCATTGATTAGACATGTTTTGTTGAAAACTTGTGTAACATTTGTGTTACGACTGATTCATGATTATTTGTTTTGGAACGTTTGAGAGATATATTGGCTATGATTAACATGACTGATGTGACTGTGTTGAGTATGTATACTCGTGTTTGACTATTGACTTAGCATTCTGATTTGGCCGTTGAGACATATTTGAGCTTTACTCATGATCGAATGCTATTCTTTCAGTATGGAAAGAGGAATCCGAGGACGTGGCAGAGGGGGTAGAGGTTACAGAGCAAGCCAGAACTCAGAACCTCATGTTTATGCGCGTGCGGTTGCCGAGATGGATCAGAGTTTGGCCGGTAGTGCTACCTACGCGACTGATTCTCCTTCGGAACGTCATACTCGAGAGGTCGATCAGACTGAGAGTGGACACGTCGACTCTTTCTTGCTTATGAGGGGCATGATGGCCCAGATGACTCAGATGACGCATATAGTGGAGACCATGCTGGCCTTGATGGTTCTTGGTGCACCGCAACTGGGATTCCAGGTGCCGTTTCATGGGCATACTGGGGGAGTGTGTCAGACTGTTGGCAATATCTATCGTCAGAGGCCGCCTATTATTGAGGGTTCGTCGGAACTAGCTGACTTTGTTCATTGGCTTGAACATTTCAATAAACTCTTCGACGTGGTTCAGTGTCCGGAGGAGAGTAAGGTGGTAATCACGGCTTACTATCTGAGTAAGGGCACTTATTCTTGGTGGCTTTTTGTGAAATCCACCGATCGTGTTTGTGTTTGGAGTGAATTCAAGACTTTCATGTTAGAGAGAGATATTATCCGGCTCCACTTCGTGAAGCCAAGATGTCATAGGTTTTGAACCCCAAATCCGGCGAAGACGAGGGTGTTATTGTTATTGCTGAGAAGTTTCAAGGACTTCTACAGTTTGCTTCATTTGTTATCCGTACTGAAGCGGATAAGATCAAGTATTTTAGAAAGAGGCTAATCCCTCAGTTGAGGATGCAGTTGTTCAACCACAATTGTAATTCCCTTGGAGAATTCATCGAGAAGGCTCTTGGATCAGAGCTTCTGATCAAGGAGCTTGATCGGAAGCACCCTTCAGTTTCTTCTGGTGATAGGACTAGGATGTCGGTTCGTTCATAGGAACATCGGGATCCGACGTCCAATATGTCGTTTTCTAGTCGTCTTCGTTCTGGGAAAGCATATTCTTCTCAGACGATGAGTTCAACCGTTGTTTTCTTTAACTGTGATACAATAGGACATCGCAGTACCCGATGCTCGATGCAGACTATTGTTTGTTTTCTGTGTGGGAGGCAGGGACACCTTCACAAATACTGCAGGAGTTCTAGTGCCAGTAGGTCTCGAGTGAGCTCACGGGCCTCGAGATATTTTGTTACTCCAGTCTGTACTTCATCCAAGGGGTCCTATCAGGCTTCGGGAGACGGAGGTAAGGACAGCCGAGGAGGAGTAGTGAGTTCAGATTTGGATCTTCCTTGAATCGATGGGATCGAGGAGATGGATGATCTGGAGGATATCGGTGTTGGGTACATTTGAGATGTAGCCTTGATTTGTATTTTCCTTTCCTTGTTTTTCGGATTAATGTTCAACTTAATCTTTAATAATGTATTGTGGTTATGAACCATTTGTTGCAGATCTATCATGTAATGATAATAATTGAGAATTTTGAGACCTGGGGTCGTTTGATGTGTTTTTCTTTTCTTTTAGTCTTGTGCCCGAGATTTTTGTGATAATCTGGGTAATTGTTCATTGTGATTCGAGACGTCAAGTCATGAGGACGTGGGCGTGCGATTAATATGTCCCCTAGGACTATGTCTGTGTTGTTATTATCTTTGCGTGGCGTGAGTCAGTGTTTGCATGGGTGTCCGATGTCGAAGAGAACGGAGAAGTGTACACTGATGATTGTAGACATGTACAATGAGAGGCTACCGCGGGGTGTGTGCGCCGGTATTATGAGTCATGCGGTTGGTACGACTTTATGACTGGTCTCTAGCGGAGGAGTCATGATGCGACTGATCTCGCACTCGGTTGAGTGTTTTTATCTCATGGTTTTCACCATGTTCGGGCAGGGGAAATGCGGGGACCCGAGGGGTTCAAGCGGAGTGGTTCGCAGTACAGAGCATTCCTGGAGACGTTGTTTTCAGATTCCGTTGGATAGCTCTTCATCCCTTCTTGTGTACCCTTAGTTTCGGGGACGAAACTCTTTTTAAGGGGGGAGTATGTAATATCCGGGGGTAATTTTTTTTATTTTTTTGTGTTACTGTTGAGTTGTACGTATTCATTTGGAATTGTACAATTGTTGTTGTATCATTTCATTCGTGTTTGTTGAGGTGCGTTAGATTGTGTTCATTCATTCGGGTTGAGAATTGATGGAACAACTTGGTTGTCCACTTTGTTGAGCGAACGTACATTAGCTTGTGCGCTTAACGTACGTTAGGACATTGGCATTACGTACGCTATTACATATGTGTTACGTACGTAATGAGAGGTAGGTGGAGGGAACCTTCCTCGTGGTTAGCTTTCGGACGGTGGGTCCCGGGTATCTCTGATCCGATCTACTATTGTAGTCAACGAGCTCCTTACGTACGTTAGGGTGTGAGCCTTACGTACGTTATCCATGGAGCTTGTTAACGCACGTAAATTGTTATTGTTTACGTATGTTAAGGTCTTCGTGTTTTTGGTCAGTTAGTTCTGGACTAACATTACGTACGCTAAGTTGTTGGTGTAGCGTATGTAATGGCCCTTACGTACGTTATTTTTGGTGTATAGCGTACGTAATGAGTTTGTCAGGTTATATATATTGGGTTCGTTTTTAATTTCTTCACGAACCATTATCGAATTTCTCTCCCTAGAACCGTCCCTCTGGACTTGATCTTCATATTTAGCCTCTTCCAACATGTTTTTGATCATCATAACTTGATTTGGAGCTTGGAGTTGGAAGCTTGTTGGTGCTCCTTTGGTGTTTGGAGAGTTCTTCTTGTTCTTCATTGGTAAGTTCTCTTAATCTCTTGTTCTACAAGTGATTTTCGAATATAATGATGTTGTTGTTGTTGTTTTCCTCGTATAGTTGGTGATTGTTGGAGTATATCATGATTCTTGATGAGTTTTCATAACTTGTAATGAAGAACATGATGATTTTGTCTTGAGGAGGAGTTGTTCTTGATGTTTAGAATGTTTGGAGGTTATGATCATGTCTAGGAAGGATTATTCACTACTACAAAAACAAGCAAAGAGATCCAGACTAAAAGACCCGTTGATAAAGATAACGGGTCTCTTTAATATAAGAGACCTGATATTATAAACAACAGGTCTCTTATATGTCAAATGGGCCCGTTATTTTTTTGTGAGAGACTTAAGAAACCCGTTGTTTTTATTGACGGGTCTCTAATGTGTAAGAAATAAGAGACATGTTGCTTTTGTTGACGGGTCTCTAAAGTGTAAAAACTTAAGAGACCTGTTGTTTAACCCAACCGGTCTCTTCTTTTCTTCTTCATATTAGGGCTAACACTTGCCAAATACACGATATCGCCGCGGTCTTCTTCCTTTAAGCGACAGAAAGAAAACCCTTCTTCTGCAAGAGGTCGCTATTATCCCCTTGGAGCGCCTCCGCAACAATATCGCCGGGTTCTCGACCCATTTGATGAAGCGTATACAGAGAGGACCCGTTCGAGGCATCTCCATCTTGCTCCTTCTTTCTACCCGATCTCCCACCTTCTTTCTCCCCTTCTTCGGCTTTTCCATCTTCGCCTGAGTTTCGCCGCGACCGCCATCTTCTGGAGCTTTTCCGCCGCCATCTTCTGGATCTTCGCCGTCCCGGTATGTTTTTTTTTTGTTTCCCTATTTTCATATTTGCTTCAGTTTCTTCATTATAATCTGACTGAAAGAATTTATGTGATTGAATGAGTTAACAAGATAACAATTCTCGTCCTATTTGTTCTCATATTTTTTGATTGAATGTGACATAGGCTATAGTTCTCATATTTTTTGAGCAGCCTGCAGCCCCCATCTTGAATCATTCCGATTGAACGAATTTTGAATCATTAAAAGTTGAATCATTTTGAATCGTTCAACTACCATTAAAGGTTAAACGAATTTTCAACCTTTGTTGCCGAGGTCTATAGAATTATTTACCATGTTGATTTTAGTATTAATATACAGAAAAGATCTTAAGGACGCTGTTGTCCAAAGAGAAAGTTGATGAACGATCAAAATTTATGGAGCTTGCGACAATGACGAAAGGATACAGTGGAAGTGATTTCAAGGTTTGTTTATACTGCTTTTGGTTTTAATTAGAATTGATTGCTTTACATTGTTTTTTAACAAAAAAAATCGGCAAGTAGAACTTGTACATAACTGCTGCTTATCGGCCAGGTCGAGTTAATACAGCAGAAGAGGCTAAAAGATAGAGTAAACACTATACTCATAATAACTAGCTAGTTTACGTATATTTGTTTATATTATTCTGACTTGTTCCTTTTACATGTTGTTTAAACTAGGAAAAGAAGCATATTACTGAGGTCGGAGACAATTCAGATAAGAAAGATAAGAAAGAAAGGGTAATCACTATCGGACCGTTGAATACGGAAGATTTTGAGGAAGCAAAAAATCTGGTAAAAAAGCTTGTTCTTTTTTCTTTTTCTGATAATGCAGCCATATACACATCTTCTCTGTCAAGACCACATTAAAATCTTATTCGTAAATTCAGTAAGTCGAGTTATGAACCATCTTGTAGCAAGATGAGCATGTTCCGTCATGCACTTTACTATCTTAAAGTTGGTAAAGCGTGTGCGCGTTGTCTAAAGATACTTTGTCCACATGCCACAGGTTGCTGCTAGCTTCGCAGCTGAAGGGTCGGCAACGTCAGAGTTGAAACAATGGAATGATTCGTATGGCAAAGGAGGTTCAAGGAAGAAGGAACAACTATCTTGTTTCTTGTAAGATGCTGCCCAAGTGGAAGCATACATCAGACACTTGATTAATTGATTTGTTTCTTCACTTTACTTGATTAATTGATTTGTTTCTTCAGTTTACTTGATATGGTCCATAATGTTGGTTTTTTTTTGTTGTTGGAAAAGTAGTCTAACTTTACTACCCCTCCGTCTCAGTCGAAGTGCAACATTTAAAGTAAAATTTGTGTATTTTACATCATATTTTCAAATTGACATGATAAAATAATATTAATGTTAATATATGTTGATTTACCATGTTGATTTAAACGAATCTTCGTATATGTGGAACTTTCTGCTTATTTTGGATTTTCTTGTTGCAGTCTGAACTTGAAAATCTGGCATTTATGCACACAAATCCTCAAGATCATGCAAAAATCAAGAGAACAGTTCCAGAGCTTTATAGAGAAAATGAAAAAGACCTGAAAGAGGTAGTTTTGCTTGTTCGGTATACTAACTGGATCTCTGCTTACTACTAGTGTAAATGAAAAAGACCCGAATAGGATTGGTAATGATCGATTCTTGGACCTTATGAATGTGAAAACCGAAATTCGGCCCGTGTGCAAGGAACTTTACAAGTAATTTGTAGATTTTTCTTATACTTTATGCACCTTATACCGGGTATATATAGTTTTATGTTTTCATTTATTCTTTAGTTTCTAGCCTATTCTTTCCTTCACATAACATCATTTAGATGGAAGTTGTTCTAGTGTAGGCAATGCTAAGTCAATCTATTTTAACAATTTGAGATGACAAAGAATTTGATTTATGGTATCATCTTGTCTTTTCTATTATGAGGCCTAAGAGAAGTCTTTTATTATATATATATATAATATATATAGTAGATCATGCAAAGGAGAATGATTGCTTTCCCTTGTTTTGGCCATTGTTTTACTAGTTCACACTGTACCAAAGAATGCTTGAATGGCATCATAGCTATTTGCTAAATGTATTCAGCCGACTGCAAAAGGCACTTGGTCCGTATGGAGACATCAAGAACTTGAATCAAGCCAACCATTCCGATGATGAATGCCTTGATAATCGCTTTGTGTAAGTTAATTCCTGCACTCGCAATGTAACACATTTACGTAACCGTAAGCGTAACTTTAGTTTTTGCATCTATTTTTCTAATTCATGGACTGCCATGAGGCACCCTTGCTCGTTTAGATTCTCAACTTCATGGAATTTTGGTTAGAATACGCCCTCGGTTCCAGATAAAGATTCATGTTTTTAAATTTATTATTGTTAGTATGTAATTGGAATTTTGATAATATCCTTGAGTTAATGTTATATGTTCCTTGCATTAAAATGATAATTCACTGGACCAAAAACATTCAAAATATAATTAAGAATATATGGTTTGTAAAGACTTGTACATTCACTCACATGACTAAAATAACAAATCTGTACCTTGTCCAAAGTGGAGTCCTTGTGTGGAACGGAGGGTTGTATCAAATATGAAAGCTAAAATTTGCTTTTGTTTTTTTACCGTTTGACTCAGATCCAAAAGTATAATACAAATATCCGAGTACAAAAGCTAATATTGTGTCGGCATCTGATTTTAAATTTTATTTTCCTTATCTACGTGATACCGTATGATGGAGTTTGAGAAACTATATATTCTCATTGCCCTGCAGGTGATGCGGATCAACTGCAAAAGGCGACGAAAACTTTATTTGAAATGAAAGGCATGGGCTTGTGCCCAAATACCATAACTTACTCCGTTCTTGCCGTGGCTAGTGAAAAGTATTGCCTCTCATTGTACTGAATTAGTATGATTTTTATTACGTGGATAATGACGAATAATTATATTTGCAATGGAAAATGGATTATTAAGTCAAAACACCTTATTTTTTACAATTAATTTCACTTTACACAATAAATAAGATAAATTAAATACATCACATAAAACTTTAGTTTTTATGATTTATAATTAACTTCGGTTCTTAGGGTTAAATTTCAGATTTCAGGTTTATCTTTCTTTTATACAGCAATTTTTAGGTTTTAACCCTTCTTACAAAGCCATAACCCGAGCCCACGCGCTGGCCATAACAAATAAGAAAGCAGCGACATCGGCGAACCAGGAGGAAGTGAAATTGGAAGGAAAAGATGAAGTTGGATGTGAATGCTCTGAGAGATCTATCCAAAGAGGAGTTTAGGGTTCTTACTACTGTCGAATTGGGCATGCGAAATGTTTGTTTTTCTTCAATCTTACAAATTCCTTTCTTCTCTGTTTAATAATTTTTATTACCTACTGTTTTAGGTTATAATTGTTATTTCCCGTTTAATTGATGTTGTCGATGAAATTGTACCAAAGGAGTTGATAGCTCAAATTGCGTCTCAAGTGAGCTTTCTTTTATTGATTTTTTCAAAAAAATTTACGCACATATGATTAACACATAGCTTATTCGATTAAGCTTTTGTTACGTGTTGACGTATACAGGCATGGCGGCACCTATAAACTTTTGAGTAATTTGCTTAAGCACAAGCTCGTGCATCATGACTCTGCCAATTGTTAGTTCTGTACTCTTATTCTAGTCTGTTGTCTTTAATTTGTAAAGCTCTTCATTGAGCATTAGCTTTATTGGTATCTTGTCATGTAAACTTGTCGAACTTCATTGTTGCAAGATATGCGTGCTTTTCGTTCTGATGACTGACAGCTGTTCATTGAACTTTTGTGTTTGATATATTTTTGGGTACGAGCAGGATTATTATGTTTTTTTTAAAAAAAAATATGATAAGAGACCTGTTAAACTTGAAATCGGGTCTCTTAGGTTATACAAAAAAAATATTTAAACAATCAAAGAGACCCGTTATGTATAAAAACCGGCCTCTCAGGTTTTAAAATAAAAATATTAAAAAATATCAAAGAGACCCGTTAGGTGTAAAATGGGCTCTCTTAGGTTAGACAAAAAAATATTAAAAAAATCAAAGAGACCCGTTAGGTGTAAAATGGGCTCTCTTAGGCTAGACAAAAAATATTAAAAAAATCAAAGAGACCCGGTAGGTGTAAAATGAGCTCTCTTAGGCTAGACAAAAAAATATTAAAAAAATCAAAGAGACCTCATATCTTAGATAACAGGTCTCTTACCCTTTTAAATTAGTTTCCTCTCACTTGCATAACAGACCTGATTTCTTAGATATCAGGTCTCTTATATCTCAAAAACAGACCCCCTCCCATGAGGCGGTCTCTTTATCAAAGAGACCGTTGAGATAGAGACCCGTCCAGAGGCGGTCTCTTAGGCTTACTTGGACGGGTCTCTTTGCTTATTTTTGTAGTAGTGATTTTAAGATTGATATATGATTAGCATAGTCTTGATATGATTGTTGTTGTTGTTGTTTGTGTTTTTGGAGGGATTATAACCAATTTATTAAGGAATTATGTTGAATTATATAATGATTATCATAATCTTGCAATGGTTGATTTAATCTTTTGGTTTAATTCGAATTCTTGATGAATTAGTGATGGATTATTGTTTAGACATCATATTTATTGTGTTGGTGATGTTCATGAGGTGATAGTGATAATATTAATGATATTATCATTGTAGGAGGATCAATTTGATGTTGTTCTTAAGTGATTCTTGTTGAATTGTTTTCACAAGTGTTAAGAACGTTTGATCATATCGATCATTGAAGTGTCGGAGGATGATAGAATTCATAGTTGAGAACTATGGTATTCGTTTGTGGAGTTTAATCGATTCGTGATCGAATCGGTTTGTCCTTGGTGTTGCTTTCTATTGATTTTGTGTTATTGAATGAATTGTATTTCATTCAAGGTTGTTCGAGTGTTTGCGATCGTTCGAAGACGCCGTTCGTCGCTTCATGGGAGGACGTTGATCGTGGAAAAACTTTCTAGCCTTCGGTTTAAGGCAAGTTTTATACTTGTACTAGTCAATGAGATTAATGTTATCATGTATGTGTATGAATGTGTGTATCATTTCGAGACTTGGTCTCTTTATGATTTTGTTGATATCAGGGGATTGTTTGATACGATACCCTTCGGCAAATTATGCCAAATGTTATTGTTGTTCATAAATGGACGGTTCAAGGCATTGCGATACTTGTTGGTAATATTGTTGTCGATAGCCGGTTCGCGGTATTGAGGTATCGATTGTTGTTGTTGATATTGATGTCGATTTAAGACATAGTTGTGATCATTGTTATTGATATTGGTGCTTCGTTATTGATGTTGTATTTTCCGATTGAAGGTATTGACGTATTCGATTATCATCTTCGTTATTGGTAACCGATTAAAGGTGCCGAGACATCCGTGGTATTGTTGTTATCGATTGACCGTTCTAAAGGCAATCAAGATATTGAATTGGGATTGTCGAGGACATTTCCGAACCGTTGAGTCGTTGTTATCGATTGACCGTTCTAAGGTAATCGATGTATTGAATTGGGATTGTCGAGGACATTTCCCATTCATTGAGTCGTTGTTATCGATTGGCCGTTCTAAGGTAATTGAGGTATTGAATTGGGACTGTCGAAGACATTCCCCGTCCGCTGTATCGTTGTCGATTAGCCATTCTAAGGCAATCGAGGTATTGAATTGGGACTGTCGAGGATGGTCCCCATTCTTGAGTTATTGTTGTCGTGTTGACCGACTCAAGGCAGCACACTATCATTCTTGTAAACTCGATAATTTTGTGATCGTTGAGGGTTGAGGATTCCAAGATTGTTGTGTTGTGATTGTTGATCATGTTAATCGGTCCTAAGGGATTGTGATCCCAGGATGGTTGTTTTGGATATTGTTGGTCGTGTCGATCTTTCATTATCCGTGTGTCATTGTTCACTTTGATGAGTCTTTTGATCCGTATTGGATGTGTTATCCTTCGAGTTTCGTTGTTATGTTGCATCGTGATATATCCGGAATCATATCTGCGTTCCGATTGGTTATTGTGTAGGATTTTTATCCAGACACGCGATGGTCATGCGTGGATGTTTGCACATTGGATATGTCCGACAATTTTCGACTAGTTATTCATACGCCGAGGGGTATGTTCGACAGTCGGGTTCGTTTATTTGAGATTTATATTGTGATGATATACAGCTTCAGGTTTTTCGGCTTTCAGGCCATTGTGATGATTGGCAGCTTCGACTGAGTGGTTTTCAGACCATTGTGATATTGTGGCAGCTTCAGCTGAGGGCTTTCATGCCATTGTGAAGTATTGGTATTTCCGTTGGAGCCTTCGGGCATTGTGGTCGTATTTTTTTCAGTTCTGGTTTGGTTTACCTTCGGGTAATTTCACTGTGGTGTTCTATGTTGATGATTCGCCGTTGGGCACTTGTGTCCTAACCTGTTGAGCAGGTACCGATCGTATGCCATCGGCATAGTGTTCCACGAATGCTCGATTCTCACTTTAGTTTGTGAGCATCTCATATTACCATTATTGTACTATTTATTCTGCCGTTGGATACATATCATGTTGTACATGTATTTGATATTCATTATCTGGATGACTGACCCCGTGGGGGGCGGAACATGTTTTCATGTTTCAGGTATTTGCGAGGAAACAGGGCCGTTTCTCTCGGCCGTTTCACATACGGCGCAACAAGGGCCGTTTCTTTCGGCCATGTCTTGGGCCGTTTCACACACGGCTGGCATTTTGCGCCGTGTCCTCGTGTGTGTTCCGGAAGAGACCGAGTCACCACAACACGGCGCAAACAGGGCCGTTTTCCACCGCCGTTTTCATGCAGATCCTTTGTTGAATTTTCCACCTTTGGCCTATTGTTAGCTCAACCACCATATGTTTTATTTAGGGTCAAAGATCTGAAAAATCAAGACCTGCATGATGGATGAAGTGTGAATCAAATAAACAAAGAAAAATCAAGATACTACAATACATCTTTTGAATTAAATAATCCATAGTATTCTTGAAAGTCACCTATAAAAGGACAACTTCATCTATTGCACAAAAGACTCCTCTTCTTGCTAAGAAACACCCTTTCCTTTTGGCAAGACATCACTACTAGAGTTTTGTATTCCATTTTATTAGTTTGAAGTTTTTCCTTCATTTAGCTTGTAATTGAAAAGTTCTTGAGCAATAAGCATTTAGTATTTTACTTTCAATTTTTGTAAGCTTGTAACCTTTGAACAAGTTTGAAGTTGTATTTTGAATAATGTTTCTTGCACTTTGATACATCATATTCAAGTAAGTTTTCATCTATTGTAATTAAATTCTAGTAGTTAAGAGTTCTATACATATTATGTATATCAATTATTTCTATTATAATTTAGTTTGTATAAACCAATGAGTATATAATATATCTTCCTAGGGGAAGGGATATTTCTATTAGGTTATATATAAAGTGTTTGATCGATTTACACTATCTCGATTAAAAGGGTGTTAGGAATACTTGTTAGATTTTGATGATGACATTAATATAAAGTCAAATGTTTATTACTTGGAAAAATGTAAAGAAGAACCAAATGAGTATCTTCTATAGGCCAAAAATAAGTTAGGCTAAAAATCGGCTAAGTACTAAAGTACAGCTAAGTCCATCAGAGAGGATCAGCCGAGTCAAGTCAGAGTAGTCTTGGTCAACAAAAATTATCAGGGATGTTTGACCAGACTGCAGCCAAGGTACCTCAAACAAGTCACCTGATCAGACAAGTTCTAAACAGTGAACATCAGAGAGGTCCAGACTGCAGAGAAGTTAACTGCACATCAGCCTAGTCGAGATCAGCCAAGTACTCCAAGTCCACATCAGCATGCGTTGAAAAGTCAAGAATTACGGAAAGCCACATGCAACGTGAAGAGACAAATTGGAGTGATTCCCGCAAGAGATATGATTTAAATAAATCATCCAGACCCACCTTGAAGACTTTAATCGTTTTATATTCAAAAGATTCGGCGCCTCACATGCAGAGTCTTCACAACGGTCGGAAGATAGATTAAAATAATGGGAATCCAGCCTTGCAACGTTCAGAAAGAAAACAATGAAGTCTACCTCTCCAACGGACGGATTTGTTGAAAAGATTTGCAACGGCTATGAAGGAAGCTCATAGATCGTGACCTATATATATCCGAAGATTTGAAGCTGAGCAACACCCGGTGCGAACATACTTTCAAGCGATAAAAGCATTCAAGCAATCAAAGAGCAATCTATAGCATCGTGAAAAGAGCGGTTCTAAAAGTTCATACTTAAAGAAGCTCTTAGTTGGAGAAGACAAAAACTCTTGTCTATAATCCTGAGTTCGGGGTACTTCACTGGTTGAAGTTTAGAGACTGTAAAGGCATCCAAGGATCGAGGATCAAGAGGTGCAAGGCAGTCAAGTGTGTTACAACGGCACAGATTTCCACTGGTTGGAAGCTGTTGTAGTTTGGTTTGAATCACTGTAATATTTATCACTGGTTGAGAATTATAGTGAATTCATCTCCAACTGGTTTGGAGAAAAGTGGATTAGTAGAGGATTACCCCACCTCTGAGACCACTATAATTGCATGCGTTCTTTACTGTTTTATTGCATCATACTTTAACTGCTGCATCCATTGTCAAGTGTTTCATTAGTTGCTTTATATTCGTCATCAGCTGACTTCCGCATATATTAAAGAACAAACGACTCCAAGTCATTTGTTTACCTATCAGCTGAAGAAACTCACTCTTCGTGAAAAAGAGTTTAAGAGTTTCAACAAGTCTATTCACCCCCCCTCTTGACTTGTTCCTGGACGACTTGTGACCTACAAGTGGTATCAGAGAGGTTGGTTCATTTTTTTCGAACCAGATCTATATCAGAGATATATCTTTACTCTCATTTTATAATGGAACACATGCATTCTAGACTCCCTGTGTTTTCAGTTGATGAGTATGATCTTTGGAAGATAAGGATGCAGGCACACTTATCTTCGATTTATGACGACATGTGGTGCATCATAGAGGATGGTCCATTCATCTTCGAGAAGGACAACACAGCAGAGGCGATCGCAACAGGGAAGCCAGAGAAGATTCCAAATAAGAGGACAGAGCTGACTCCCGAAGAAAGAAAGCTGTCCAACCTTGACAACCGGGCCAGAAATGTGTTATATCAAACTCTTGACAAATCCACCATGGTCAAGATTAAGAACTGCAAGAATGCCAAGGAAATCTGGGACACATTAGCTTTAATGTGTGAAGGAACGGAGCTAATCAAAGAAAATAAATTGTCAATAGCTTTTGAAAATGAAGAACGGCGAATCCATAGATCAAGTGGACACAAGGTTCACTGAGATTATTAATGAGATCAACTCCCTCGGCAAAACCTATGGCAATAGGGAAATGGCACTGAAGGTTCTCAGATCTCTCAACCCTGAATGGAGCATGAAGGCCATGGCCATGAGAGAGTCCAAGAACCTGAATAAGATAAAAATTCAAGAGTTGTTCTCTGATCTGAAGGCTTATGAGTTCGAGCTTCCAAGTTCATCCTCAACTAAGCCTGCAGAGAAGGGAATAGCATTTGCAGCCGAGTCCCCCGCCAAGAGCCTATCTGATGTAAAGCCTCCAAATCCATTAGATTTCGAGGAGGAAATGGCGTTTATAATGCAAATGTTCAACAACTTTAGAAAGAACTACTCCAAATACAAGAAAAATTATAAGGAGAATCCCAGGAGAAATCAGAAAGCTGGGAGATGGAAGGTGGAGTGCTACAATTGTCACAAGACAGGACATATCCAAATCGACTGTCCTGATCTCAAGAAGGACGAAAGCAAGAAAGAGGTGGGCAGAAAAGAAGATAGAAGAAAGGCCCTCATCGGAGAAGACCAGGAGCATGTAGAATCAAGCAACGGATTCTTTTCCGATGATGATGAAGAGTATGACTGCCTAATTGCCAACCTAGATGATGAAGAGGTAACATCTAAACCCTCTGGTTCAAATAACAGTTCAGCCATGTCACAAGATATGGATCTGCACAAATCTGTAAATCAGCTATTCAAAGATTTTGAAACACTCAAATCTGCACACCAAACTGTATAAGCCGAGAAGACTCAGCTGCAAGATGAGAATAGGCAGCTGAAAAATGATTTCGAAAAACTCAGCCTAGAACTGAATAAGGTTGAGATAACTGCAGCTGACTTTAAAAACCAGGCTGATGTTAACACAGCTGAGATAAATCGACTAACTATTTTACTTAAAGAAAAATCAGCTGCACTTGCTCATGTCAAAGCCGAATTTACTAAGCTGACTCAGATAAATAAGACTCAGGCGCAGGAAATAACCTCCCTGAAGGCGTCTTCAACCTTGGAAGAATTGTACCAATAAAAGGCCACTATATTCCAAATCAGGCCTTGGATATGATCCTCACACTCCCTCTAGTTCTAAAAGAAAATTTATCAAGGGAGAAACAATTGTCTCGACTGTTGAGCCTACATATAAACCGATATTTAAAAACAGGCAACAACCAAGTCACGTGTCTAGGCTGCAGTCAGGTTACACAAAGAAGCCACCTAGACAGGCGACTAGGCAATGGCCCAGGCAAAAGCAGTAGCCCAGACAACATGCCCACTATTATCAACAACTCCCTAAAAACAGATTTCAAAATGGGAGGGGCAGATGGAAACCTCAAGGATATCCTAATTTCCAAAACGAACAAGTGTGGAGACCCCAACGATTTAACAAATGGTCTCAGCCAAGATTTAGAACTGGCCCACACTATCAATATTTTGAGGAATATCTTGTATACAATTCCAACAGGAGATTCAGACCTCGACCTTACACACCTTATAAGGGTTATAATAATAACAATCTTCATAATCCAAGGAGAAATCAATTCTTCAGGAAACCAGCTAACCCCAGAGGACCCACACAGATTTGGGTACCTAAATCTCTGCTTGTCTGATTGCAGAAAAGGTGGAAGGACTACAACCACATCTCGTCAAGCTCAAACTTTGGAGGTGAATAATGGTTTGTAGATTCTGGATGCTCAAGGCACATGACCGGGAACAAGAAGATGCTGACCAAATACACCAAAGAAAGAGGTCCTGACGTAACATTTAGAGATAGCTCTAGAGGACAAACGAAGGGCTTTGGAGAGCTGCACCGAGGAAATATTGTGATATCCAAAGTTCATTATGTCAAAGGGCTCAAGTACAACCTCCTGAGCATAATCCAGTTTTGCGACGAGAAGAACCTAGTAGTCTTCACCATCTGGAAATGTATGGTGATAGATATCTTGTCTGGAGAAGTGAAGCTACAAGGATTCAGAAGGAGAGATGTCTATATGATAGATTGGAACACATGAACTCCCAACACCTGTTTTCTATCTAAGACAGTAGCTGAGAACGGATGGCTATGGCACAAAAGACTATGTCACCTGAATTTCAAAGCCATCAATAAGATCAGTTCTCAAAAGCTGGTCAGAGGACTTCCAAATGAAGCATTCAAGAAGGAAGCGCTTTGTGATGCATGTCAGAAAGGAAAGTAGACCAGAGCAGCATTCAAGCCAGTTCAGCCTACAACTCTCACAACAAGGATCTTAGATCTACTCCACATGGATCTATTCAGTCCTATCAAGCCAAGGACTCTGAGTGGCCGAAAGCATGCACTTGTTATAGTAGATGATTATTCAAGGTACACTTGGATTATCTTCTTGTATAAGAAAAGTGAAACCTTGACCAAGCTACCTGAGTTGCTGAAAAGGATCCAGAATGAGAAATCCCTATCCATAATCAAGATCAGATCAGATAGAGGAGGAGAGTTTCTCAACAAGGCGATCACCGACATTACGATCGAATGGGATCCGGATGAGCTCTCTGCGGCCAGGACTCCCAGCAGAATGGCGTTCTTTGAAAGAAGAAACAGAACCACGAAGGAAGCGGCCAGTCCATGATTGCGTAAGCGGACCTGCCCAAGAGGTTCTGGGCTGAAGCTGTCAACACAGCTTGCCACACTCAGAACAGGAGTATGATAGTAGGGAGACATGGAAAAACTCCCTATGAGGTTTGGAATAATAGAACTCCTACTGTTGCTTATTTTCACATTTTTGGTTGCAAGTGTTTCATCCACAACAACGGTAAAACACAACTAAATGCCTTTGATGCTAAAACTGATGACGGTCTCTTTATGGGATATTCATAAAGAAGCAAGGCATATAGAGTATTTAACAAAAGAACCTTAGTTGTGGAAGAAACACCCCATGTTGTTTTTGATGAATCTACTGTTGAGTACAGGAAGCAAGTTGAGCTAATTGAGAACAAGCTCAAATCAGCAACCCTTGAAGAAGTTATTGTACATGACACTGGAATGGTGGACTCACCTGCAGACCAACCTGATGACCCAACTGTAGCTGCTAAAGACCCAACTGCAGATCAGACAGGAACACCAAACCTATATGATCCAGTTGCTGCTGATGAAGACCCAGCCATAGCTGATAAAGACTCACCTGCAGATCAGATCCAACCTGCAGATGACAAGACGGTAGCTGATCTAGTTGCAGACCAGATCCCAGCCGATGCAGAAATCCACCAGAGCAATTCAACAGGGGGAACAGATCCAGAAGAAGATGATATCCCCAAGTGGCTCAAAGACCATCCAATCCAGCAAATTATCGGGAAGCTGACTGATGGAGTTAAGACTAGACAGTCAACTCTACCAGCAGGAATGGCTATGTTCTCATGCTTTATGTCACAAATTGAACCCAAAACAACAGAACAAGCTTTGGAAGATTACTCATGGATAAATGCCATGCAATAAGAATTGGAACCTATGGAAAGAAACAAAGTTTGGGAACTAACATACAGACCTGATCACAAGAAGGTTATTGGCACCAAATGGGTGTATAAAAATAAGAGTGATGAAGACGGAGTTGTTGTTAGGAATAAGGCCAGACTTGTAGCAAAAGGGTATGCACAGTGTGAAGGAATAGATTTTGATGAAACCTATGCACCTGTTGCAAGATTAGAGGCCATCAGACTATTCCTCGCATATGCTGCATTCAAAGATTCTGAAGTTTATCAAATGGATGTAAAGAGTGCTTTTCTAAATGGCATCTTAGAAGAAGAAGTCTATGTAGAGCAACCCCCAGGTTTTGTCAAAGGAGACAAAGTTTACAAGCTGTTGAAAGCTCTCTATGGACTTAAGCAAGCACCTAGAGCGTGGTATGAAACATTATCTGTGTTTCTTGAGAAGAATGGTTTTTGCAAAGGGAAGGTGGACAAGACCCTATTCAGAGTGGAGCACGAAGGCCACATATTAATAGTCCAGATATATGTGGATGACATCATATTCGGCTCAACCAATCCAGAGTTATGCGAGAAAGTCTCCAACCTCATGCAAGGAGAATTTGAGATGAGTATGATGGGAAAGCTTAACTTCTTTCTCGGACTACAAGTTAAGCAGATGGAAAAAGGAATTTTCATCATCCAAGCTAAATATACCAAAGACCTTATCAAGAGATATGGAATGGAATCAGCCAAGCCAGCAAGAATTCCTATGAGTACAAGTACTCACCTGGATGCTGTAATATCCGCATTTTTCTTTCCCTTGTAATGGTATTTCTGGTGTAATTCTCGATTGTAGTGACCCTCATGTATCCTTCAGTGTAACTTTTCCGTCATCTTTTGATCTGATTCTCGTAATTGTTGTGCGGAACCGCCGTTTCGGGGTTGCCGTGGATCCATTCTATGCTATGATGCGTTTTGAGGTGTTCCGTTTGACGTTTCGTTCATAATCCGGTATTTTGGGTCGTTTATATTCTGTATCTAGCGCACGCTAAATTCTCTGTATAGCGCACGCTAGAAATCCATTGGTAGCGCACGCTACGCTTAATTCGTAGCGCACGCTAACGATTTAGCCCTGGGAGTGGCAGTTCATCTCCCAGCCCTCTGGACTATCGGAGTAGCGCACGCTACATCGTCTAGCGCACGCTAATGTCGGGAGACTAGCGCACGTTAAATTGTTCAGTAGCGCGCGCTAGTGTGACTGTCCAGTACTGGGCAGTTTACTACTGAACTCAATCAGATGTTAGTTAGCGCACGCTACGCTGGTATAGGTAGCGCACGCTAACGGGTCAGGTGAGGTTTGGGCAGTTGGCTACTGGACTCGGCTGATGTTCAGGTAGCGCACGCTATTGGTCGATAGCGCGCTACCAAGAGGTTATTAGCGCACGCTACGCACTTATGGTAGCGCACGCTAAGGGCCAAAACACAGCTTCGGATCGGGACGCTAACAGGAGGGTTGTAACCCTATCCCGTTAGCGCACGCTAACCTTGAGGTCTTAGCGTGCGCTAACACTCCCTGGTTATATAAACCAGGGAGTTGACCGAGATAATCACAAAATCTCATTTCTTCCTCTTTCCGCGGCCGACGACTCTAGAGACGATTTGAGGCGATTTTCTTCCTCCAATCACTTCAGAGATTCTTGTGCTTGAGTTCTTGGTGTAAGACTAACATCATCCACTTGTGTTTCTCATCCTAAATCCAAGGTAAGCTCTTAGAACCCTACTTTTGGATAATTTGGGGGTTTTGGGATTTTCTTCCGATCCGTTCCGTTTCGTTGATGGATTCATGATGAATATGATTAATCTTGTTGGTATTCTTAGTTTCCCTACGGATTCATGGTATATTTCGTGATTTTTACGGAATCGAGAGGGTTCGGTTGTGGTCCGCCCTCGTTGTTGTTTATATACGAATATACATGAATCGTAGGCGGGTTTCCGGGAGTATTCCATTTCCATAATTGTTTAGAAGTGGTTGTGATTGTGCTATTCAAATCGTTAGGTTCATTTCCGGTTCCTTGCGGTCGTGTTCAACTCTTCCGTTCCGTTCGTGTCATCGTCTAATTAATCGAGGCAAGTATCCTTATGAACTTACAATCTTGACATAGTAGTTTTGTATGAGAAATTGTGTGTGTGTGTATGCTCACTACGGGTTAGACTCGACGGGGTCTCGGTAGGGTTCCACGAAGGCCGTGGACCGCGAGCTTGCTTTTAACCACCGTGGGTTAGATCCGACGGGGTCTCGGCAGGATCCAAGGCCGTGGGTCCGCGGTTAATTGTGGTGCATTTTACAAATGTGGTTTTGATTATTGGCATTTCCGGAAATGAGCGTTTTGGAAACTATGATTTCTTGATGGCATGCATTACTATATGTGTAAGATGTAAAATGTTCATTTGGTTACTTGTACTAGCGTAATTGCTAACCCCTTTGGGGACCCGTTTTGGGGAAATTCATTTTATGAATTTCAGGTCAGGTTCATCGAGACGAGCGGGCGCTGGACCAGTATGCTGATGATGGCCGAGCGTGATGATTGTGCCTAAGTGACGTCTTAATGTCTTTTTGTCTTTTCATCTTTTATGGCTTTTGAACTAATGGTTGTACTCGAGTACTTAAGAGTCTTGTCCGTCCGGATTGTATTGTTGCCTATATGTTTGTGTTGATTGATGATGTTATGTTTGGCCGTGGCAAGGTGGATTATTGCTTTGCGTCTTTATGACATGGTGTTGGTTTGTCGTTTATGTGAGTCGATGAGTATGATGCTGTTCAGCCTGGTGGGTCCCATATAGGGATTCACGGCGCTGTAATATACCTCGAATATCTTGAGGGTGTTACAGAAAATGGTATCGGAGCCAGGTTTATGGATACCTAGGCTTGTTGGTTTATTGGGTCTTGTGGTGTTTGGTTTTGCACATCATCGTCACGCTGCCATGATTCCGGTACTACCAGTGTCCGTAAGTTTTCTTTCCTTTGTTCATTTATTTCTTGTATCGTACCCTTGATTCTCGACTTGTAATTGTTCTTTTCTTGTACTGATCCCCGTATGGCTTTTGCTACTTATTTAACTCCAGTATGGATGCTGGAAGAGGTCGTGGTCGCGGTCGTGGTCGTGGACGCGGCCGGGGACGTGGGGCAGCCGGTGGGGCGGCCACGTCACAGTCTTCAGGCCAGCGTCTGGCGACCGTCATAGCCATGCTTCTTCTCAGAGCGTGCCGATCTTGGTATTGCGGCCGTTATGCAACAGATGGTGAACCAAATGGCGGCAATAGCTCAGCGGTTCGTAACCCGGATCAAGCCCATGCTAATCGGGCGGAGCGGACCGTTGGCTCCAAGATGTCATCAAGATGCATCCTCCTCAGTTTTCGGGAGCTTCAGACCCGATTGGCTGGGAAGGGTGGATCAAGGAGATGTCTAAGGTCTTCGTTGCCACTAACTGTCCCGAGGACCGTAAAGTCCCTATTGCTCAATATTTTCTCACTGGGGACGCTACGGGTGGTGGGAGGCCGTTGGGCCCAAAGACCATGCCGCTTCGTGGCCTGAGTTTCAAGAGTTGATGGAGAATATTGCCGTGGCGATCGGACGTGCTCGGGTACATGCTTTTATGATGCTCAACCACGGGATATCCCGTAGCTCAAGCCATTGCTGATTTTAACAAAGAGTTGGGTTATGTGAAGACCCAAGTTGTCGAGGAAAGTGACAAGATTTTCCATTTCTCCAGACGGATGAAGTTGCCGATCCGGGACTATATGTCGGGGCTCGTATGCACTACATTGAAGGATTATCAGAGTAGGGCCCTTGCTTATGATATGTCGGTGACGGCGTGTGAGGCGGACCGCGAGTAAGAAGCGTAAGTCCGCCAGGAACTTTTCGGGCCACAAGAGTGGGGTCGTGAGAGATCCCAATCTGCTAACTTCCCCGGCGGTGGTCGGCTCGTTCGGGGGTCCTCGTGGAACTACCGGTGCTCCTTATCGTGATGTGAAGTGTTTCAATTGTGGTCGTGCGGGCCACATCGGTCGTGTTTGTCGAACCCTTTGGCGACGTGTAATCGGTGTGGCGGTCGGGTCACAAGTGCACTGTGCCGAGAGAGAGAAAATTCTTGGTGCCCGAGCTTCCATTCCAGCGCCTAGGGAACCAAGTGTGAATCAGGGATCGTTTGTTCCTCAGTCTCCGCCGAGTGCTAGTCGGGGGAGAGGTCGGGGTCAGCCCTCTAAGGGGGGAGCTTCCAGTGTCGGCTCCGCCCACCCGCGTGTCTATGAGATGCGGAGAGCCGATGATCCGGCTCTACCGTAGCGGCAGTACCGTTTATATTCTTTCTCATCCTGTCGGTGTGCTTTTCGATTACGTGCTACGCATTCGTTCATATCTCTGGATTGTGTGCGCCGTTTGAATCTCGACCGTTTGACGCCTTGTGAGCCCTTCATCGTTAAGCTTCCTAGCGGTGATAGGATCGTTGGTGATCAGGAGGTTCGAGATTGTTCTGTGCTTATTTGTGAGAAGACTTGGCCCTCTAATCTTATTGTTGTGAGTATCGAGGGTGAGGATTTGATTCTTGGTGATGATTGGCTCGAGCGGCATGGCGCAATCATGAACTACCGCACGAGAATCATCACCATGTTGGCCGATGATGGCACCGAGCACTCTTTCGCCGGGCGAAAGAGGGGGAACAGCTTCGTTATTAACGCCTTGAAGGCGATGAAACTCTGCGAAAGGGATGTATTGGTTATTGGTGCTATGCCTTGAAGGCGGAGAGTGGTGGAGTCGAGCTTTCGTCGATTCCAATCGTTAATGAATTTCTGATGTTTTCCGACGAGTTCTGGGATTACCACCGGATCGAGAGGTCGAGTTCACTATAGAGTTAGAGCCGGGTGCGGCTCTATCTCGGCGCCCTATCGCATGGCACCTTCGAGAGATGTCCGAGTTGAAGAAGCGATTGAGTGAGCTTCTTGAGTCGGGGTATGTTCGACCGAGCGCCTCGCCTTGGGGCGCACCGGTCCTGTTTGTGCGGAAGAAGGATGGTTCGCTACGTTTGTGTATCGACTATCGCGAACTAAACAAGGTGACCATCAAGAACAAGTATCCTTTGCCGAGAATTGATGACTTGTTCGATCGATTGCGAGCTGCGGTATTCTCGAAAATTGATTTGAAATCGGGATACTATCAGCTCCGGGTGAGAGAGTCCGATGTGCCGAAAACAGCCTTTCGAACGAGGTACGGACATTATGAGTTCGTAGTCATGCCTTTCGGGTTAACTAATGCGCCGGCGGTGTTCATGCAATTGATGAACAAAGTTTTTATCGAGTATTTGGATAAGTGCGTCGTCGTCTTTATTGACGATATTCTTGTTTATTCGAGGAATGAGGAAGAGCATGCCCAACATTTGCGGATAGTGTTGGACATTTTAAGGACCGAGCAACTCTATGCAAAGTTCTCGAAATGTGAGTTCTGGCTGAAGGAAGTGATGTTTTTAGGTCACGTGATTTCAGCCGAGGGGGTTCGTGTGGATCCGCAGAAGATTGAGGCCGTATTGGATTGGGCACCGCCCAAGAATGTGAAGGAGCTCCGTAGTTTCTTGGGTTTAGATGGCTACTACCGTAGGTTCGTAGAGGGTTTCTCGAAACTGGCCCGGCCACTTACGCAGTTGCTCCGTAAATCAGAAGTTAAATGCGGAATGACGAGAGGCGATCGAGTTTTGAGGAATCAAGAAGCGTTTGACTTCAGCCCGATTTTGGCGTTGCCATGTGGCAACGAGGGTTTTGCCGCGTTTATAGCGATGCTTGGTCGTGGTCTTGGGTGTGTATTAATGCAGCACGGCAAGACCATTGCCTATGCGTCGAGACAGTTGAGGCCGTATGAGCTGAACTACCCTACTCATGATTTGGAGTTAGCGGCAGTCGTTTTTGCGCTCAAGATTTGGCGTCACTATCTTTTCGGATCCACATGTCAGATTTTTACTGATCATAAAAGTCTGAAATACATATTTACTCAGCGAGAGTTGAATATGAGACAGAGGAGATGGTTAGAGTTGATTAAGGATTATGACCTCGAAATCCTTTATCATCCGGGCAAGGCGAACGTTGTGGCCGACGCCTTGAGTCGGAAACCAGTTGCGTTGCGAACGCTTGAGATCCTTACATCTCAGTTTGAGCTTCGGAGGGCTTTGATCGAGTTAGATGTTGAGGTCTTGTTGCCGGGAGCCGTCGGGCAACTTCGTGCTTTAGAGATTTCGTCGTCTTTGATCGATGAAATTAAGCTGAAGCAGTTAGAGGATCCGATGATTACTCAAATCCGAGAGAACGTTCTTAAAGGAAAGTCTCCTGGATTTGTGATTCACGAGGATGGTGTTTTGAGATTCAGTCGGCTTTGTGTGCGAACGACTCGAGAGTTGAGGCAGAGTATTTTACGGAGGCCCATGCTACACCTTATTCCGTTCATCCTGATACGAGTAAGATGTACAAGGACACGAGGAGAAATTTCGGTGGAATGATATGAAGGATGAGGTCGCACGTTTGTAGCGAGATGTTTGACTTGTCGCCAGGTCAAAATCGAGCATCGAGACCGGTCAAGTTATTGCGATCACTTCCGTTCGAATGGAAATGGGAAGATATATCGATGGATTTCGTTACGAGTTTGCCGAGATCGAGGTCGGGCATGAATATGGTATGGGTGATTGTTGATCGCGACCAAGTCGGCACATTTTACGGGCATCCAGGACACTTGGGGCCCGGAGAAGTTAGCTCGTGTGTTTATTGCGCAGATCGTGAGACTTCACGGTACTCCGAAGTCTATTGTTTCGGATTGTGACGGCCGTTTTGTATCGCACTTCTGGCAGGCGGTGCATAAGGCGTTAGGTACCCGGTTGCGTTTGAGTACCTCTTTTCATCCCCAGACAGACGGACAGTCGGAACGCACTATCCAGACGTTCGAGGACTTGTTGCGTGCCTGTGCTCTCGATTGGAGTAGTGACTGGGAGGAACATTTGCCGCTGATCGAATTCACGTATAACAATAGTTGGCACGCGTCGATTCGGATGGCACCGTATGAGGCACTTTACGGGCGGCGATGTCGATCACCGATTTGTTGGAATGAGGCGTCCGATTTGGTCGGGACCGAGCCGGATGTCGTTTTAGAGACGAGGCGGAAGATAGAGTTAATTCGGGATCGGATGTTGGCGCCTGAGTCGGCGAAGTCGTATGCCGACATCCGTCGTCGACCTTTGGAATTCGAGGTGGGAGACCATGTTTTGCTAAAGGTGTCGCCGACGAAGGGAGTTTTTCGTTTCGGGAAGAAAGGGAAGTTGAGTCCGAGATTTATCGGCCCCTTCGAGATCCTCGAGCGAGTAGGTGGATTGGCATACCGTTTGGCGTTACCTCCGGCCTTGAGTCATGTTCATAGCGTTTTCCATGTTTCCCAGTTGAGGAAATATGTCCCGGATCCTAGTCACATCATCGATTATGGAGAGATTGATGTCGCCGAAGATGTTACTTTCAAAGAGCGCCCTTTGAAGATTTTGGAGCATCGTGAGAAACGATTGAGGCATAAGACCATACCTTTGGTCAAGGTGCAGTGGTCGAGACACGGTGTCGAGGAGGCAACTTGGGAAACCGAGGATAGCATGCGTGCTAGGTACCCCGAGTTGTTTGTTTCTTAAGTTTCGGGACGAAACTTATTTTTAGAGGGGTAGAATGTAATATCCGCATTTTTCTTTCCCTTGTAATGGTATTTCTGGTGTAATTCTCGATTGTAGTGACCCTCATGTATCCTTCAGTGTAACTTTTCCGTCATCTTTTGATCTGATTCTCGTAATTGTTGTGCGGAACCGCCGTTTCGGGGTTGCCGTGGATCCATTCTATGCTATGATGCATTTTGAGGTGTTCCGTTTGACGTTTCGTTCATAATCCGGTATTTTGGGTCGTTTATATTCTGTATCTAGCGCACGCTAAATTCTCTGTATAGCGCACGCTAGAAATCCATTGGTAGCGCACGCTACGCTTAATTTGTAGCGCACGCTAACGATTTAGCCCTGGGAGTGGCAGTTCAGCTCCCAGCCCTCTGGACTATCGGAGTAGCGCACGCTACATCGTCTAGCGCACGCTAATGTCGGGAGACTAGCGCGCGTTAAATTGTTCGATGGCGCGCTAGTGTATTTGTCGATCTTGGGCGCTTTACTCGAACTCAATCGGATGCTAGTTAGCGCACGCTACGCTGGTATAGGTAGCGCACGCTAACGGGTCGTGAGGTTTGGGCGATTAGCTCTTGGACTCGGTGATGTTCGAGTAGCGCACGCTATTGGTCGATAGCGCTCGCTACAAATACCTTTTTAGCGCACGCTACGCATGTATGGTAGCGCACGCTAAGGGCCAAAACACGGCTTCGGATGGGACGCTAACAGGAGGTTGTAACCTATCCGTTAGCGCACGCTAACCTTGAGGTCTTAGCGTGCGCTAACACTCCTGTTATATAAACCAGGAGTTGACCGAGATAATCACAAAATCTCATTTCTTCCTCTTTCCGCGGCCGACGACTCCAGAGACGATTTGAGGCGATTTTCTTCCTCCAATCACTTCAGAGATTCTTGTGCTTGAGTTCTTGGTGTAAGACTAACATCATCCACTTGTGTTTCTCATCCTAAATCCAAGGTAAGCTCCTAGAACCCTACTTTTGGATAATTTGGGGGTTTTGGGATTTTCTTCCGATCCGTTCCGTTTCGTTGATGGATTCATGATGAATATGATTAATCTTGTTGGTATTCTTAGTTTCCCTACGGATTCATGGTATATTTCGTGATTTTTACGGAATCGAGAGGGTTCGGTTGTGGTCCGCCCTCGTTGTTGTTTATATACGAATATACATGAATCGTAGGCGGGTTTAGGAGTATTCCATTTCCATAATCGTTTAGAAGTGGTTGTGATTGTGCTATTCAAATCGTTAGGTTCATTTCCGGTTCCTTGCGGTCGTGTTCAACTCTTCCGCTCCGCTCGTGTCATCGTCTAATTAATCGAGGCAAGTATCCTTATGAACTTACAATCTTGACATAGTAGTTTTGTATGAGAAATTGTGTGTGTGTGTATGCTCACTACGGGTTAGACTCGACGGTCTCGGTAGGGTTCCACGAAGCCGTGGACCGCGAGCTTGCTTTTAACCACTGTGGGTTAGATCCGACGGGGTCTCGGCAGGGATCCACGAAGCTGTGGGTCCGCGGTTAATTGTGGTGCATTTTACAAATGTGGTTTTGATTATTGGCATTTCCGGAAATGAGCGTTTTGGAAACTATGATTTCTTGATGGCATGCATTACTATATGTGTAAGATGTAAAATGTTCATTTGGTTACTTGTACTAGCGTAATTGCTAACCCCTCTGGGGACCCGTTTTGGGGAAATTCGTTTTATGAATTTCAGTCGTTCATCGAGACGAGCGGGCGCTGGACCAGTATGCGGATGATGGCCGAGCGTGATGATTGTTCCTAAGTGACGTCTTAATGTCTTTTTGTCTTTTCATCTTTTATGGCTTTTGAACTAATGGTTGTACTCGAGTACTTAAGAGTCTTGTCCGTCCGGATTGTATTGTTGCCTATATGTTTGTGTTGATTGATGATGTTATGTTTGACCGGTAAACCGGGTGGATTATTCTGTTTTGCGTCTTTATGACATGGTGTTGGTTTGTCGTTTATGTGAGTCGATGAGTATGATGCTGTTCAGCCTGGTGGGTCCCATATAGGGATTCACGGCGCTGTAATATACCTCGAATATCTTGAGGGTGTTACAGATGCAGACGAGGCAGGCATATCAGTGGACTCAACCCACTACAGAGGACTCATTGGATCTCTTCTGTACCTCACTGCAAGCAGGCCAGACATATCCTATGCTGTTGGAGTTTGTGCGTGATTCCAGTCCAAGCCGAAGCAATCACACCTAGATCCAGCCAAGAGGATAATAAAATACCTTAAGTCTACAATCAATGTTGGACTATGGTATCCCAAGGATGATAATTTCGAGCTGTCCGGATATTCAGATGCAGATTTCGCAGGTTGCAAAATCAATAGGAAAAGCACTAGTGGAACGTGCCAATTCCTAGGAACCAGACTGATATCCTAGTTTAGCAAGAAGCAGGTTTCTAACTCTATCTCCACCACAGAGTCAGAATACCTAGCTGCAGGTAGCTGTTGTGCACAGATTTTATGGATCAGACAAAAGCTAAGGGATTATAATATCATTGCCAATGAAGTTCCAATCTGGTGTGACAATAATAGTGCAATTGCAATAACCAACAATCCGGTTTTGCATTCAAGGACGAAGCACATTGAAGTTAAGCACCACTTCATCAGAGACCATGTGCTTAACAAAAGGGTTAGAGTTGAAAGAGTCAGCACAGACTATCAGATAGCTGACATCTTTACCAAACCCTTGCTAGAAGAAAGGTTTTTGGAGCTGAGCAGAGATCTTGGATTACTAGATTAGGAATCTAGTACAGAAGCAAGCTGAAGAATCAGATCCTAGCTGATGCAGACAAGAGGACGAAGGACGGACAAAGGAACCTAGCTGATCAAAATATAAGGCAAGAAGACCATGGAGTCAACTCACCTGATGCAGAGCGGTCAACAGTCAACAAGTCAGACCAGCTAAGTTTTCTAAACTCAACCGACCTCTACATATTTAATTATTATCTGCCATATGTATAATAATATATTAATATTCGATTCAAGTGGCATTTTAAATACACGTGGCACTTTAATACACGTGGCAATCACTTATTAAATCGACCTCCACGGTGGCCAATCAAAACCAACCGTCAAATTTTAAAATGGACCACCGATTCAAATTTTGAATTTTAAAAGAATCTTAAAAGGCGTACCACCATTTCAAAAAAAAATATATATTAATCCAAAACATCTTTTCATCTTCTTTATAAGGACGAAAATCCTTTCACTTTACCTTTTACGCCTACCAGAAACCCTAGATTTTCAGAAGCAAAAATTTCTTGAACTCCAAATACACTAAAATCCTTTGTTTGCAGAAATGGCATCCTATATCGAAGGCGTCAATCTGAAGGCGGTCAAGGACCAGATTATCTTCTCGCTGGTCGTCGATTTTGAAGGCCTGTTAGAAGCGAATCTGGAGAATTACGATGTGCTTGACCTAATCCGCACGATGAAACTCAATGGGATCTACCCATTCCTGGACATCAACCCTCAACATTTGTACAAGGATGATGTTATCTCGTTCTACCGCGAAGCCTATTTGATTCAGGATGGAATTCGGAGCACAGTCGGTGGAATACCAGTCGACATATCGCTGGAATCCATTCGCACAGTGTTTGGTATGAAAAATCGCGGTATAGCTGTCAAAGCTCTCAAGCAGTCCGCCGCCGAAACCTGGAAAAAGATCAAAGTGGAGAATCTACCGGAAAAGTTGAAACTCATCGCTAAAAGGAGTGAGATTAAGAAAGTCTATCGGTATGCGTTGGATATAACCAACAAGATAATAATGGGAATGGCCGGCAGTTACGACCAACTGTCGTCGGCGAAGTTCATGGTGCTAGGAGCACTAATTCAAGATGAGGAAATTGACTGGGCGGATTACATTTTCAGACAACTCGTTCGAGAAGTTAACAAAGCCGAATGGCTTTCTGATGAAAAAAGATTCAAAACCAAGCTGGCGTACGGAACGCAGCTGAGTTGGTTCCTTGAGAAGACAGGTGCTGCGAAAGGAAGTGTTGACCCTTTCCACACCAACAAAAGACTTGGTCATCTGGACCAAGAGACGCTGAGAAAATTGGGAGGCACAAGGAGAGCAGCCCAGATGTTAAAGGAGCTGCCTGACTCAAGGACCTACCCGAGATATTATTCGTCAGGCGAGTCGGACCGACCTGCAGCCGACAACCCAACTGCAGTCGAGTCAGACTCCGAGTCCGACAACACTCCCATAGCAGTCCGATTTAAGAGAAGGGGAACAGCCCCTGAAGGACCCTCCATCATGCAGTCATCACCAGAACCCTCTCCCAAGAGGCCCAGGAAACTGCAGTTTAGTGAGGAAGAGCAGTCAGATCATCTTGCCAGCCCTACAGCCAGGTCACCGACTCACCTGGAATACCAGCCTGCCCCAGGCACCCTCGAGACTCAGGTTGTGGCTGTCCTCACCCCAGCCTACATTCCTGAAGAAGAAGAAGCAGGTCTAATAATCTCAATCCCTGAAGCCAATTATATCTTTAACCTGCTAGAAAACAATATTTTCAATATATTCATCGAACAATTACAACTTGTTAAACCTATAGCCTTAAAACAGTCGTTCCTTGAAGTTTTTGAAGAATGGAAATTTTTGAAATCCCTATCTTTTGCCAAACTTCAAACTTTCATTAACACTTGTGGTTGGGACTATCCCCAAGCCACGGAGGATGTTCTAACATATTTTTGTAAAACATCAGACACAATTTTAATCCTTCAGGAGGACTGGTTCATGTCTCATTTTAAAACCAACATGGACCAGTTCATCCATTCCATTATGCTTAGTATTTTTGATGGATCTTATGAGAAAGTTGTTGAGGAGGAAGTTGAAAAAGAAATAAGGATTGAGGAGGTAGATGGAGATGAAGAGCAGGAAGAGAGGAGAGAAGAAGAAAAGATTTTAGTTGAAAATCAACCTGAGGAAGTTGAGAAGATAGAAGAGTTGAATGAAGAAGAAGAAGAAGAAGGAGAAGAAGTAGAACAGGATGAAGGAGAAGAGGATAATGATGAAGGTGAAAAGGATGATGAGGATGAAGGAGAAAAAGATGATGATAATGATAATGATAATGCTGATGATGAGGATGATGACAAGGGCGAAGGAGGAGATCAAAGAGATGAGAAAGAAAAAGAAAAGGATGAGGAAGAGATAGAAAAAGAAGAAGAGGAGAAGGAGAAGGATCCAGAGAGAGAACCTGAAGCCGAAGCTGCAGATAGGGCTGGGGCACCTGCTCGGTACACCAGCCTAGACGCCGATCTGGCTGAGGACTCTAGATCCGGGACACCAGAGAAGACCCCATCTGGAGTACCAGCGGCAGATAGGAGCCTGCAGTCGAGTGGCTCATTTGCAGAAGGGTCAGGCGAGCACTCTCCATCAGCTCAGATCTCACCAGCCGTGACTGAGCTGATCAGGCAGATAGTGAAGGATACGATTGGAGAGCTGCTGGCATCTCAGGTCACTCCTGACCTCCAAACCATCAATGCCAAAATTGACACGTTGCTGCAAAGGGAAGTACCTCAGCCTCCTCCCCCTACCAACAACAACAGAATGCCATTTGGCATGTCTGACTGGATGTGCAGAATAGAGCAGCAGTTGACTACTTTAGTTGATGCTGGCAAAAAGGGGGAAGAGAGGACCCAGGGGGAAGGAAATGATCAAGAAGAGATAAGGAAGGAGCTTAGATCAAAGAAGAGGCAGGATGTCCAACTGATCACATATGGGACATCCTCAGCCAAGAGGAAAGGAGGAGCAGAATCAGAAGAACAGGCTGACCATCCTGAAGGCAAGAAGAGGAGGACTAGAGGAGGTTTTGAGCCTACTCTAGAGTGGGAAGGAAAGGAGTTGTGGTTTGTGGAGGATTTTGTTCCATATGAAGCTCTAGAAATGTGGGGATCTGCAAGAAAGAAGTTCATCAGAGACTACTACATCTGGAAAATACTCCAGGATGATAATCTCTCCCCACAACAAATCTTCATAAATTTCATGGAAGAAGCTCATCCGCAACTCTAGGCTATTCTGAAGAAACATGCTGAGAAACTAAATGCCTATCCCATGATTCCTTCATTCACTGCCAAAGAGCCTCCTACTTTGGAAAGAGGAGGTGCGTTGGATGAACTTGCGCTACAAAGGAAAATCAAGAAACTATGTCTTGAGAACAAATTTTCATCCCAATAAGAGCAAGCCTTCACAGCTCTTGTTGTGAAAAGGAAGTATGGTCTTGCCCCAGTCAAGACAAGACCAATCGGAGCTAAACCCTTCAGACCTGCCAAACAGCCTATTCGAAGAGGCAGAGGAAGAGGCAGATGACTTTCACTTATTTTTGTACTTGTAATGATTTATGTACTTGAAAATTTTCTTGTAAAATTCAGCCATGTACTTGTAAAATTAATTGTAACAGTCGTTTTCAATGACAATTCCCACTTGTCTCAAAGAAAGACTGATTTTGAGTTTGTGTCTTACACTAAAGTGCAGACTTGATCATTTGAATACTTGTTTAAAGTTTTGCCATCATCAAAATAGGGGGAATTTGTTAGGAATACTTGTTAGATTTTGATGATGACATTAATATAAAGTCAAATGTTTATTACTTGGCAAAATGAAAAGAAGAACCAAATGAGTATCTTCTATAGGCCAAAAATAAGTTAGGCTAAAAATTGGCTAAGTACTAAAGTACACTAAGTCCATCATAGAGGATCAGCCGAGTCAAGTCAGAGTAGTCCTGGTCAACAAAAATTATCAGGGATGTTTGACCAGACTGCAGCCAAGGTACCTCAGACAAGTCACCTGATCAGACAAGTTCTAAACAGTGAACATCAGAGAGGTCCAGACTGCAGAGAAGTTAACTGCACATCAGCCTAGTCGAGATCAGCCAAGTACTCCAAGTCCACGTCAGCATGCGTTGAAAAGTCAAGAATTACGGAAAGCCACATGCAACGTGAAGAGACAAATTGGAGTGATTCCCGCAAGAGATATGATTTAAATAAATCATCCAGACCCACCTTGAAGACTTTAATAGTTTTATATTCAAAAGATTCGGCGCCTCACATGCAGAGTCTTCACAACGGTCGGAAGATAGATTAAAATAATGGGAATCCAGCCTTGCAACGTTCAGAAAGAAAACAATGAAGTCTACCTCTCCAATGGACGGATTTGTTGAAAAGATTTGCAACGGCTATGAAGGAAGCTCAGAGATCGTGACCTATATATATCCGAAGATTTGAAGCTGAGCAACACCCGGTGCGAACATACTTTCAAGCGATCAAAGCATTCAAGCAATCAAGGAGCAATCTATAGCATCGTGAAAAGAGCGGTTCTAAAAAGTTCATACTTAAAGAAGCTCTTAGTTGGAGAAGACAAAAACTCTTGTCTATAATCCTGAGTTCGGGGTACTTCACTCGTTGAAGTTTAGAGACTGTAAAGGCATCCAAGGATCGAGGATCAAGAGGTGCAAGGCAGTCAAGTGTGTTACAACGGCATGGATTTCCACTGGTTGGAAGCTATTGTAGTTTGGTTTGAATCACTGTAATATTTATCACTGGTTGAGAATTATAGTGAATTCATCTCCAACTGGTTTGGAGAAAAGTGGATTAGTAGAGGATTACCCCACCTCTGAGACCACTATAATTGCCTGCGTTCTTTACTGTTTTTATTGCATCATACTTTAACTGATGCATCCATTGTCAAGTGTTTCATTAGTTGCTTTATATTCGTCATCAGCTGACTTCCGCATATATTAAAGAACAAACGACTCCAAGTCATTTGTTTACCTATCAGCTGAAGAAACTCACTCTTCGTGAAAAAGAGTTTAAGAGTTTCAACAAGTCTATTCACCCCCCCCCCCCTCTAGACTTGTTCCGGGACGACTTGTGACCTACAAAGGGAATACTTGGTTTAAATAGTGATTGATCATATCATATTTCTACTAATAAAACCTTCTTGAATAATAGTTAAGTGAATTGGAAACATATCTTTTCAATCGTCAAGTGTTTATCTTGTAAACAACATCTTAAGGTTACGAAAGTAATTAAGAAGCCTTTGAATATGAAAGTTATAAGGTGAAAAAGTTGATTACTAAGTAAACACTCGTTTTTTATTTATATCCGTGTAAATCAATTCATCTACGTTATTAAAAACCTAATTTGATGAACCCATAATCCCCTAATTTTTATCAAATCAAGTTCTAACTCATTTTAGTTCGATTCATTCTCACTAGTATAAAAATAGTCTTAATGTAAATAGTCTAGTATAATTAGTCTTAATATAAATAGTCTAGTATAAATAGTCTTAACATAAATAGTCCAGTATAATTAGTCTTAATATAAATAGTCTTATTAAAAATAGTCTTAATAAAAATAGTTTAGATTAGTGCATTTTAATTTAGTTAACTTAAAAACCCAAAAATATATTTTAGAATGTTTTAGTATTTATTTCTTGCAATCTATACAGAATATTATACGAAGCCCGCTGAGCAATCCTCGAGAGAAAAGATCTTGGTAGAACTTACCACAACTAATTTTACCTCGTATATATTTTCGAGCGACTCAAAAACTCCTATTTTTAGGATAAGTTTTTGTCGATCAAATTTTGGTGCCGTTGTCGGGGATTGTTTTAGGCCGAATATAATTTTTTGTATACTTTTGTTTATATCTTGTGATTTCATCTTTCTTTATTTTTGCATCTTTTATTCTTCTTGTTCTTATTTTTTTTTTCACTTAAGATGCGCTTAACTGTTTTCTAGATAGGCGTAATAAAAACTTAATGTTTTTTAGTAATATTCTAAATCGAGTTTTCTTGCATCTTTTATTTTTTTGCATCTTGCCGGGGAAGTATTAATGTTATTTTTGAAATCTTACATTGTAAACTATTGTTATATATACAATTACTCGACGTTGTAACTTAGTAGTCAATTGTGTTTGTCCGGTCAAGTGGCGGATAAAGGTACTCTCTGACTATTAAAGTCGGATTTTTCAGTTTCCCACTACAACTGATATTTGTAGATATTTTCTCCTTTTATTTTTTTTATTTTTTTATCATGGAAGAAACTTTGAATAGTATTGAAAAGAGATTTCCCTTTCTTAGCAAAAAAGCCATTTTAAAAATTTACAAGACAAGACTTGAAAGGATGAGGTTGCTTATGAATAAAAGCATACATTTTGACATTAGATTCATTATTGAAGCCAAAGTGAGATTAGCAGGTGAATTCACAGAAATACCTACTAGATTTTTACCAGCGCTTGGAAAAACTTCATATGCCAAGAAATGACGAGAAAAGATAATAGTCGTTTGCTATAAATGTGCTAGATTTTCAAAATGTCGATCTTTAGGAATTCCATCTACAAACAGAAAAGATAAAATTCAGTTCATTAAGAATGGTCTTGTCACGCCCCCACACCGGGGTTGGACGAGAACGCGACAGTTAACGTAATAAATAACATTTATGATAAAGAAATTTCAGTAAGCATACAAGTGCCAGATCTCAGCCTGGTGAACTAAGTCTGGTTATTCGATAGAAGAAACATTCATGAGTACAACGGAATTATTACATCAAGTGCAAAAGAGTACATCGGAAATCAAAATACATTTTGACACAGGAAATAAAGAAGACTTAAACCAGTATCCTAATTTCCTATGTCTTGGCAATACTTTGAGGACGGTCTTCAGTGGTCGTCAGCATCTGTCTCTTATTCCTCTTGATTCTCTTCATCTAGTGGGGTTTTAGAAAAACAATTCAAAATGGGGTGAGAATAATGGATTCTCAGTGAGTTGGGGTTTGATATTTAATGAGTTTATTAGTTAATAAACATTATTTTTCTCCCACTTTTGAAAAATAGTGTTGTTTAAAAATTGGTGCAAGTTTTCAAAAAGAATATTATGAATTATGAAATGAATGTACAGTCAATCTCCGTAGATTGCGCTTGAGTATGAAGAATGCACGGCGTCGAGTGCCCAATGAGTATTTAGCTTTGGGAGGTCGTCTACATGACTAATCCCTTAGCCTCCTTATAACGTCTTGGACCATTATCAGTGTTAGACCTTTGACTATCGCCACGACCTTTGGTTTGATAACCGTAGCCTTGGGCGTTTGTCGGACCAGCACTATAACATTGGCCTTTGAGCTTTATCGCTCTCACGCTTGGTTACGTGCTGCCTTATCTCTTATCTGGGCTCGATATGTCCTTATCTTGGGTCTATGCCCGGATCATATCATAATCGCGACTATACCCGAATTCTACGACCCAGTTACCTTAGGATCACTCCGTCCTTCGGCTTCAAGGGAATAGGATACGACGGCAGCTTTGCCTAGAACCGAAGCCACGCTGCTCGATTCATGACTTAGACTAACCGCCCCTCATGCATATAAATAGAAAAAGGGACTCTAGAGGTACTCGTACGGACTCTAGCGGTGGCTTCCGCCCGAAGGTCGTAGCACTTAGCTCCGCACAGCACTTACTCCCGATTTCTATTGAATAACAAATATTATCGTGATTAACAACGATTATGCACATTATAAGATATCAATATGATTATTTGATAGTAAATGGACTTGGATAAATTAGAGGAATTAGTTCAACTGGTTGATGATTAGATTGCTATTGTGCGAGTCGTAGCATAATCTTATAATAAACTCATAAACTTGAATAGTTTGGTACATATTGATTATACGACCGAAAATTACGAACTTTATTGCGAAAAGTCCATTATGATATGAGGATTGAAGGTCAGAAGTCGCATGAAAGTTTTACCTATCGGAAATTATAATTCTGCCCTTCCGTCTTTTAAGTACTATCATTATTATTTTTACTATAATTGTATGAATTTGGATAATTCGGTACGGATTGACTATATGTCCGAAAATTACAAACTTTATTGCGAAAAGTCCGTTATGATATGAGGATTGAAGTTCAGAAGTTGCATGAAAGTTTTACCTTTCCTAAATTACAATTCCGCCCTTCCGTTTTTAAGTACTATCATTATTATTTTTACTATAATTGTATGAATTTGGATAATTCGGTACGGATTGATTATACGTCCGAAAATTACGAACTTTATTGCGAAAAGTCTGCTATGATATGAGGATTGAAGGTCATAAGTCGCATGAAAGTTTTTACCTTTCAAAAACTACAATTCTGCCCTTCCATCTTTTAAGTATTAAGTCGGAACGGTTTGATTGTACGTCCGAAAATTACGAACTTTATTGCGAAAAGTCCATCATGATATGAGGATTGAAGGTCAGAAGTTGCATAGAGCTTTTTCCTTCCATAAATTACAATTCTGCCCTTTCGAAATTAAAGTACTATTATTATTATTATTTTTATTTAGTTTTGTCTTATAATTTTGATTAATTCGTTTTGATTCATTTAAACTCCGAAAATTATGAATCCAGTTGCGATTTGAACCTTATGACTTGTAATTTTAGATTACGTTCTCTATTCTTTTAGAAATTATAATTTCACCCCTTCATTTTGCCTTAATCGGTATTTTAGTATTCTTGACATATCTTTTTCATTTCTTATCGGATTTACCTCAAATTTTCGGGGTAAGATCCTTATGTTATTACTAGTACATAGAGCTCAACTTTTCTGGAAATTTTATTTTCGAAACAGTAAGTTTCTGTAATTTACAGTTTTGGCCCCGAATTCTTGAAATTTATATTTTTGCCCCGGTTTTCTAATTTAGTAAACTCTGATTTAGGTGAAATTTTATGGAGAACTTATTTTTGATATATTAAGACATAATTTTAAGACATAAGACCATAATTATGGATTTTAACAATTTTACCCCAAATTTATCTTATTTAAACTATTTTAGTTTATCCTTCGAACTTAGGTTCGAATTATCAAATCTTCCGGTGAGTAATTATCATCTTACCATAGTCTAATATATATACTCATATATTTTTGGGATTTTATGTAATATCCGACTGTAACTTTTCATTTTTACCTGTCGTTGTATTATTCGGATAATCTGATTATCAGAAATCGTTGCATTTAGTATTATGTTGAGATATTATAGATTTGAATATCATATCATTGTTAGTTCATTTCAAATATGATGATTCGATGTTAATTAGAGAGTTGTATTTTCGGAATTTTTTCTATTGATGTAGCGCACGTTACACAGTAAGATTAGCGTACGCTAATCCTGTGTATTAGCGTGCGTAAGGTTTTCCTCGGTTGCGTACGCTAAGAAGGAATCGGCGGCGATTGACTTCAACACGTGAGCCTTTTAACCGGTAGCATGCATGCGATCTATGTCCGAGCTGTCATGTCGGCGAGAATCTACTTTTACTAGCGTGCGCTAACCCATTCTTCATTAGCGTGCGCTAACGGCTGCAATAATTCAAGACGGTAGCCACTGAAAGCCGTTTACGTACGTAATATCGTTCGGATAGCGTACGTAAGGGCCTTAGCGTACGCTAAACTATCCCGATAGCGTGCGCTAAGTCTGCATGATCTATTTATAGGACCACTGCTTTTCATTTCTCCACGAACCAAACCGAATTTCTCTCTTCGCATATCATCCTCTGCACTCTAAAAACGTTATAAACCTTCACCAACTTATTTCTAAGCCTTGAATCTCGGAGTGGAGCTCATTTTCTTGGAGCCTTGGAGTTGTTTTTAAGCTTGGGATATATTCTCTCATATCATTGAAGTTATTCTTCATTTACGGAGGTTGGTGTGTTTTCTTCTCTGCATTATTTTCTTATATTAATTATTGATGACGAAATATACTTCACCTAGAGTACATTAAGCAAGTAAAACATGGTTATAATTAAACTCTTTAAGCATTTTGATGAATATGTTAAATAAGGGTTTGAGATGGAGGTGTTCTTGATGATATAGTGATTTTAATCATGTTGTAGATGTCATCACTCACCTTCCGGACGAATTTAGCTCGAGAGAACGTTGATGGATCGGTTAGCTTCTTCATAACTGGATTTAATCAAGAACTTAATATCATAAAGTGATTAATCACCATTTTAGGTATTTTTTTACTTTGAAAAGAACTTGATGATGTTAAATATGAGACTAGGTGATCTAGTTCGAAACCTTAGAAGCTTTAGCAAATCATGATTGTTCGTTTCACTAGTCTTTGAAGATTGATAAAGGTTTTGATAATTACAACAATAACTTTTCACCAATCTATTGTGTTGATAACTTAGAGTGTAGTTCATCATAATGCTAAGTAGATTGTGTTCTTAAGTAGATGATGCTGGTTATGAATGATACTATCATGGTAGATTGAGTATCAAATCCTTTATGACTATCCTTTTTGGTAATAAGAGATGTTGAAGAACATGAGAATTTGATTTAAACCAATTTTATTGGCAAATTGAAGATGTTATTGTTCATGGAATAACAAGAGAATTTCAAGACACTTTTGGTATGATAATCAGATTTTGGAAGATGAATTAGTTGTTTTGAAACCTTTCATTAATCGTTAAGGTATTCATCACGGGGGGGGGGGAAATTATTCGAGTAGGTTGCGGGCGTCGTTTCCTACGAATTGATATTAATATTATGTGAATATATTATTGAATGAATTACGTTTCATTCAAGGTTGCTCGTTCGATTGAGTGTTTAACTGAGGATACCGTCCGTTTGGTCATTTGGAGAAGGACTATCTTTCACTTACGGATTTGAGGCAAGTTATCTTGCTTGGTTATAATGATGATTAGATTCTTCTGATGGTTATATTTTTCATATGTATGAATTGTTCATGAAATGTTGGTCGTGATTTGACACTGTCCTTGACGTTATTCCGTTTTCTTCATGGGGTTGCATTCCCAAGTATGTCGTTTTGAATCATTGATCTCGTTGGCCTTATTTTCACTTCGGTGAGTTTTTCTTGATCCTTAATCGGATATGTGATTTGTTGAATTCGTTGTCATGTTGTATCGTGACATATCCGGAATCATATCTGCGTTCTGATTGGTTATTGTGTAGGATTTTTAGCCAGGCACATATAGTCATCGGCGGATATTATTCCGCGTTGGGTAATGCACACGGGACGTAGTTTCGTGAGGCTAATTAGGTACATTGTCCTACGTATATTCGGATTCCATATACGGGCGGACATGTGCACGGACACATTTCCGGATCGGGCGTCTTGTGATGTCCATCTTTGAGCCATACCGTAAATCGTCCATAGTATTGGATGCTTGTGATCGCTCGTTTCATACGCCCGAGTGGTATGATCGATAGTCGGAATGATTTCTTTGAAATCTATATATGTGAATTGTATATGTCGAAGAATTGATTATCATGTATATCGACCTGTGTTGGGCGAAATACTTGTATTGTATTTTAGGTCGAGGCAAGGGCAAGGCACGGAAGAGCATGTCGACGGCGAAGGATTCGGAGGATACTAGTTCGGGGCCCCTCATCTTTGTTGTCGGTTATGTTAAACCGTGTTGTATTATTTCTGTTCCGTTTAAATTACTTTTGGTTGTATTTGACATTTAAAGTATTTTCCATCTCCATATGGTTTATACTTTTTCTTTTCGGATCCTGTGTTGTAAGGCCGTTGGCCACATTTTAATAAACTCCTAATCGGAGAAATGACTTTTCATTGTGATTCGGTATCACAAATAATATTTATTTAACTCGTTTTGGATATCGCACAGTGGGTCCAGTGTGGGATTCACGGCACTGTAATAACCGCCATTTGGGGTGTTACAGAAGATGGTATCAGAGAGTCGTTTTCTTTCATGAGTCATTGAGAAATGAACTAGTATCAAGAAACCATCGTGTCACGTGTGACCTGTGCAAGCGCCAGACCCAGCGAGCCAAAAGCGGTATGTACTTTATAAGCCAAGGTTTAATTACTGGCAAGAAATTGATATCAGTATAGGATCTCTTTGTTGATCATGTTATTTCAAGGAATTGTGACAGGATTTATCTGATTGATAATCCGAGGTAAATGCTGAATTTATTGTATAATTGAAATTATTCGACTTGACACCGATATGATACTCGGTGCGACATTTGTGGTGTCGATAACCATTTTCCTTTAATATGTGATTCCTTATTACTATTAATTCAGCGTGAATTTTGGTATCTTGAACTGTACTTATAGTTACCATTATGATTGACTCTTTCAGTATGGAAAGAAACCTGCGAGGTCGTGGCAGAGGGGGACGAGGCCGCGGAAGGGGCCGAATCCCAATACCTCGAGCCAACAGACGCGCGAATGCGGATCAGAGTTCCGCAGACAGTGGTTCACCTTCTAGGGAACAATCGCACCACAGTGGGCGCGGGGATGCACGTGTCGATCCTTACGTCGTAATGCCGGGCATGATGACACGGATGACCCAGATGGGTCAACTAATGGAAGCTATGCAGAGGGCCGCCATCGGCCGGCAAAGAAGGGCTCATCCTCCTCCCGTGATTGGCGGACCCGTGAGTCGGATTATCGGCGACATCTCTCGCCAGCGACCACCGACGTTTGAAGGCTCCTCTGAGCCTGCTGACTTTGCGCATTGGATCGAGCATTTTGAGAAACTTTTCCCGATGGTGGACTGCCCGGCAGAGAAGCGCGGCTCGGTAGCCGCGTATTATCTTAGCAAAGGCGCTCATACAGTGGCTTTCGGTAAGGCCGGTGATGGTGTTTACACTTGGGAGGAATTTAAAACCTCATGCTAGATCACATTATCCGGGGCCACTCCGTGAGGCCAAACCGTCGGAACTTTTGAACCCCCGACCCGTCTCGAAGACGATGATGTATTATCTGTTTGAGAAATTCCAGCACTCCTTCCTTTTGCCACGACAATTATTCGAACAGAGGCCGACAAGATCAAATACTTTCTCAAGAGCCTTAAACCCCGAATGAGAATGCAAACATTGAATCACCATTGTACTACCTTACGAGTTCATCGAAAAGGCTCGAATACGAACTCACCGCGAAAGAGATTTCCAAGAAACAACCACACCCAACAACAAAAGGTCCAAGAACCAGAATCGGACCGAGAGTTACCGGGACATTCAGAAGCCCCAGTCATTGCCAAACCCTCCGATCGTCCACCCATGGAGTCAAAGCCACTGGATCGCACTCTCGAGCGGTCCCCTCATCTGTTGTGTGCTATAACTGTGGGGGCCAGGCATATCAATTTCAATTGCCCAAAGCTCGCCATCACATGCCATACTTGTGGGAAGAATGGTCACCGTGCTCGTTTTGCGGGAATGGGCCGGACATGATCCCGTGGCATCTCATACTCCTATTCAATCCTATGTCCAATCGGACGCCTCCGTCCGCTTCCTATCAGACCACCGGGCGAATAAGGGAATGGGCCGTGGGAATCAAAGTGGTACACTGTGCCAGATCTTGCGAAACCCAGGATTTACGAGATGAAGAAAGCCGATGATCCCGAGGCGGCATGATTTCAGTATACTCGAGATCCACTCCCGGCACTGTGTGTGTTCTTTTTGATACCGGTGCTTCACACTTCTTTATATCTTCTTCTTGTTTAAGTCGTTTACCTCTAGACCATGTTATCAATTGTGAGCCCTACGTAATTGGTCTGCGATGGTAGAAGAATTATTGGAAATCGTGAAGTCGAGGATTGTCCGGTCGTTTGAGCGACCGTGAGTGGTTGTCAAATCGATTGTAGTCGATCTACCTAAGGATGATATAATCTTGGGTATCGATTGGATGGATCGTCACGATGCAATACTCGGTGTCATAGCGGATGGTTACCGTCACTTCGATGATGGATTCGAGTGTATTTTTCGAGGTGATAATCCCACTCGTTCGGGAGAGTCATCAGCGCTATGAAAGCAATAAACCGCTTAATCAAGGGTGTATTGGTTATTGGTGCTACATGACCAAATCAGACGATCGATCGATTGAATTGGCCGACATTCCGGTAGTCCGAGATTACCCCGATGTATTTCCGGAGCGAGTTGTGAGGCTTACCTCCTCATCGTGACGTGGAATTTATTATTGAGTTAGAACCCAGTCGTCCCGCTCTCAAAAGCACCGTGCACCGTATGGCTCCGACCGAGATGCAAGAATTGAAGAACCCGGCTTGAGGAGTTGGTGACAAAGGCTATATTCGACCTAGTGCGTCCTTGGGAGCACCGGTGTTATTTGCGGAAGAAAGATGGATCCCTACGCTTATGTATTGATTACCGTGAGTGAGCAGGGTAACCATCAAGAACAAGTATCCCTTGCCTCGTATTGACGATTTATTGGACCAACTTGAGGGAGGCCGTGTTTTCTAAGATCGACTTAAGATCTGGTTATCATCGATTGAGGATTCGAGAGTCGACATTTCAAAGACATTAAGATTCCGTACTCGCTATGGGCATTACGAGTTCGTGGTGATGCCATTTGGGTGACTAATGCACCGATATTCATGGAGTTGATGAATCGAGTTTTTATTAACTATCTAGATCGCTTTGTAGTCGTTTTCATTGACGACATTCTGATTTACTCTCGCGACCACGAGGAACACGAGAATCACCTCCACCAAGTTCTCGATACTTTGAGGCGAGAACAACATTATGGGAAATATTCTAAGTGTGATTTATGGATGCCTGAGGTTGTCTTTCTCGGGCATGTGATATGAGCCGAAGGGTTGAGAGTGGACCCACAAAAGACGGAAGCCATTCGAGTTTGGCTACCACCGAAGAACGTGAAGGAAGTTCGTAGTTTCCTCGGCCTAGCGAGTTACTACCGACGATTCGTGGAGGGATTCTCTAAAATTTCGCAACCGATGACTAACTTACTGCGGAAGGACAAGAAGTATTTGTGGTCAGAAGCATGTCAGAAGAGTTTTGAAGAGCTCAAGAGTCGATTGATTTCGGCACCTGTTTTGGTCTTACCAAAGGGAACGGAAGGAATTGTGGTGTATAGTGACGCGTCGAGACAGAGTGCAGGATGTGTACTAATGCAGGAAGGGAAAGTAATCGCCTATGCATCGAGACAATTGCGACCCTATGAAGTTAACTATCCGACCCACGACTTGGAGTTAGCAGTCGTGGTGTTTGCTTTGAAAATCTGGCGTCACTATCTTTATGGAGTTACCTGCCAGATCTTTACGGACCACAAGAGCCTAAAGTACATTTTTACTCAGAAGGAGTTGAACATGAGGCAGAGAAGGTGGCTAGAATTAATCAAGGACTATGATATCAAATCCTTTATCATCCGGTAAAGCAAATGTGGTTGCCGACGCATTGAGCCGTAAGACAAGACAGAGCAGATCTTTGAGTCGTTTAAGCACGAGAGGAATTGCAGTTGGACCTTATGAGGCCGAAATTGAAGTTTGGTTACAGCGTGTTCGGGGACAACTTTGCACCCTTGATATTTCTTCGTCTCTTGATGATATGATCAAATCGAAGCAAATTACGGACCCATTCTTATCTAGGATTCGGGATGAGGTAACCCGGGAAGCCCCTGGATTCGTGATCCACGAGGATGGATTGATACGTTTTA